>OZ005656.1:250631640-250946640 GCA_963930645.1 Salticus scenicus | reverse complement strand
ATAAAGGTTGTTGTATAAATATTTTAATCTTATTGAATAGATTTATTTCTGATAAATGATCATAGAATAAATATTATTTTCTCTTGAACGCATTTACGAATTATAAAATAATAAGCAACTCATAATACATAATAATAATAATGAAAGAATGAATAAACGATTTTTTGTTGTTGTTGAATAAAACGAATTTTATATAGATTTGTTTATAATAAAGATATATTAAATAGACATCTTGTTTGTTTTGTTGAATTGACAACTATATTTTTATCATTTGCATTAAAAATAAATTTTTGGTGGAATCTGTACATCAATTTGAAATATATTGTATTTTCAATTTCTTAGGAATATTTCAGGAAGAGTATTTCTTATTTACTTTCAAATAATTATTTGAAAATAGGGGTTAAACGAGTTATTATTTCATCTATATGTCCTTTATTACTTTAGTTCTTGAATTTGTTTATTGAATATATTGGTTAATTTAAGTTGTTTAACATATAGCAATAATATATGTCTATATATATAAGTGATTTCTGTGATTTATATAATTTTTTGGGCTATATACGTTTGAGTACTGCACATTTTTAGATATATTTTTAAATTATTAAAATTCAGTTTTAATCATATCTTATATGGCTAGAGGAAAAAAACAAGATCAAATTGAATTAGCGGGCGAATTAGATATAAAAATAGATGAAAATTTAAAACTTTTAGACATTAGAAATGCTATAGTGGAAAGTCCAGATTATGATGCAGAATTCACAAAAGAATGTTTGATTCGTATCATACGGGATAGGAAAGAAAAAGAAGATTTTGCGCTGAAAGAAAAAGAATATGAAAGGTTATTTGATCTAGAGAAAACCAAATTATAGGCACAAGCTAGTGCTGCTCCTGATGCAGTATTACCTACCATGGCTCTTTCTTCCGTAGACACAAGCATGCCAAAGTTAGAATTAAGCAAATTAATCCCAAATTTCGATCCGAAAACAGCTGATATAACCTTATATTTAGATTTATTTGAAAAACAATTAACATTTTTGAAGGTACCAAAACCAAAGTGGGTCGTATATCTTGTAGGTCTTTTGCCAACTGATGTCGCCAAACTAATTGCAAAAGAATCAGTTGATGATGCTCAGAATTATGATAATGTTAAGGAAATTCTTAAAAACGTTTTAAATTAAGTGCTGAGAAGTTTCGACAACTTTTTGCCCAACACCGTAAATATCCAGAAAGTACAGGGCGAGATTTTTATTTCGATTTGCAAAATTATTTTGATGGGTGGCTTAAAGAATCTAAAATTTCATCGTTGGAAGAGTTAAAAGATTTAATACTGGCAGGTCAAATAAAAAAGAAAGCTCCTCCCGAATACAAAGAACATTTTTTGGATCATTGGAGCGAGTGGAACAATCCTCTTGAACTTGCCGATAAACTAGATTCATATGAAGAGCTTAGACTTGTAAGAAATAAAAATGTTAGAAAGGAATCCCCTAAATTCCCACATCGAAATACTTCCCAAAATTCAAGAAATTACCCCCAAAATTCTAAAACTGCGTCATCGAGCGATTATACGAAAAATGAAGATCGACCACGTGTTAGTTGCTATGGTTGTGGCAAACCAGGTGTTATTAAGGCTATGTGCTCCGCCTGCTCCCCCTCTTCTAGGAAAAGTTCAGCTGAGTTCAAAATTATTCACCTTCAGTCATTATCTATCGAAGAACCTCAGTCGACACTTATAAGAGTAAAAATTAATGGAATAAATGGAATAGTGTGTGCTGACACTGGAGCCAGTCACACTATAGCTGGTGAAACATTATATCACCTCTTAACAAAACGAGGTGTAGAATTTGAGAAAACTTGTATGAATGTAACGTTAGCTGATGGTCTCCAAAAAGAAACTGAAATCTATTCAGCCGAAGTAGATGTACAAATTGAAGGACGATCTTTTCGAACAACTTTGTTTGCGTTACCTACTGCAAAGAATAACAGAACATTGTTGGGAAATGATTTTTTGCGTACTTCTGGAATCGTTTTGGATATACGAAATCATATATGGTATTACCATGATAATCCAAAGCAGAAATTTGATTTCAGTGAAGATGATTTCAGGCCGTCTGAAAATCCAATATATTCTGCTGAAGTTAACGAGCTTATGTTGAAAGAAAATGAAGGAGCCCATCTTTCTGATGAACAAAGGTTAGAACTGAATAAGTTATTGAATGAATATGAAGATATCTTTGAACCAGGGGAAGAACCGACTAACAAAATTCAACACTATATTGACACTGGAAGTAGCCCTCCTGTTGCAGTACCGCCATATCGCATGTCCCCAGTAAAGAAAGAGATGTTGAAGAAAGAGCTAGACGAGTTGTTAGCTAGCTGAACAATAGAAGAATGTGAATCTCCTTATGCTTCACCGGTGGTATTAGTACCTAAGCCTAATGGTCAAGAACGACTTTGCGTAGATTATAGAAAACTAAATTCTATTACAAAGACTGATAAATACCCTTTGCCCAGAATTGATGACCTTCTTCACGAAGCTAAACATACTCCTTTTATGTCAACCATTGACTTAAGGAATGGGTACCATCAAATTGAAGTAAACCCTGCAGACCGTGACAAAACTGCTTTCATTTGTCCATTTGGAACTTTCCGATACCGGAAAATGCCTTTTTTCCCTGAAGAATGCTCCATCGATCTTTCAACGTATGATTGATAATTTCAGAAATTCCTTAAAGAATATATTAGTCCTTTCCTATTTAGATGATATTATCATCTTGTCTGAAACTTTTAATGAGCATTTAGATAATTTGAGGGCTGTTTTTAAGAAATTACGAGAATTTAAGTCGCACGCTAACCGTAAAAAATGGAATTTCGCTTGTAACCGTGTAAAGTATCTGGGGCATTACATTACGAGTAAAGGATTTGAAGCTGGATAAAATTGCTGCAATACAAGAAATACCAGCTCCAAAGAATGTAAAGCAACTGCCGTCCTTCCTGCAAACTTGCTTATGGTATAGAAGGTTTATCCCAAAATTCTCTGAAGTTGCTAGACCTTTGACTAATTTGACGAAGAAAAACGCTGTTTGGGTTTGGGGAGAAGAACAAGAAACATCTTTCAGAACCCTAAAACATCTTCTAATGAGTCCACCCATCCTCAGTCAAAATGATCCAACTAAACCATACATATTAAGAACAGACGCTAGTAACTATGCCCTTGGTGCAGTTTTGTTACAAGGCACTGGAGCAGAAGAACATCCAATTGAGTATGCAAGTAGGTTACTCACAAAGGCCGAAAGAAACTACTCCACGACTGAAAGAGAGGCCTTAGCCATCGTATGGGCCTTGGACAAGTTTCGTGCATATATTGACGGTCAAGAAGTCACTGTAGCAACCGACCATCAACCTCTTAGAGGGTTAATGAACTTAAAGTCTCCAACAGGTCGCCTCGCGCGATGGGCACTACAGGTACAATCCTTCAACCTGAAGATAGAATACGTGCCTGGTAAGACTAATGTCGTTGCTGATATGTTGTCCAGACCTCTCTGTCCACACGAAGAAGGAAAATGTGAAATTTGTTCAATTTCAATAGATATCCCTCCGCGAAGGCCAAGAGAAATACGAGAAGAACAATTAAAAGATGAAGA
The DNA here is from genome assembly GCA_963930645.1 of Salticus scenicus. Classification (NCBI taxonomy): domain Eukaryota; kingdom Metazoa; phylum Arthropoda; class Arachnida; order Araneae; family Salticidae; genus Salticus; species Salticus scenicus. The sequence continues at coordinate 250,942,999 of OZ005656.1, read as the reverse complement.
TATAAAGAAAATTATCGAGTCTTTCGAAAGTATCGATAAGAATGAAGATTTCGCTAATTGGAGTGGTCGTGGTTACTTGATGAATCAAGGCGTTTTATATAGATATTCTCCCGAAGCAGAATCAGAAGAAGCGCAATTAGTATTCCCGGTTCAAGAGCGAGAAAGAGTGTTAAAAGAGCATCATGATGCACCCTCAGCTGGACATTACGGAATTGAAAGAACATTCGATGGAATCGCAAAGCGGTACTACTGGACTGGTATGCGAAGATATATTACATAATATATCAAGAATTGTCCCGATTGCTGTCGTTATAAACCTAGTAACCAGAAACCATCTGGCTTATTACAAACACCGATCTATAATCAACGATTTGAATCCCTTTTAATTGATTTATTCGGCCCTTTACCTAAAAGCAATGAAAAGAAATGGATCTTCATCATAGAAGATTGTGCCACCAAATGGGTGGAAGTATTTGCATTAACTTCCGCAACTGCTAAAGAGTGTGCGATCACTCTAATAGAGGATGTGTTCCTTAGGTATGGTTTACCTAGAAGGATAATAAGCGACAACGGACCGCAGTCCGTAAGTGCTGTAATGCAACAAGTTTGTTACATCCCGGGAATCGCACAAACCCTAACTCCGGTTTATCATCCACAGGCAAGCCCTGTGGAAAGGAAGAACAGAGATCTAAAACCCCGTCTGGCCATGTTGGTTGGGAATGATCATACTATCTGGAGTGAGAAGCTACCAATATTTAGATTTGCTCTTAACACAGCAAAATGTGATTCAACTGGCCAGACCGCTGCATATCTCATGTTTGGGCGAGAACTACGCATTACCGATGATATTGCGCATGATTTCCGAAGTGTTCTCCACAATGATAATTTCGTTCCCGAAATAACACCGTACTTGAAGAGATTTGCCAATTTCACGAAACAAGTACGAGATCAAATTGAAGAAAAACAAGACCAGCATAAACGCTATGCAGACAGAAAATTTAAAAAGGCTCCTTCTCTCAAGCAAGGTGACAAGGTATGGGTTAATACCCACCCCATTAGTAACTCTAGTAAAAACCGAACTTCCAAATTCATGCCGAGGCGCGATGGCCCTTATACAATTTTATCACAGAGATCACCAGTTTCGTATACATTAAGTACTATAAATAATCATTTTACTCCCATAGGGAATTACCATGTATCCGCTCTTCAACCATATACAGGTCAGGACACTACTCCTGTTCGTCCGATCCAAAGGAGAGGTCGACCGACGAGGACTACAACCTCAACTAGTAGGAAAGATAGTCAACCACGAGAACAGGTTCCCAAACGCCCTGCTGTGCCCACCAGGAAGCAACCCCCCAGAAAAGCAAGCTGTATACCGAGGACGATGTACACAGATTGAGGGGAAGTCTGTAAAGAAAAAACTGATACATCAGATTTATACTTTTCTTTTTTAACACTGACTGTTAAAACAAACTTTTCAAAGCTCCGAGTATTGCGTAATACTATTTGTGAATTCCCCCCTCCCACCGAACGATGTCACGTGACTCAATCAAAAAAAGAGAACTATGATTAACTTTTGTTTTAGTTAGGAATGTGGTGTTGCGTTGTGAAAAGAAGTAGCGGTGGCTCTCTAGCCGTTTGACCGAAAAATGTTAAAACTAATCTGTATCATTTCTTTTGTAAATAGTTATTTCTTTTGTGTGTTGTGTATCATCGTAATGTGCCGTCTTGAAAATTAAAAATTGTGTTTCAAGTGTGACAATGAGTCAAGTCATCTTCTTTATAAACTTTAAGAACATTCTATTCTGCATCCGTTGTTTAAATATATATATATTTGTATATATATATTCATATTTTTTCTAAAATTTGAAACGTTCTTTTCAACTAGTATGTCAAGATGTAGTCCATTTCATAAGAAATAAATATAGTTTAAGTGCTCTATTCAGTTTTTAATGTTTTGACTTGTTGCGTTTCGAAACTGAAGTAAAATAAATATTGTACAATAAAATGTTTACCTCTTTGGTTACCAGTTTTTACCTCTTTTTAAATATTTCTATTAATTTATAGCCAACCTTTAAAAAGTTCCCACTCGCGTCCTTTTTTTTTTTCTTTTCTGCGAAACATATTTGACGTATGACTATGTTTTGTCGTCTATATGCCTGTCCCTCATTGTCTTACCGTAGCTTTGTTTTAGTGTGTATCAACTGCAAATTAAATTTGAAAAAAAAAAAAAAAGAAAAAAAAGAAAAAGAAAAGAAGAACTAAAGGAAAGAAAACTGAATTATGAAATAAAAAAAGATAGTTACATCAATAAAATTAAGTATAAAATTTAAAATATATAAGGCACCGAAAAGATTTAAAAACTGCAAAGTTTAGGAAATGCTACAATAATACTGGTTCATGAAATTTCTTCGTCTACCAGTTCCTTCTTTTAACAGTAAGATTGTGATTTTCTCTCACATTCATTTAAGATATGTACAAAGATGATATTATTAAAGAAACAAATATATTACGTTTCTTTTTAACATCTATAAACAATTACCGAGACGTTTTGCTTTCGAAACTGGTAAACAGAATTACCGGGTTCGAGCTCAAATCGTGTTCGTCGACCTATTCTTTCGGAGCTTTCCATGGTCTTCTCCGAAACTTGCATGAATACAGGCTAAGACCCCCTTCCACACACGAAGGGTACTCTACCAATGCCTAGGTCCCTAGCACAGACACTAGTCAAATATAAGCGGAACATATAGCTTTAACCCTTTGCGGCGCAAGACAATTCGGATCATTTAAATTATATTGCCACCGGAATTCATTAACTAAATTAAACTAAAAGAAATTTTAAATTTTATGGTTAGGAATACCGGCCTTTTCTGCTATGTTATCGACGTAAATTTTTGCTAAAAATTTCCGGGATGAATTTTTGCAGCTCGATCTTAAATTTTGCGTCCTCGCAGCGAGGACAGCGCGCGTTAAGGGGTTAACGTCCATGCTTTAAATTGTTGATTTTTTTTTTTCTACTCAATTTTGTCCTATTACTCTTTCTGGTGTTAGCCGCTTTTTATTCCTTTTATTTTTTTTCACACTTAACATTGTGAGTTTTTTTCGTTTTCATCCCATAGAACACTGCACTTTAGAATGTAAAAAAAAAACGAGAAAAAAAAAAAGGCTGAAAATCCATAGGAAAAGTATGGGGTGAAAACGATTTAAAAAAAAAAAAAAAACATACAATGTTAAGTGTGTAAAAAAAAAAAAAAAGACTGACACTGAAAGGAATAAAAGGACAAAATTGACTAGAAAAAGGCATCGAACAGCGGAAATGGATGGGTCGGGTCATTAAAGCTATCGCCGAGAGTTTAATACGTATCGTCTATATTTGACTTTAACTCATACACTGCACTTTCTTAACCAACTGTGTTTATAAAAAAAAAAAAAAAAAAAAAAGAAACAAATGTAAATAAACTAATTTTGTAAATGTATTTTTCATTGTTTATTATGAGTATTTTATACAGTTAAATAATAATTAAAACAAGTTTTGAAACTCTCAAAATATATTAACACTAATGCTGAAGTCTCACTACATTTATATGTCGTTGCTTTAAATTTCGAGGAAATGTCACTCTTATGTATTTTGTTTACACTATTCCTCATTGAAATGCGCAAAGACAATCGAATATGGCACATTAGAAATTGAAATTACAAGATCAGGTGCGTTCTTATACGTTTCGTAATCGCAAAAAGAAAGATAAGGAATAAAGTACAAGAATGGTTGTTACTGATGCTCAGTCCTTTTGATGTACTTACATTCTTTATTGGATGACAGCTAAGCACCTGATACTCTATAAAGGATGTGTTTATGCTATTTGCGTTTATATTTTAAGTAACTCATCGCAGTTTAGGTCCTTAATATGAGGTTTTTATATAAAGCACAAACTTCTCGAATAGTAAATTTGTTTTTCTATAGAATGAGTATCAAAAATTAAGTTAATAAACTTTGTGTTTCACTTACGAGTTTTAGTTTATGTTATGTATAATGGATGTTAACACAAACTTTTATATGTATTTATATAGGGTGTAGAAAAAAAAAAACTCTATCTAGAAATAAGGGCTTATAGTCGTCTGTTTTTCGCCCGCAATGTCCTCCATGTTCCCATAAAAAATTATACCTCTGGGGGTCACCGAAGCCGAAGAGTGTGCCCTTCCGTGGAGGATCAAAATTGCGATGGCATGTCTCCGGAACACCTCTAGGGGTGAGTCCCAGACTGTCGCCAATTGTCCATCTGCGCAGCACTAGTGCGACGTAAAACCCAACCGATCAACCAACCTACATCTGTTTTTCGCTTGTAAAATCATTAAACTTACAGGACAGACATAGAATGTGCCGGAGTTTTACACTTGTAAGCGAAAAGAATAATCATCAATAAATAATATCTATATGCATACTTTGAGAACCTTTTGACACAATGTATAGGAAGAAAGTATTTAAAAAAAATTGAAGAAGTGGAAAAAAAAAAAATGAAAAAATGATGATACAAATGGTGAAAGAATACAATATGAATACTTTATTAATATCTTTAATTGAATAATGTACGTAAAATAGAAGTAATTTCTGTGAATCTGCGAGCCTAATTTGCAAAATTTTACAGAAACCAAAGCCTGATTACTTCTATAAGGTAGTTAAAAATAAAAATGAGAAACAAAATTTAAAACATCAAATTTATAAAGGTGAAATAAAACTTACAAAATAAAAAAATTACATTAATGGAAAATTTCAGCATACCAAATTCTAAAGCATGGCAAGTTATTTACCATTTACAAATATTAAGACAGTGAAGGTGAAAGTTAATAATGAGAATATTATAACAAAATTTGATTTAGATTTAAAGAAATAAAATAAAACCAAATGTAATTAAAAATTATAACTAAACAGTTAATAAATCAAACATTAAAAATAAAGATATGAAAATTTGACTAATTGTTAATTATTTAATAACAGAAGATATTAAAAACTCGCAAAAGGTACCATTAGTAGATACTTTATTATTAACTGAATATAGTGTCGCCATCTGTAAGATTTTAAAAAACACAATCCAAATTATTTTCAAGCTGAGTAGTGTCGCCACATTACTGTCTATAAGAATAAATTTAAGTGAATAATATATAGAATGTCGCTATTATACATATTGATCACGTGATTATATATTAACTATGTGAATAATACATTTCTTGGTTATGCATTGCAAGTATGCTTACTGCTATTAGTGATTATTGCATTGCAAGTATGCTTACAGTGTCTTTAGCTAGTCTCCTTATCACCCAATCTTTATATGCGTATCTTTTTACTTTCCGAACGCTATAGTGAGGAAAGTATTGTAATCATGTAAAAAATCCAAATTTGAGATTTTGATGTTTCTATACGTTTCGAGGTCCCCCGAGTCCGTTTCCACTACTTTTACGATGATGTATGTATGTGTGTGTGTATGTATGTATGTATGTGTGCACAAAGAAAAATTCTTTATCATTATGGCCTATGGGGCCAAATTTTTAAAAGTGTGATAGCGTCTAAACGCCTTATTAATCTGAGCTAAAAATTTGTACACATGTTATAGGTCACAGTTGCACCAACTGTAGAGATTTTGGTGAATTTAGCACTTACAGTTTTTTTACAGGGACACAAAGAAAAATTCTTTATCATTATGGCCTATGGGACCAAATTTTTAAAAGTGCGATAGCATCTAAACACTTTATTCAATTGAGCTGAAAATTTATATGATTATTATAAATTACTGTTGCACTAACTATAAGCATTTTGGTGAATCTAGCATTTATAGGCTTTTACAGGGACACAACGAAAAATTATTTATCATTATTATCTTATGAGCTCAAAGTTCAGTAGAGTAAAAAAAAAAAAAAAATCGTGTAATATATGGAGAAAAATACTCAAACACTCTATTATGTTTTTCTCTCTTTTGTTTGTTTAACAACTTATTTTTTATTTTTTATTTATTTTTTTTTTACTTTATCTACAAAACTGTTAATTACTCAATGTTCGGAAAGTCGAGTGGAGTCACTCCAGATATTTTTCCATGGCTCAAGTCGACAGAGTATATGGGAAAAAAATAATAATAACACGCCTGTCGACTATACAGGGGCCATCGAATGCAGCCGATATGCATACAGGTACTGAAAATTATGGCTGTTTGTTAAGATATGCATCTCTGCAATGTTGTAAATAGTTAAGGATAGTACATGGAACAAATGATAGTATTAATCCTGAGTGATGCTATATAAAATTATGTTTGATCCATGGCTTTATCTATAATAAAGTTGGAGCAATATAACCTTTTTTTTTTTTTTTTTTTTTTTTTACACATTACACATTTATGTAATATAATAATTCATCATAACAAAGATTAAAAACCAGGAAGGAAGACTTGAAAGTGTAATCCTACGTGCAAGGCTTATATCGACAAAAAATTTGTTCTGATATTTTCCAAGAAAAAATAAATAAATAAAAATGTACAAGCATTCCAGTAGCTGTAATAGAGAGATAACACTTTACTTAACTTTTGTTAAAATTAAAAAAAAATATTTAAACAAATTAGTTTTTAAGTTATTATTAATAGAATCATGATAATTTTTTACTGATATTTTTATTTTTCAAAGGCATTTGATTCCTTAACCCTGATGCATAAATAAATAAATAATATACCAACTGAAATAAGAGCGTGTAAAATAAATAAATAAATAAAAAATAAAATAAAATAAAATAAAATAAAATAAAGATTGTTTTAGCAACTTCTAATTGTCTTCTTTCCATGATGATCTTTACCGCCGTGTTAACGAAGTTTATATGCTGCGGAGTGAGAAAAAAGCGACTAATAAGATAAACTTGATCAACAAGTTTCCGATTCAATAAAAGCTGTTATTCGTTTATTTTTCCAAGCTAAAAGGATTAGACAAAGGTAACTAAACGGGCAAAACAAATTATAATTCTCTAAAGAGGTTGTTTTCTCTGCAGCGCTACTTTATTTTTCAAGATCAGATGAAACAAAGCGAAGCAGAATCTAATGCATATTATTTCATTGAGAGTCATTTCTTTTTTGCCTTTAGAAAACAAACAATCTTAAGAAAGGAAGAGAAATTTTTCCGGTTAATAGCTAGTGAGTAAGCTTTAAAGGGTTACACTGTTAAAAATGAAGTCTTCAAAAATGAGTAAATAGACATACTCATTTCGAAATGAGTAATATCATTTAAAAAGGAAAACATTCTTGTCTGATATATGAAATATCGCTGTCATCTCTCTCTCTCAAATTTATACCTATTCACTTCGAAATTTATCATAAATATGCAGAACTAAAAAAAGGTCTTAAATAGAATTTCTACGAATCTAGACAGAAAATGTTAACACACAATATTTACTCAAAATGAAGATGCTCAAAAATGAGTAAATACTCATTTCGAAATGAGTAATCTTATTTCAAAAATGAAAACATGCTTGTCTTATTCATGAAATATCTCTGATTTATCTCTCAAATTATTGTCTACTAGCCGCCTTCGGCGACCAGCTGGTTCGCGATCCCTGAAAAATCCGACTTTACGAAACTCCCGCTCGGTGGCTACTGCGGTGCCTTTTTCCTGTTTCAGGTATAATAATAGCTTATTGATATATAGTGAAAATAGCTTATTGAAAAATTTAATCGCAGTAAATTCCCGTGAGGTAGCGCCTTCGGCGCCCTCATCCCTTTTCAGTATCTGAAACAGACTGATCGCTCACCATGTTATGATCTTTCAAATTTCTGACTTTAGCTAAGACTCGCTCGTTGGCATCTGCGGCGCCTTATCCCCGTTTTAGAACTTACAACACCTTCCTCGCTCATTAGAATTTGAAATATTGAAATTTTAAAATATTATAGCGCCATCTGGTGGTAGAAATTTCTGTAATGTACTATTTAATTCCAAATCAACAAAGCTTTCAAATGATGTATTACTTATGAAATTATTTTAATTAGTAGCTGAGATACAAAAGAAAACCTAATCAGGACACCTTAAAACTTGTAAATCAGGTGGAATCTCGAATTCCACTTTCGATAATATAAAAGTACTTTAAATACTTTTTGAATGATGTATTAATAATTATTTAATCATAATTAGAATTTTAAATATTGAAATTTAAAAATATTACAGCGCCATCTGGCGGTAGAAATTTCTGTAATCTGCTGTTCAATTCCAAATCAAAAAAGCTTTCAAATGAAGTATTAATTACTGAGATACAAAAGAAAACCTAATCAGGACACCTTAAAACGTGTAAATCAGGTGAAATCTCGAATTCCACTTTCGATAATATAAAAGTATTTTAAAATATCTTTCGAATGATGTATTAAAATGAATTTAATCATAATTGTAAAATAAAACGTAAATTTGTCTTTTTTTTTTTTTTTTTTTTTTTTTTAAATTTTTGCCCCTTTCCCCGCTGTTTCAAGCTTTCCTAATAATTCTGCTTTTTCAGAAAGATTCACAGTCGGATTATCAGGCATTAAAACCAATACTAGGAAATTTCAACGGCATATCTGAATTTAAAATACTGCAAAATACAATCTTTTTCCAATAAAAATGTAATTTTTTTTTTGTTTATTCAGATATTTTCATGAAAACTGTTCAGTAGCTTTATAATATGCTGTCTACGCCAAATATTAATTTAAACGTAACGTGAATGAAAATTTGAAAAAGTTTGAAAATTGCAATTTTTATCCCCACTATGAAACACGGGATATCTTAATTGTTTACATTCATTTCCTTTTTTATCGCAGAGAGTTGTCTCGCATGTGTTTTGTTTCCCTTCCAGACAGCGGAGAAAATCGTCTGCTGATAGAATGTTTCTTTTTAACCCGTTAGTAGTCGCTAGTTAGTCGATTTGCCGCCCATCCTTCAGTTTTGCAAGATTTTTTATTCAATAGCCACCAAAAATATTTAGAAGTGGTCTTAGATATATGTAAAACGGGAATAATATCGAAGAAACTTCGATCACATCACTTATTAAAATTATTGGTGGCAGTTAAATAAAAAGTGTGCAATCTGTAATAGGTGGCGCTGTGTATAGCGACTACTAACGGGTTAAGCAATTAGCTCTAGTTTCTCGGTCATTTTTCGATCGACATGGGTCGACATTTTAACTAATATCTCCGCAACTAATTAAATTTTTTAAATTCTACGAATCTAAACAAAAAGAGTTCACACACAAAATTTATTCAAAATCAAGATGCTCAAAAATGAGTAAATAGACATACTCATTTCGAAATGAGTAATTTTATTTCAAAAAGGAAAACATGCTTGTCTTATTTATGAAATATCTCTGTTTTATCTCTCAAATTATTATCTATTCCCTTCGTAATTTATCATAAATATGTAGAACTAAAACAAGTATTTAAATAGAATTTCTACGAATTTAAACAGAAAGAGTTCAAACACAAAAATTATTCAAACTCAAAATGCTCAAAAAGGAGTAAATAGACATATTCATTTCGAAATGAGTAATGTTATTTCAAAAATTAAAACATGCTTATCTCATGTATGAAATATTGCTGCTATTAAATTAATATATATTTACTTCGTAATTTATCATAATTATGCAAAACTGAAAGAAGTTCTTAAATAGAATTTCTATAAATTTAAACAGAAAGATTTAAAATACAAAATTTATTCAAAATCAAAATGTTCAAAAAGGAGTAAATAAAAATATTCATTTCGAAATGAGTAAGTTTGTTTCATAAAGAAAATCATGCTTGTCTCATTTATGAAATATCACTGTTATCACAAATTAATATCTATTCACTTCGTAATTTGTCACAAATATGCACAACTAAAAGAAGTTCTTATATAGAATTTCTACAACTCTAAACAGAAAGAGTTCAAACACAAAATTTATTCAAAATCAAGATGCTCAAAAAAGACTAAATATACGTACTAATTTCGAAATGAGTAATTTTATTTCAAAAAGAAAAACATGCTTTCTCGTTTATGAAATATCGCTATTATCTCTCCCCTGTCTCTCTCAAATTAATATCTATTCACTTCGTAATTTATCAGAAACATGTAGAACTAAAAGAAGTATTTAAATAGAATTTCTACAAATTTAAACAGAAAGAGTTCAAACACAAAAAATATTCAAAATTAAGTAAATAGACATAATTCATTTCGAAATGAGTAATTTTATTTAAAAAATGAAAACATGCTTGCTTCATTTATAAAATATCGCTGCTATGAAATTAATATCTATTCACTTCGTTAATTTATCATAAATATGCAGAACTGAAAGAAGTTCTTAAATAGAATTTCTACAAATTTAAACAGAAAGAGTTAAAACACAAAATTTATTCAAAATCAAAATGCTCAAAAATGAGTAACTAAAAATAGTCGTTTCGTAATGAGTAATTTTGTTTTAAATAGAAAAACATGCTTGTCTCATTTGTGAAATATCACTGTTATCACAAATTAATATCTATTCACTTCGTAATTTATGACAATTATGCAGAACTAAAAGAAGTTCTTAAATAGAATTTCTACAAATAAAGAGTTTAAACACAAAATTTATTCAAAATCAAGATGCTCAAAATGACTAAATAGACATACTGATTTCGAAATGAGTAATTTTCTTTCAAAAAGGAAAGTATTGCTTGTGTCACGAAATATCGCTGTTATCTTTCTCTCTTGAATTAATATCTATTCACTTCGTAATTTATCATAAATATGCAGAACTAAAAGAAGTTCTTAAATAGAATTTCTAGAAATTTAAACAGAAAGAGTTCAAACCCAAAATTTATTCAAAATCAAAATGCTCAAAAGTGAGTAAATAGACATACTCATATCGAAAGGAGTCATTTTATTTCGAAAAGTAGAACATGCTAGTCTGCTTTATGAAATATTGCTGTTATCTCTCTCTCTCAAATTAATATCGATTCACTTCATAATTTATTTTAAATATGAAGAAATAAAAGAAGCTCTTAAATAGAATTTCTAGAAATTTAAACAGAAAGAACTCAAACACAAAATTTATTCATATCAAAATGCTCAAAAATGAAATAGACATACTCATTTCGAAATGGATAATTTTATTTCGAAAAGAAAAAACATGCTTGTCTCATTTATGAATTATCGCTGTTATCTCAAATTAATATCTATTCACTTCGTAATTTATCATAAATATGCAGAATTAAAAGAAGTTCTTAAACAGAATTTCTAGAATTTAAACAGAAAGAGTTCAAACACAAAATTTATTCAAAATCAAAATGCTCAAAAATGAGTAAATATACATACTCATTTCGAAATGAGAAATTTTATTTGAAAAAGGAAAATATGCTTGTTTCATTTATGAAATATCGCTGTTATCAGTTTATTATCTATTCACTTCGTAATTCATGATAAATATGCAGAACTAAAAGAAGGTCTTAAATAGACTTTCTACAAATTTAAACAGAAAGAGTTCAAACACAAAATTTATTTCCTGAAATCTCCTGAAATATATTTCGTAGCGTTTTCATACTGGTTTGCAGAAGAATATATCAATGAGAATCTTTGTTTAGGGTATTGGGATTCACGATGGTCAAGGCTAATTTTTGGGCCTGTTAATCACCTGACTGCTTTTCAAAAGTCTCTCTACTTTCCTATAATTTGTTTTTGGCGTTCTAGGCGTTGTTGTTTGCCTTGTTTTTATAAACTTAAATTTTCTTTAAGGAAAGTAGCGATGGAAATTCCCATGGAAGTAATGCGTGTCTTAAAGGAAGATTTGCTAAAGAGATTGGCCTGTGTTAAGTCAAAAAGTGACCGTTTGGAATAAAAGATATAATATGTTAAATTTAAAAGTAAAATAAATCTCTAGGGCCATTTAGTTGATTACAAATTTTTTTTTCTTTTAAACTCCTTTATAATTGTATCAGAACTTATGGCACAGCTAGATTCAGAATTTATAAAGTTTCTGTAGCCAATAGTCAGAATATGATGTAAATATAGTTGATTAAAAGTGAAAAATTAAAAATTTTATTAATTTCAAATTTATCTTTAATATATATAAAAAAAAAAAAAAAAAAAAATGGTGTGAAACAACCACAAGACTGCCATTACACACTATTACACGTACGACTTTTGTGGAAATAATATGATCAGAAGGTATAAAATTGACCTAACGAAGTATGCACCTAAATATTTTCCTGTAAGTGAAACTTGATAGGCGTGTAAAGGCATCAAACAAAGTTTACATAGCAAGTTAAAAAAACACACACACAAAAAAAAGTAGAGTTATGTTTGAGAGCACCAATTTCCGAGATCTAAAACTGTCCTACCTAATTAGGATGACTGGTAATTTTCTTGTAATAACCGTGAAAGGCATGAGAAATGATACATAAAATGTATTTACGTAACAATTCTCAAGAAAATCGTTAGAGCCGTTTTTGAGAGACCAACTTTTACCAAAACTTGGCATACTCAATTATTGACAGGGAAACAAGATTACATACGAAAGGATAAGTGGGAGTTAATATGGGAAGTTTGAAAAGAATCCGTACACCTGTTTTCAAAAGAACTCCCTTGTGAGATCTGAAATTGAGCTATTTATACTGGACACCTATCAATTTTTCTGAACTAACTAACTATATTATTCCAAAGGACATCTAAAAGAGTGTTTATACAGTAACTTTGAAAAAAATCGTTCGAGCCGTTTTTGAGATACGGAATTATGGTCCCATTTTCGGTTTCCGATGTTTCACTTCCGGTTTGCAATTTTCACCAAAATTTGGAAAATTCATTTGCACACCAAAATTGTCTGAATTCTGATGTTTCGTAGTTCTATCTTTATTAGTTTCGGATATATAATAGCCAGAAGATTCCCCACATACATATAAATACACACACACACACACACACACACACACACACACACACACACACACACACACACACACCAGTTGCCAAAAACTACATTTTTGGACTCAGGAGACCGTAAAACGTGTAAATCAGGTGAAAACGTGATATCGAGCTTTTTGACCGAATACAATACTTCCATTACCTACGGTAGTTGGGTAATGGAAGTAAAAATTAACAAATTGCATAACGATAGAAAGTTCATTCTATAAGAAAAAACAAATCGCTATAAACTGTCCGTATATGAAATCCATTTTAAAAAACTTAAGAGAGATATTGATGAAAATATTGTCAAAAATCTAGAAAAAATCGAAAGTTAAAAATTTTCGCAAATGCAATTTTATATTGTTTTTATTTTTTATATATATACAGAAAAAAAAAATTAACATATTACATAACATCAGAAAATACATTGTACAAGGGGGGAAAATGTTATAAATTGACTTTATATGAAATACTTTCCACAAAAATCTATTTTAAAAACAATTTCTAAGTTGCCGTCCTAGTTCGAAATATACGGAACTTGGAATATATGTGATTTTAATATTTTGAACGATCCACGTTTGCAAGAAATGGGCGAGAGAATCGAATATGACACATTCGAATTTGAAATTATGGGTACCAGGTGTGTTCTTTTATAGGATTCCAAATGGCCAAAAAACAGCGAAGGAACCAGGGCGTTTCAAATGTAGTACGGTGTTTTATCATTTTGATATACTCTCGTTTCCTTTGGTGAACTGGTATACACCTGCTCCCTAGTAGAATATATATTTACGTTGCTCGTTTCTTGTTTCAGTTCTTAATTATAAACGCTTTCGATGTGGTAAACGGGCGAAGTACTTCACATTAGATCGTATTTGGAACGATGATTTTTAAGAAAAGATGTACCGAGGGTTTTACTTTTGAGTACTGTACTGGTGATTATATTTCTGAGTATTACGTCGATTATTTTATTTGATGTACTGTAAGACTTACGATTTTAGTCCAGTTCAAACGTATACATTTAAAAATTTTGAAAAAGTTCAATTTGTTAAATTATTACAGAAATAGTTGATTATATTATATGTATATAGTCAATGACAATTACATAAAATTAAGCTTAATATATTATTTCCTTAATAATTATCTGGCGAAACTATATATTTATAAATATATATAGATATATTTAATAAAAACACTTTACGAATCATTCTTTCACTTGGAAAATTTTCGTACTGGTAGATCGTCTTTTTATTTAGGGTGCAGTAAAAAACAAAATAATGGTGATAGAATGAAAATAAAGAATTTGTAAATATGTGATATTGAAAGCGCAAATGTAAGAATTGTTTTGAGGTTGAATAATTAAGCATGATTCTTCATCAAAGGAAAGAAATAAGCACGAGTGCAGCATAAAATCAACATTCCAAAATTGCTTTTGTCTTTTTCTTCCTATTTCTATTGATTTTCCGCTTTGAGTCTGTATTCGAGTCGCATGAAGCCCCTCCACGGACGGCATTCCACTCTTGCCTAGGACTTTTACATATTAAATCTGCCTTAGTCTAGAACACTAACACAGCCTACAAGCCGACGTTTTACTTATACCCATATCAAAGAATCTCTCCGGTTTAGAGATTCTTTGACCCATATATAGTAGAGGAAGTATTATTTTTTGGGGTTAAATTTCAAAACCTTGTTTTTACTTTAGTTGCACGTTATGATTTTCGTTGCGATAATTGAAAAATGCTTTTGTCTTCTTCTGCCTATTTGCACTACTTTTTCGCTTTAAGCCTGTATTCAAGTCATAGGAAGATTCTCCATGAAAGGAAGATCACTCTTGCCTACATTGTAAAATATTTTATGCCAATTCACTAACACAATCTTAGTTGTATTACTAATTTCGGAGACATATCAACTGCGCCCAAGCCATTATACCTTTCTTCCCCCCCCCCCCCCCGCTCCCCCTCTCTCTCTCCTCATCACAATCTCTTTTTCTCGGAAATGCCTAGCACAGACCGTTTCCCTCTTTATCTTTACTTTCACGTACGTAAATGGGGTAAAAAAATTATTAGCGGACAATTTTCCAAATTGTGTTGTCTGTAGAAGTATGCATTTTGCACCGTCGTGATTTCGAAATTATTTGTAGTGAATTCTTTTCATAAATAAAGTTATAAACATACTTTTTTGATCACATTTTAAAATTATGTATTTGGAGCTTTACTGTTTTTAAACTATGCACAAGACTATGCAAAAGCAATCTATCTGTATTTAAAAGTAAAGCTATAAGAATATTTTTAAGAGATTTCTTTCTTTCTTTCTTTTTTTTTTTTAAATTATTTTAATGTATTATCGCAGATAAAATACACAAATTAAAGTTCTCTCTCTCTGGGATCATAAAATTAAATTTACTGCTTCTTAAATTGAAGATATATTATACACGACTGAATTTCATCTTAGTACTTATTTTTTATTTTATTTTATTTTATTTTTATTTATTATAGACTTTAACTTTTATAATTCTCGTAACACCAGAAAAAGCATCAAAGCTATAATTAAATTTTTACACATAACAATCAGTAGGTGTCGTCGTTATGCAGAATGACCAAAAATAAATAAATAAGTAAATAAATAAATAATTACATGCATAAATAAATAAATAAATAATAATAAAATAAAATAATAAAATAAAATTGATTAATTAATTTAATTTAATAAAAAGAAATATATATATATATAAATCTAGGATGACTAAAGCAGTAGATTAGTTTTAGCAAAGATTAGCAAAGATTTAGTTTTTTCTTAATAAATATGCAAATAATATTATTTATTCCTAGATTTCAGGTCTGCTTTTGCTAAAGTTATAGACTTTGCCTGATATATGTATTTGATATAAGAATAAAACTATGTGAAACAAGAGCAAAATTCAAACAAATAAAATTTATATAACAAGAAGAAAGGAGCAGAGCCCGCAATGGCTTAAGACGGGAGGGGGGGGGAGTAGTGGCACCAGAAATTCCCCGATGGGGGGACACCACCTCCCCGACAGGGGGGCACTACAGAAAGAGAGTTTATTATATGAGTATTTATCAAAAACTGCAATACTATTAATAATATTAATATTAATATTAATATTTGTACCATTCCATTTGTTAGTACTCATCGCATTTTCCGAGATCATCGTGTCACAGACAGACATTTTCTAGAAATATCGTGGTCAAAATGTGCATATTCATGGAAAATTGGAAGCTGAAAAAATTTTACGAATCCAATACTTTCTTCTATTGAATACAGCATGGAAAAAATGGAATAATCGAAATTTGTAAAAGGAAAGAAAAATGCTGTTAAAAGTAGAAAAACTGAAAATCTGTATTTGTTCCCCTAAGAGATTTTAGGAGAATGCCCGGTGGGGGGAGTCACAGACTCCCCGACGGGAGGCCTGTGCCTCCCCCCTGGCCCCCTGGCTGGCGCTAACCCTGGGGGGGGGGGTATGGGAGTATATAAACAAATTTCATTATTACGTTAACTGTTTAAAAAGTTTAATTTTATTATCTCTTACATTATATTGTATGGTGTTTAAAATTCTTAAGATGCTGTTGCTTCGGGTAAATTAATATACATATTGATCATAATTGGTATTTTTTTTCCCACACATTTCAAATGTTTTTAAATTAATTGTTAAAGTATTTGAGTTTTTGGGTAAAGATAATCATTTTACATGTTCTAATATATCACTGTCTCAGAAACAACTAATTTTTTTATTACCCTAGTGCTAAAAATTGCTCTTGACAAAGATACAGCAGTACTTTGGGGGAAATTTCAAAACTATTTCTCTACATTATTTTTTCAATATATTTTGCTGTGTATGAAGCTTCACTTTCATATGTAATTGTTTAGTGATTAATCCAAGTCTTCCTTCCTGGTCTTTGATGACTATAATGAATTATTATTATTATTACTATTGCTATAAGGCACGTATATTATAAATGCTTTTTTAAATATATACAGAAAATTGTGTATCACAGAATAAATATTCACATGAAAAGATTTAAAACTTCGAGGAAACTTCTTTTACATATGACTTTTTGTTCAATTTATTTTGAAATTTACAGGCTAATTAAATCAAACTATTTAATAAATATTTTATCCTTTTGTTAAAAGGTAAGAACTTTTAACATTTTACTCAAAAATTCATCATTTTAAAAATTCCTTCCAAAATTCAGATATCATGAATTTTTAATAAAAAATAATAAAATCGGAGATGATTTATTTCAAAAATTGAAATCGGAAATAATTATTTAAACTCTGGATATAATTTATTTAAAATTCATAAAAATCTATTTTATCAGTTAATATGCTCTGAAATATTATTTAATAAACCAAAAAAAGAAATTAATAAATATTTCCCAAAATCCAGAATAAATCTCAAAATATTTGGTGAATTAGCATCTGAAAATTTATTTGAATAAGTTCTGGATTCCTCTATTTATTTCAAATAAGTTATCTCTGATATTTTGTGTGTTCGAAAATACATCGTTTTCCCTCTCTCTGACGCTATGACGTTAGCTATTTCCGAGAATTTTTGCTTGAGTTCGATGCCCTCCCGGATGTACTCCTACGCATTTTCAAAAGATAGCGTCATTACAAAATTTTCAACAAAAAATAGAAAAAATAAATTATTCTTTCAATAAATCAAAAATAAATAAATGGTGAATAAAGGTAATTCACTTTCATCAACCTTAATTAACTTTTATCTATAAAATCAACTCCAATAAAAAATATTTGGAACAAGCTATATTAGCGCGTATTAATCTGCCGGTGTTTCGGCACTTGAAGGCGGGGAATTGGAAAGAGACGCCGCACACACTTGGAGAAAACTTCTACTACTGTCAACAGCTCCGTCGATCCTCTCGTTCGTTACGCTTAACGGCTTCGCCAATAGAGTAGGCCGTTGGCGTGCGATGAGAAATCGTACGGTAGCTCATTATAACTTAACTGTTTATTAATCTTCTTTAAATCATCTAAATGATTGTTTACAAATTATTAAACTTTAAAAACGAATCTTCATACAAGAATTGCAACTGGAACTGTCTCCGTTGACCGTGTAATTATGCCTCAATAAATTGAGAGATGTAATTACTGTTCCTGATTTTCGATCATGCACAGCCGGCTCCTTCTCGTGCTCGTTTGGAATCAAGATTAAATACATCAAGTGATGTGATCCACGGAGTTCCTGAGGGAATAGGCTGTTCTGCAAGATGCATCAGAATAATTCTATATATCTATAATATTCAGCGATCTCACTCAACGTAACATGGGAATGTGCGCTGAGCTAAAATTAAAAAAAGTTGTGCCGTCCTCCTTCCACTAATTGGATTAAATTATCAACTAAAACAAGATCGTGATCTCCACAAATCATCATAATCCTGAAATGTTTAACAATTTTTCAACAGCCAATTTTCAAGTGGATCAAAGTATTAATTACTTCTACTAAATAAAATGAAACAAAAAAAACTAAATACGTTTTGAACTATAAATAAACATGATGACTCTGAAACTTAAAAATAAACAATGTGGATTTTATAAAAATTAAATAAAAATGAAAAATGCATTTAAGTACAATATGAAAAATAAACTAAACTAAAACAACGATGTTTGAAATTAAATAATATGAAGTATGGTTGATTTGTTAACCACAAAGAAATAATTTGATAATCTTCAAAGTATAAAATAAATAATTATTTATGTAAGAGGTACCTCTGCAATATTTACAGAATTTTAATTAAAAAAGATTAAATAATATAAATGTTTCTTATTTGTGTGTCAAACTTAATTCAATATTGATTTATATTACAGATTTGAAGGTAAGCTTTATAATTATTTATTTTTTCATATATTTTGATGACCATAGTTAATAATATCTCATTTCAGCAAGAGACTAAATTTCCGGTTCTTTGCCGATAAACGGCACTAGAAAAAATCGCCGCATATTGAAAGAAGTCCGCCGTTATCTATTTATACAACGCAATGCTATCTGTTTATTCTTAATGAATCATCAATCGACTTTGACCCACTTAACTCTCGCTTTCACGCACTTCACGTGCCATGACTCATCCTTCCTTTCATTCATCTATTAAATAAACAAATCATTAAGTTAAGAATATCTTTTTTTATCTTTTTTAATATTTTATCACCTTTATTAAAATTATATGTGTTTATCATTTCGAATGTATATCTATACATATTAAGAAGAGTACATTTCTAAAATACCAGAGTTGCTAATTTTTATAATTTATTCCAGAACTATCTTAGTACCGGCCTATTTCCACCTCACTTATTTTCAAGTGTAATTTTCCCGAATACGTAACTAAGATTAAACAGGAAGAAAATTACTCTTATAAAAAAGTTGTATGAAAAGAGGGCGGTACTAAAATTCTCCAGAATAAATTAAGCAAGTTCATAGCTGCCAATATTTTAATTTATTCCGGAGTACTTTTAACTCCGAATTTATTCCATACCACTTTTTCTTTAAGACTAAATTTTTCATATTTTATCATAGTTATTTATTGGAGAAAAATATTCAAAATATAAAGTGGTGCGAAATAAAGGCGGAGCTAAAAGTACTCCAAAATAAATTAAAACATTGGCAGCTATGCAAGTTGATTGCACTGAAGAAAGAAATGCATCATTTCGCATCAGTCTGTGATAAAATAGTGTATCAAAAAACTTTTAAAACATATAAGATTAAACTCTCTTGCGTTTTTTAAAGGTGTTTCAAAATTTTCAAAACTAACTGAATAATCGCTACAAAACAGAATTAAAAAAAAAAGATCCCACTTACGCCAAAAACAGAAATAAAAATCCCTAAAGTAGTTGGATATCCCTACCTGTTAACACTGATATATATCTCTGCAACAATGATACACACACACACACACACATATATATATAAATATAATAAAATTGAGTAAAACCGTGTTAAAAAATGAAACCGCTTCAGTATAGAATCCCGTGGCAAAATTTGAAATATAGCATTCCTTTAAACTGCGTAAAACACCCGTAAAAACACTTAAAACACGTTTGCGTAAAACACCCTTTAAAATATCGTTATGTTCACGAAACAAGGGAAACAAAAAAGCAGGGGTAAAATTCCTTATGCGTATACGTTAATCATAGGTATGGAGAGTATATCCCCTTTTTGATCTTTTCTTAATACATTTTTTTTTTTTTTTTTTTCATTGCCCTCTAAATTAAACACATTTTGATGAGTGCTTCATCCATTTTGAAAGATAAACTCCTCCTGTATGTAATTACAATAATTACTGTGGCATTATTATTATTAAGTTAAATCAAAATACAAATGAATGCATATCACAATATCAAATTTAATAAATATGGCTACATATATTTTTTAATTTATTCATTCAAAATAGATTTTGTATTGTTAGCATAACACAATACTGTTCTTTGACGGTAGATAAATGTGAAATGGCTGAAAAGTTTCAAAAAACACTTTTTTTTATTAAAAACCTTACGTAACTCAAGAAAATAACTGTTATCAAAAGAAAAGCGAAACTAAATACAATCAGAAAAGTATTTCCCTAATCCTATTGATGTTTATCGTGAATGCACCCGTAAAGACCACAAAATACTGGTGTCCAATATATAATTAAACCATTTTAAAGATTATCGAGTATATTTTAAATATAAATTTACTATCTTTTAAAATCATTCGTAGTTTTTTCCGTTAACTACCTTGTGCTCTAAAAGGAATTTTACGTAATATTATTAATAACAGACATTTGAAATTCTATGAATCGTTATTAAGGTTTTACATTTAATAATCAATTTCGTCCTAGATTTCTATGGAGATATTAGAAAAGAAAAGAATTCCAGGGATTGTATTCTCCGCCCTTTTTTCAGGACATTCACAGGAACAACAAATTTTCAATATATGGCTACGCCTGTTATTATACAATATTCAAATCTCTACCCTGAGCAATCGTTGCACTGTACTATAAATATATCCAGATGGTATTTCTATATAAAATTAGCTGCGGCAAAGAAGGTTGAAATTTTTAATCTTTGAAAGTGTCCTGAAAAAAGGGTGGAGAGTGTGACTGTACAGACCAGGGATGTTTGTGCCCCTGGAATTTGCTAGCAGAATTTTTAAATAGTTATATCAGTGATAGTTCAGTAGTACAGTTTAGCGAATAATATAACCGAAAATACATTTCGTAATTACTGGTGGGAAATAAAGTAAAAAATCCAAAATGCAAACGCCCCTCCATGCTACGGACTCTCTATTGTAGAAGCCCCGCCTACATGTTTATACTATATTTTTTGAATTATACTACCAATTTATAAAACATAATTAAACGAAAAACGTATTCAAAGTTTTTTGACAACAAACAAGCCCAAAAAGGCAGAATATACTTTAACTCCTTGATATACAAATAACACTGGATGTCATAGGTCTCAAAATTACTGTTTACTTTGACTCAGACACGGGTGTTAGTTTTCTGTGAAATAAATAATATTTATGATAAAGGGTTCCAAATTTATTTTACATGTCTCTTATTACTTGTGAGCTTGATTTTTTATAAACCATTTACTTTTGTTAGTTGGAACTTACAACTATTCACATTACAATGCTGCTAAATCTTTTATATAGAACCGCCCATTAAAGGTCTAAGTCTGTGGATTTAAATATATTTGCACAACCAAAGCTCAAAGTGCCCGCCTCCTTTTCAGATATTTTTGTACACTAAATTTAAATAACAATTTTTATGGTAAAATAAGCCTAAAATTTTCAAAAAAATTTTGTTTTTACTGAATAGCGGTGAAAAAATATCCCAAAAAAAGATTAACATGAAATTTGGAGCCGAAAGTGTGTTTCTTCTATATAAAAACAAAGGTGAGTACAAAAGACAACGCTCTATATAAAACCGTTATTCATATTCGAAACAAAGACAAATTTTCTTGTCAATTCTTTGACGTACAATGATGAGTTGAGGTCGTTATTCATTATATGTGCCAATACAGACTCTAAAGTGTCAACACGTCAAGAGCTGTTTTTACATTTTATAATGGGCGGAGAATAAAAAATAATTAGCAGCTGTGCAAAACAAATTGTACTACGTTCCTCTTAACAATAGGCATAGGGTAGAAAATATCAGACTCTCTAGAAAATGTAGACATGTAGAATAAATAAACTGAAAATCCTTTATCAAAAATATTATTGATTTATCAGAACTGTACCGCACATACATACATTTGAGTTAAAGTAATTAGCAATTTTCATGTACGTGAAAACATGCGTAATGTAAGGGGTCCAAAGTTATCTATATTATTTTCCTGGGCCTATTTGTTGCCGTAAAACATTCGATTAGTTTTTACCTAAGTACATTCTATATATTGATACTATGACAGAGTTGCCAACATTTTAATTTATTCACGAGCATTTTTATTTCCGCCTTTACTCCGTACCACTTTAAATTTTTCTTATTTTATCGTAGTTATATATTTGAGAAATATGTTATAAAAATCACGTTGTAAGTATTATAAATATAACAAAAATGAAGTTCGAAATAAAGGCAGGGTTAAAAATGTTCCTGAAAAAATTAAAATGTTGGCAACTATGCTATAATGCATAAGACATAGCGTAAGAAAGTGGGCGTGGCATCTACGCCAAGGAATCTTCATCCTTTTTTCATATACAATCTATAAAAATTTGTAATGAAAATGATTCTTAACTGTAACATTCAATTACAATTCTTAGAATTACAAATATCTGTTAATAATAATATTACATAAAATTCACTTTAGTGGATAATTTATTTAACTTAGTAAACTACGATAAAGAATTCAAAAGATTGGTATAAATAGTAATCGTAGACCACACATTTATTATTATTATTATTATTATTATTATTATTATTTAACCTTTAGCGGACGTATGTCACTTCTACGGTGACAATAAAAAATCGAACTACGCCTTAAGGCTTTTCTTAAAAAAAAAAAAAAAAAAAAAAACAATTTTTCGGTAGCCAAAAGGTTGTAAATTGTGACGTTTTAAAGGAACGCCATAAGGCGTGTCTTACTGTTCTAAATTGGAAAATACGCCGACTGTTAACGGCCCTCTTCACTTACCGTCGCCGGAAGCCCGAGACAATGTTATTCTATGAGAATTTTTTCTTTACAAATAACTTATTAACTAATACATATTTTTAAATTCTGTTTTCACATTCTGAAAATTCTCAGCTGTTAAATTGACGCACCTTTTCTAAAATATTATTTTTTAATTTTTAATATTTTATTTTGAATTTGCAAAATGAAAAAAAATCACATATTGAAAATTCGTATTTTGCAGCTTCAAAATAAAATATAAAAAAATAAAAAAATAATTTTTTAGAAAAGGTGCGTCGATTTAACAGCTGAGAATTTTCAGAATGTGAAAACAGAATTTAAAAATATGTATTAGTTAATAAGTTATTTGTAAAGAAAAAATTCCCATAGAATAACATTAAGTTCGGCTTCAGGCGGCGGTGAGTGAAGAGGGCCCTTAAGGGTTAAAGGACACTTTCTAGGATGACAAATATCCACCTGTTTTGCTACCACTTTTTTCTTATATTATTGTGAAAGAATAATGGTAGTAAAAAAGTCATAAATTTCTCATTTCTGAAAGCATCCTGAAAAAAAGGCAGAGACCACGATTCCCTTATAAGTTGTAAAAGTAATTAAAAATGTCGTCTGTCAATTTACATATATTTTAAATGTATTCAACACCAGTAATGTTAGAACAGTCTTTTTCAATATTAATTTCATCTGCAAGTACTCCGTTATAGTGCATTATAACTTTATTTTCGAGTTTATTGAGTTAAAATATGTAAGCTCGCCTTGCTGCAGGGCTTGCATTATAAACCAGTTAGAAAAAATCGGTTATTGCTAGGCGTTATGTCTTAACTTAATTCTAGGCATGCGGTAGAGAAACCATCAGTAGAGAAGGCACTAGTGCAGGAGTTTCCGTCTCAGGACGGAAAACTTACACCAGCGTATTTTTGTCAGTAATTTGTATCATATTTGTGCTCTAGAAAGTATGTTCAGTGCCGAGTTCCCGGGGCTAAAATGGATGCGCCCCACGCCTCAGCGAATAAGAGAAATAGATAACAGAATGAATACAAATACCTGATGATGAAAAAAAAAAAAAAAAAAAAAATGCTAGGAAAAGCTACCAGACGGTGTAATTAATTAAAACTAAACGGAAACATTGCAAACTCAGAGAAACAATTAAGGATGATCAGAAACCTGATCTCGCAGGGCCTACCAGAGAATAGCTAGCTTATTAACTGAATTATCAGTATTTTCCATTTTATTGTGTGCCTTTCTTAGTTTTAAAATAAGTTCATTTAAATTTTTGACTTTAAATTCGGTCGCGATATCATTTCGGATGTCAGAGAGTTCTTTGATGGGGTTAGTTTTCCATAAATCTCTGTAATGAACAAATTTTGTATCAGAGGGTGTGGCTTGGACGAGTGAGGGAAATTCGGATTGGTTTAGGGAGTTTCGTTTTTCAGGAGGAACAATTTTAGTTATATGAGACATTTCTATTTTCCGAAAATTTTGGACATCCTGTGTAGTTGGCTCTGGTGGTCAATATAATTATTTCAATTACTTTCCATGTGAAATCAAACAAAATTTTAAATTTTCAACCTTTAAGATTTCAACCGGAATTCTGCTAATCATTCTTTTAATGTTATAAAAGAGAACATATTTTTTAATATTTATATCTCGTTGGAGTTTCGTATAATTAATTTTTAAACTTAAAAAAAAAAAAAAAAAAAATATAACATTATTGTTTTTTTTGTGAAAACTTAAATTTCCCAAGATCTATTAGACATAAAGGGCTGTTTAAGACCGCATTTTAAAAAGAATTTCATGAGGTTTATTTTAATAGGCAGCTTATCTATGCTTGCTATTTCTTATATTTTTAAAAGTGTAATAGGAAAGCTGACTTCCTATTCCCTAACGTTATCTAGCGCGGTCAGCGCGTATGAATACAGTGCCGATAGTTTTGGTTCGCATCCGGGGCAAAACAAACAATTTTCTGTATAGACTCCTTTGCTTATCAGGCAGATTTTTTTTTTTTTTCAAATTCTTTTTGGAATGAGATATGTTTATAAATTAAGTATGGTTAAAAGCTGCCCAGCCTACGGCAGTACGAACCGTTGGAGTAATGTGAAAAATGTACAGTTTGCTCAGTGCGTATATATATATATATTTGCATTTTTTAAACCATATGGTTCCTGTTCTGGTTGTGGCAGGCTGGGGGAGTGTTGCCGGCGTAAAACTAGTGTAACCCCACAGGAAGTCACAAGTCTTGCCGCCTGCCTCCTTCTTCCTATCTTGTGTTTCTTGGGTTGTTTTTTCATTAATTTTGATAAGTTTATGGTTTTAAGTTAAGATTTGTTATTTTACTTTATTGATTCGTTTGTTTTGCAGGCTGTTAATTAATAGATCTGGTTTCTTTTACATTAGTCTATTTCATCCACTGATGATTTTTTTTTTTTTTTTTTAATCTTATTGGTCATTGGTGTTTTAGTGATCCTGTATCTGTTGATTGGCTTCTACTATGCTTAATAGATCATCTTTATTATATATATATATATATATATATATATATATATATACATGTATATCTTTTAATGTATTTGATCACTATAGTTGAAATGAGGGAGTGGGAACTTAGTATTAAATGGCAAAAATTTTAACACAATTTGTGAATATACTATATATATACGCATATAAATATAAAATGTGTATATTGAAAAAGTGTGTATAGTTTTTTTTTAAAATTAAGCAAATGCTTTCATGAATCTTAGATTAATTATAAATATTTTTCCACTTGCATTTAAGCTTTTATTTCTTTTTTCTTATCATTTACATAAATATTATTTATGTATTTATTATTAAAACTTTTACAGTGGTTTGAAAATTTTATTTTGAATTACTTTCAATAGAATTAGTGCAAATATAAATCTATTCATCGTTTAAAATTGCAAATTTGAGAAAAGATGAGGGAGGTGGGAGACAGATACTTTAAAATATATTCTAATTTAATCATCTGTCTGTAAATAGATAATGTTTTAATGAAATAAAATATCTTTAAAATACTCGAGTGTCTGTGTTCATTTATTTAACTCATACTTTTATTGTTCATTACAATTAATGAACAATGTAGAAATTCAATATGTTATTCCAGTTAATTTAACATTCAATTTATAAATAAGTAAAACCTAAGATTTTGTAATTTTTTTTTTTTTTTTTTTTTTTTTTTGGTTATTTGATAATTTTTTGAAATTTGATTAATATTATTAATATTACTTTTTTCCCTATGACATATTAAATTTAAATATGAATACTTATATATTATTTTTTTTCCCCTATTTATTTCTTTAAAAGATTTCTTTAAATGATATGACTGTAAACGCCAAGTTTTTTTCATCTATTAATTTAATTTTTACTTTCTGAACACTGTGGATTTTTGACATGATTACAATACTCTCCTTACTAAAGTACTGTAATCATGTTAAAAATCGAAATTTGAGAATTTGGTGTTTCAACATGTTTCCAGGTCATCTAAACTCATCTTTAGTATTCTTACGATGATCTATGTGAGTGAACACGACAGCGTCTAAATGTTTTGTTCGAATGAGCTGAAAGTTAGTACATATGTTATAAGTCTATCCCTATAACATGAAGTCTATTGATTTTGATCAATCTAGCATTTTTTTTTTTTTTTTTTTTTTTACAGGGACGCACAAAAAAATTCTTTAACATTATGGTCTATGTGCCCAAATTTCTTAAAGTGTGATAGCGTCTAAATGCCTTATATGATTGAGCTGAAAATTTATATGCATGTTACAGATCACTTTCACACGAATTGTACGAATTTTGGAGAATCTACCACTAATGGTGTTTTTACAGGGGCTCAAATTATTTAAAGTGCGAAAGGGTACAAAAGTCTCATCCAGTTGAGCTGAAAATTTATATAATTGTTATAATTCACTGTTGCACAAACTGTTTAGATTTTAGTTAGTCTAGCATTTGTAGCTTTTTTACCGGAACACAATGAAAATCTCTTTCATTGTTGATAAAATAAAGTGATAAGAAAATTTTACACAAATTCATCTTTGTTTCTGTCTAAAAAAATATTGTAAGGTTAAAGAAGTCATTTACATAGTTTTTGAAAAATGAGAGGGGTAGAATTTGCTATAATATTTTCCGTTGTAAGAATTTTAATGAATTTAGGGAGAAAACATGTATCATTTTATTTATTTTAAGCAAAGTACATAAAAATCTTTAAATTTTCATTTAAATATGATTTTATAGTAATGATGAATTTCCACTATGGAATTTCTGTTTTTTCTCACTATCGCATACAGCAATTAAAACTTTGGGGAAAAAAAAAGGAATGAAAGAAAGAAAAGAAAACTTTTTTTCAATCGGATATTTTTGCAACTTAAATCCTAGCAGCAAAAAATATTAGTCATCTGGATTGCATTACTCTTTTAAATTTGAGCTTTTACATTTTATAGTTTTTATAAATTCAAATTCTCTACCTCTCTAAAATGATTTTCTTGTTATTTTTTACTTTCCAAGCATGCATTATGTAAAGGAAGTATTGTAATTGTGAAAAATATGATATTTTTGGATTCATGAGACCCCAAAACATGTAAATACAACAAAAACTCACTTTTGAAATTTTGACCCAAAAACAATACTTTCTCTATTTTACAGGTAAGATAAAATAATAATTGAGTTGACAAAGTAGTTTGGAACTTAAAATGATAACTTGTATTTAAAAAGGTTCTACTAATACAGCACTGTGCTACAATGGTACTGAGTGGATTATAAGCAGTTCCATCTATAAGCAACGTATATAAAAATATCTGAAGTAAATATCAAACTAAATGCATAATAAAATGTTCTGTTATTTAAAGATTATGATCTTAAAAAAATCTAACGTTTAACGAAAATTTTTATTATTTATTATAATGTTATAAATGTAAATAACCAATCCTTTAAATGACCAATTCCCTCAAAATAATAAATAAAACAACCCCTTTTATTTTAACGATGAATGTGCGATATTAAACAATTTCTGTAATATATGAAGAAAAGGAAAAGAAAAATACGGTTGATTTAAACTAAAAATAATTGGGTTGGTAAAGTAGTTTGGAACTCAAAATGATAACCTGAATTTAAAAAGATTCTGCGAATACAACACTGAGCTACAAATTGTTACAAAGGGGCTCAGTGGAAAATAAGTAATTCTATTTATAAGCAAGTTATATAAAATATATCTCCAGTAACCATTAAACTAAATGCATATTAAAATGTTCTGCTACTTGAAGTCGCAAATTCCCTTTATTTATTAACAATACCTTGGCAAATAATGAAATAATAAAAAGTAACAATCGAGAATTCATAATGTCAAACACTACTTTTTTCTTTTTGCCCCGGATGCATTCATCAAGGCGTAATTCGTCTAGCAGAAGACTAACCGCCAACACAGCTCTCCTGCTACAATGGAGCTCAGTAGTCTCAGGACTGAAAACTTACACCAGCGCATTTTTATCAATAACTTATATCATATTTGTGCTTTAGCAAGTTCGAGAGATATGTTGAGTGCCGAGTTCCCTGGGCTAAAATGGATGCGTCCCACACCTAAGTGAACCAGAGAAATAGATAACAGAGTAAATACAAATACCTGATGATAAAAAAAAAAAAAAAAAAAAAAAAAAATGTTAGGAAAGGCTACCAGTCATGCAATTAATTAAAAGGAAACATTGCAAACTCAGAGAAACAATTAAGGAAGATCAAAAACCTGATCTCCGAGGGCTTCCCAGAGAATACCTAGCTTATTAACTGATTTATCAGTATTTATACAAAAATTAACACAATCATTATTTACAAATTTGTAACACTGTTCTCCTCCCAAAGACTGCACGTCCCAGGCAGTGCTACCCTTGGTCAAGAGGCGAAACTAAACAAATTTACAATCTAAAATACAAAAAACTAAGTTGCATATAACGATAAAATAGAAATATAAATCAAGTGAGAAATAATTACAAAATTCACAGATATGTACAAATATTTACATTACGCATGCGCAAATTATACCAGTATTTACATTTTAAATTTTAATATTACCGTTAATTGTGGTACTTGGCTAGCCTGTTATAATGCACCACTTTCGGTTTTGATGAAGGTGTTTTAGTGATCCGCACCACTACATCATTCAGCCTTTTTAAGACTGTGTACGATCCGGCCCAGTTGCACTGTAACTTGGGAGAGAGTCCTTTGCGTCGAACAGGATTTCACAACCAGACCTTGTCTCCTTCTCTGCCTTATCTTCATTTTCTCGGTTGCCATGTGTATCTGCTCCCGAGCAAAGTTGTGTACGTCCTCAAATTGTGCCTGGAGATCTTGGATGTACTCCTCGGGCGATGAAGGCGCATCGGGTGGACAACCAAACAGGAGATCACATGGGAGACGAAGTTCACGTCAAACAGCATCTGGGCTGGAGAATAGCCGGTGGTTTCATGGACAGCACTTCGATAAGCCAGCAGGAACAATGGTAACTTCAAGTCCCAGTCTTGCTGGTTCCTTGATAGTAGAAAAGAGAGGTTATTCAGGATGGAACGGTTGAAACTCTCGACCATGCCGTCCGACTGGGGATGTAAGGGTGTGTTCTGGGTTTTGTGTATGCCGAGTAGTTGACACAGTCCTTTGAAAACTGCAGAGGTAAAGTTCGTACCTTGGTCAGTATGAAGTTGTAGGGGCGTGCCGTACCTTGAGACATATTGCTGCACTACGACCTCTGCGACTGTGCATGCCTCTTGATCGGGAATGGGATATGCCTCAGGCCACTTGGTGAAATAGTCCATCACGACGAGGATGTATTTATTTCCACTGGAGGTTCGTGGCAAAGGCCCAAATATGTCGAGTGCAATCCGTTCAAATGGTGCTCCCACGTTATACCGTTGCAGTCTTCCTCGACTTCGTTTCTGCAGGCCTTTACGTGCCTCACAAGCATCACAGGATTTACATCATTTCTCCACGTTCTTTTTTGCCTTGCACCTATAGAAGCGTTCCCGAACTTTCTGCAGTGTCTTCATTACCCCAAAATGGCCTCCGGTAGAGCTACAAAGCAGTTGTTCTAAAACATCTAGATCTTTGATTTTGGTAATACAATCTAACCTCTGAAGCTTTTTACATCATCAAATTCTCACTTTCTGTATAATACGCCGTTTCTGATATGAAGAGAGTCCCAAAGTGGCCGATAACTTTTCGTAATGGGACTAAATCTGGAAATGTCATGCCAGGTAGGTCTGTTGCTAGTCGTCTCCTTCAGCTGTAATATAGGCTTTATGTCAGGATCTTCCAACTGGGCTTGTCTAAGTTCTTCGTCACTCCATATCGAGATCTTGTTCTGATGGTGTTGAGGCAGTAACTAGGCAGGCAACCAGATTTATCGGCAGGTATTTCTGTTCGGCTTTAGAGCAGCACTTGCAGCTTTCCGAGCAGGGCTTCCGTGGCAAGGCATCTGCAGTACCATGTAGAGTCCATTTACGATGACGTATCTCGAAGTCATATTCCTGGAGGCGTTGTATCAACTGCTTTCATTTCCTTCATTTCTTCAGTCAAACCGTCTTTCAATTCTCTTTGTCCTTTCTTCATTTCTTTACTGAGGCTATCTTTCATCTCTCTTTGTCCTTCCTTCATTCTTTCGATCAATCCGGTTTCCATCTTTTCCTGTCATGGTTTCATTTCATTCATATGGAGAGCTAAGCTTTCTAGAAGTTTCTTCATTTCCTGGTCCATAGCTCTAGTTATCACCATTCACAGACAATTCCACTTCTGGCACCAGAAATGTTGCGTACTTGGGAGTTCGTGAGTTGTCCGAGAATGAAAGGCGAAATTTACAAAAATTCAGTAATTTATTCACAGAAAGTTCCAAAAAAATACAAGTATATAAACCAAGTATCAGCTTCAATTCAGCCAATAAACACAGCTTAAACAACAGCTGTCAATAGCAAATCCACAGTATAAACTGTATAGCAATAACACATAAAGCAAGTCTCTTTCAAAGAGGCTTAGTAAGTTGAAAAAGTGCTAATTTTGTGCATTTCTAGCCGTTTTAGAGTTAAAATAGCCTTATTTTCCCTTAAAAACGCATTAAAAAGCTATAATAAGGCAGGTAATGGATTTGGTGCCAAACGGCGACTTTTTCCTTCCTTGGCGATTTTTTGCCGACCTTGGCGAGAAAATCCTTACTAGGGATATACCAAATATGGAAGCTCTAATCTCATTGGCTGATAAGATACGGAAATTACTGGAATTTTCCACACTTTTCTACAGGAGTATAAAAGGGACGTTTCTTCGCCAAGGCTAGTTCAGTTCAGTCTGAGATCAGAGTCAGTCAGTTTCGCTAATACTTACATTGCTTTGAGCCTCTTTAGAAGAGACTTGCTTTATGTGTTATTGCTATACAGTTTATACTGTGGATTTGCTATTGACAGCTGTTGTCTAAGCTGTGTTTACTGGCTGAATTGAAGCTGATACTTGGCTTACATACCTGCATTTTTCTGGAACTTTCTGTGAATAAATTACTGAATTTTTGTAAGTTTCGCTTTTCATTCTCGGACAACTCCCGAACCCCCAAGTACGCAACAGTATTTTTCATTTTATTGTGTGCTTTTCTTAGTTTTAAAATGAGTCCATTTAAATTTTTGACTTTAAATTCGGTCGCGATATCATTTCGGATGTCAGAGAGTTCTTTGATGGGGTTAGTTTTCCATAAATCTCAGTAAGTAACAAGTTTTTGATCAGAGGGTGTGGCTTGAACGAGTGAGGGAAATTCGGATTGGTTTAGGAAATCGTTTTTCAGGAGGAACAATTTTAGTTATTTGCATACTTGCCAACATCCTAGTTAATATTCCGTAGTCTTGTTAGCCCCGCCCTTTTTCTTACACCAATAAATTTTTACGGTAATATTCCCGGAATGCAATTACGATTAAATTAGAGGAAAATACTCTAAAAGAAAAAGATTCAGGTGTGAAAAAGAAGGTGGAGCTAATAATACTACGGAATATTAATGAGTATGTTGGCAAGTATGGTTATATGAGACATTTCTATTTTCCGGAAATTTAGGACATCCTCTGTAGTTGGCTGTGATGGTCAATATAATTATTGCTGAAACGTCAGTGGAGGCCCTCTGTTGAGACTCAAAACGGTTTTGGGCTGTGTCTGTCTGTCGCGCGATAGCGGCCGCAAAAAAAGCGCTATTGACTTGAAATTTGGTACACATGTTCATGAGCCCTACGAAATCAGCTGTATAGTTTTTGGTGCGCATTCCATTTGTAGTTCGTGTACAGGGACACGCCAAAGTTTTTTTTATCATTACGGCCTATGGGAAGAATTTGTATGTACCGCAATAGCGGCCGCAAAAATTCTCCGATTGACTTGCAAATTGACACATATATTCAGGTTTGATATAGAAATAGCTATTTATTTTTTTTAGGTCTATACTTTTTATGGATTGTACACAGGGACACGCCAAAATACTTCACATTATGGCGTATGAGGTGAATTGCGTTTAATCGCATTTTAACGTCTTTACTTTGCAATCAAGAGAATTAAACTAGCGTACGTGAGTAAGATGTTTAAACTTAGTTGCTTGAAGAGAATATGTGCTCTTAAGCTTTCTAATTAATGTACAGGACCTTACAAAAGTGTTCTGACAATGTCACGTAGTCATCCAAATGATGTTAAATTTGGAGCAATTATTCATTTTAAACGCAAAGTAAGCTGAATAGTTTTTACTGGCGTATACAATGTTTATGGTTTGTTTACAGAGACACGCAAAAGAATTTCGTAGCATGAGAGCCTATGGACAAACTTTTATTTAAGCGAGCACTTTAATGCGTTTGTGCTGAATTGAACTTAATAAAATTACCATACATTATAAAGATGCTTAAAATTGTGTTTACTCCTAAAAAAAGGTTATGTATAGACTAAATAGTTTATGGGACCACACAAAATAATTCCGAGTATGTGCTGTAATCATCCAAATGATGTCAAATTAGTTTGAAAAATTAATCCCCACTAAAAATAATCTCAAGATATTCCAAAGATATTTTTAGAGAAAACCTACAGAATATCTTAAGTTATTTGGCCCATTCTTAAGAAAGTTTACAAAATTTCTTTATAATGTCTTCAAAATTTCTGAAGATATTTTACAGAAAAAGATAATTTCTAAAATATTTTAAAATATTTGAAGAAAATATTAAGAAAATGCTATTTTCTCAAGAATATTTTCGGATTATTTTTAGTGGGGATGAGTTATAATTAATTAGGTTTATTCTTATTATTGGCGTTTATAATGACTGTGGCTACTTTTCTGGGATACATAAAATAATTTCGTACTATTACGGTCTATAGTCGATATTTATTAAAAGTTTATTTTAACATGGTTACACCCCATCAAATATAATGAAATTTTATTAGAATTTTAAAAGCATGTTTTCCTGTTGATAATTGTGGGAATAGAATTGATAATTAGTTTAAAGGTTACGCAAAGTATTTCCGATATGCTATGTAATTTTTTTTGTATGAAATTTGGTAGTTATGAAATTTGGTATTTATGAATTTCAGGGAAATAATACAAGACCGTCGTTTATTAAGAATACATGTTGTTGCGTACTTGGAGGTTCGTAAGTTGTCCGAGAATGAAAGGCAAAACTTGCAAAAATTCAGTGATGTATTCACAGACAGTTCCAGAAAAATACAGGTTTATAAACCAAATATCAGCTTCAATTCAACCAGTAAACACAGCTTAAACAACAGCCGTTAACAGCAAAATAACAGTACAAACTGTTTAGAAATAACACGTAAAGAAAGTCTCATCTAAAGAGGCTCAAAGCAAAGCAAGCATTTGACGAAACTGACACAGATCTGAGACTGGCCGCCTTGACGAAAAAATGCTCCTTTTATACTTTTCTATCGAACAGAGACTGTTCTGGAAAATTCTCGTATCTCATAATGAGATTAGAGATTCCATATTTGGTATATCCCTAATAAGGCTTTTCTCGCCAAGGTCGCCAAAAAATCGCCAAGAAGGGAAACAGTCGCCAAATTTGGCGCCAAATCCCTTTCTTCCCTTATTGGAGCTTTTTTAAATGTTTTTAAGGGAAAATCAGGCTATTTTAACGCTGAAACGACCAGAAGTGCACAAAGTTAGCATTTTATTAACTTTACTAAACCACTTTGAAAGAATTGATAGAAAAATAACCGCAGTTATTTACAATTCCGTAACACTTTATAAGATATGCAAATAGAGACACAGCGGGGGGTTGACGGGGGCGGCAGCCCCCCTCAGGAATGTATCTGATTATGGTTACAAGTCGATCGAATCAATATATACGATTATATAATAAGGAATAAATAAAAATGACCTATTGAATAATGTCTGATGTAAATAGGACGTTGAGGCTCCTGATCTGCAGATCCACTAGTTTCAATTACTTCCGTACTACGTGAAATTTACTACGTGAAATCAAACAAAATTTTAAATTTTCAACCTTTAAGATTTTTACCGGAATTCTGCTAATCATTCTTTTAATGTTATAAAAGAGAAAATATTTTCTAATGTTTATATCTCGTTGGAGTTTCGTATAATTAATAATAATAAGAATAATAATAAAGGTATAACTTTATTGTTTTTTTGTGCAAACTTAAATTTCCCAAGATCTATTAGGCATAAAGGGCTGTTTAAGACCGCATTTTAAAAAGAATTTCATGAGGTTTATTTTAATAGGCAGCTTTTCTATGCTTGATATTTCTTATATTTTTAAACTTATATAATAATAAGTTGGCGTTTTTAAAAAAGATTCAAAAAGTCTTTTATTATATCATTAACTATA
This sequence comes from Salticus scenicus, assembly GCA_963930645.1. Taxonomy (NCBI): domain Eukaryota; kingdom Metazoa; phylum Arthropoda; class Arachnida; order Araneae; family Salticidae; genus Salticus; species Salticus scenicus. The sequence continues at coordinate 250,908,125 of OZ005656.1, read as the reverse complement.
AATCTTAAAATTTGTAGAGTGGAATGAAATGGATTATGGCAAAAATTCCATTATTTTTTAATAGTTGCAATAATCTTTTTCTATAACCCCGGATCTCATTGTTATCCTCTTTATTTTCTTATATAAAGTATAAGGGAGTATTGTAATTGTATTATAATAGTTATATCACTGTTAAAAACAATTTTAATATACTATATATATTTACATCACAAACTTTTTCTTTTTCTTTTTTTTTAATGAAATATCTTTTGGATCACTCCATGTCGAATAAATTGATTATTCATCCTGACCATTTTAGATTTCAAGAATAATTACAGTACGTAAGTTACTGTATTTATTTTCCTTAAAAATAAAAAAAATAATTGTAAAAATATTATTACTTATATCTGTTTGAAGTTTTAGGTAAGAATTTTTTAAAATCTTGATTTAAAAAAAATATATATACATGTACATATATATAAATTTTATAAGGCCCACACCACTGAATTATTTTCAGTTTTAAAATTGTTTGTCTAATTAACACTCCAATCCCCATGATGCACAACCTATAGGAAACGTGCAGCATTTAGAATATTAACCATAGGGAAAATATATTTTATTAATTATATATTAAATTACACGCCAATTAAATATAATTGCAGAATAGAAGATATTTTGTAACAGAATAAATATGTTATTCAGAATTTTTAACATATGATTTTAACTGGGACATTTAAAATCAACATAGACATTTTCCAAAAATTAAATGTTTTCTGTCAAGCACACTTATGGAGGAAACAAAAAGTGGGGGCTATTTTCTCATTTTTAATGTTATTAATGACATTAGTTTGTTCAGTATTCCTTCCTCACTGGGAAAAATTCACAAATGACAGCCAATATTTTCTGATAAAGACAGAATATTAAAAGTAGATTTTTTAAAACTTGCTATGCTATTTTTTAAGGCTGGGGGAACTAAATTAGAATAGGAAAACAATTTCTTGTGCAATAAGGGGAGAAGTTTGCTGTATTAATAATAAGAATAATGGGAAGACAATTTATTTCAGACAAATTAAAGTAAGCTAAAAATTGTATAACTAAAAAAATTGCTCTCATTTTTCAGTTTTTTTTTTTTTTTTTTTTTTTTAAATATATATATCTATATATATAAAAGAACACTTCCTGAGTGAGTGAGTGAGTGAGGGGGTGATCTATCAACGCCCAGACCAAACCCCTGGACCTAGAAGCATGAAATTTTGTGACAATGTTCTTTCTACGACATAGGCTTCCACTAAGAAGCGATTTTACAAAATTCGCCCCCCAAGGGGGGGGAGGGGGGGCAAAACGTGATTTCACAAAATCCTTCATATCTCAAACAAAAAAACAGATATCCGCAAAATTTTTGCTTTAAAATATAGCTAATACAAATGCCAAAAAACCAATTTCTGGAATTTTCAAAATTCGGTCCCCAAGGGGGGCGGGGGGGCAAAACGTGATTTCACATGCGTAAAACGTGATTTCGCATAATCCTATATATCTCAAACAAAAAAATAGATATGTGTGAAATTTTTGCTCTAAAATATAGCTAATGAAATATCTAAAAACCAATTTCTGGAATTTTCAAAATTTGGTCCCCAAGGGGGGCGGGGGGGCAAAACGTGATTTCACATGCGTAAAACGTGATTTCGCATAATCCTATATATCTCAAACAAAAAAATAGATATGCGTGAAATTTTTGCTCTAAAATATAGCTAATGCAAATATCTAAAAACCAATATCTGGAATTTTAGAATTTCAGCCCCCAGCTGGGGCAGCAGGGGGGGGAGGGGCTAAGGGGCAAAAACAAATAGAAATACAGTTAGGGCGTTCAAAATTCATACAGATAGGTTTTAGAAGCCTGCAAGTCGAATGAGAATATTTTCGATTGTGTAAATTTATTAGAAGGGGCAGGAAGGGGGGGGGAGAGGGGGGGCAAAAAATAAAAAAAGAGTTAAATTGTTCAAAATTGGTATATAGAGGTTTTCGATACCTAAAAATCGATTTCGGATATTTTCGAATTTGTAAAATTATTAGGAGGGGCGGGAAGGGGGGTGGGGCGGCAAGGGAGGGCTATGGGGCAAAAACAAATAGAAATACAGTTAGACCGTTCAAAATTGGAGATAGGTTTTAGATGCCTGCAAGTCGAATGGGGATATTTTCGAAAGTGTAAAGTTATTAGGAGGGCCGGGAAAGGGAGAGGGGGGGGGGCAAAAAAAAAATAGAGTTAGATCGTTCAAAATTGGTATATAGATGTTTTCGATACTTACAAATCGATTGCGGATATTTTCGAATTTTTAAAATTATTAGGTGGGGCGGGAAGGGGGGGGTATGGTCAAAAACAAATAGAAATACAGTTAGGCCGTTCAAAATTGGTACAGAGAGGTAATTGGTACAGAAGTTTTTAGAGGCCTGCAAGTCGAATGGGGATATTTTCGAAAGTGTAAATTTAATAGGAGGGCCGGGAAGGTGGGCAGAGGGGCAAAAAAAAAAGAAAATCGAGTTAGATCATTCAAAATTGGTACATAGAGGTTTCCAATACCTACAAATCGATTGCGGATATTTTCGAATTTTTAAAATTATTGGTAGGGCGGGAAGGGGGGGGGAGAGTGGTGGGGCAAAAAAATAAAAATAGAGATATATCGTTCAAAACTGGTGCATAGAGGTTTTTGATGCTTACAAATCGATTGCGGTTATTTTCAAATTTGTAAAATTATTAGGATAGACAGGAGGGGGGGAGGCGAAGTGGGAAAATAATAGAAATAAGGGTTAGAGCATTTTGGGAATTTTTTCCGAAGGCAGTGAGAACCCGGTGCGACATTTTTCCTACTCAGATTTTGTTTCTCTGGTTTTTTACACGTGATAAAAATTGATGCAATTTAAAGAATTCATTATAGTGATTCATTTAAAAATAGGGACCAGCGAAGCGGGCGTTGCCTGCTAGTGTATATATATATATATTCAGAACTGAACTTAGTGTTTTTTAAAAACTGGATATGCGCTATAACATGGTAATTAAAATTCATAACAGCCCACCTTCTTACCTACATACTAAATCCAAAAGCGAGATATCCTCATTTTGAATTACCAAATAAAGTGGAAACAACATTACAATATAACCAGGCAGTTTTTTTTTTTTTTTTTTTTTTTTAACTATTTATTATTTTTTGATTTTGAAATTTCATGCAAAATGTTATCCATTGAAGTATTGTGAATTAATTTATTATAGTGTAAAAGTGTAGAATATTTATAAAATCAAGGAGACATTAAAAATTTTAATATCTAAATACTGAAATATTTTTAAATAATTCTAATAGTGAGAATATATTTTCTTTTTATGGGGCTGAACGATTAAAATTGTGTAGCAAATTTAGTTTGGAAAGACGCTATAAAACTTGCAACGTTGTAGCAAATTTAGCTTGGAAATAGCTATGAAACTTGCAATGCTATTTGAAATATTAAATACAAATTCTGCAATTAATTATACTTAATTAAAAATTATACTCTGGATTGTAATATTCCACTGCATAATAACTAAAGCATATATTTTTTTTAAGACTCTTCATATAATATTTTTCACTGTTAGTAGGACAGATCAAAGATCACATTATTTCGTTTAGATAGCGATTGTGCTTTGTCATCATTTATTGCATTACTGAATGAATGAGCAAAAATTTTTTATCTTTATTTAAAGCATATAAAGTTTGTTATTGTATCTGCCCAGATTATGTGATTTTATCAAAAATTGTTACACTTTTTAATAAGGACAATATGTTACTAAATACTGAAATATTTTGAAATAATTCTAATAGTGAGAGTATATTTTCTTTTTATGGGGCTGAACGATTAAAATTGTGTAGCAAATTTAGTTTGGAAAAACGCTATAAAACTTGTAACGTTATTTAAAATATTAAATATACATTCTGCAATTAATTATACTTAATTAAAAATTATACTCTGGATTGTACAATAAGTGACAATTTCTTATGCAATAAGTGGGAAAGTTTCCGGTAATAATAATAAGAAAAATGGGAAGACAATTTATTTCAGACAAATTAATATAAGGTAAAAATTGTATAACTGCAAAAGTTGCTCTAATTTTTTAGTTTTTTTCAAAACTGAAATAGGGTAAGTTCTACAGTAACTGACTAGTAAGCAATTTCTGATGTTTTTAATGTTTTAGTTATCAGAAACTATTTTTGGAAATGTTAAGTAAATATATATGGCATGAAAGGCTTTTAGAACCACATATATGTTAAAATATATGCATTTGATAATAATTGTTTTTTTTTTTAATGAATTTTTATTTTACACCCACTCAATGTTCCAATAATTGACACTGCGAGTTTTTCATTTTGCCAGTTATTGGTACCCTATGCTTCAGTGTTTGACATACAATGTTAAAATTCTTATGTGTAAAACACGTGCTTTTTTTTCTTATTTATTAATTATTTCGGGAAAGATGTTAATTACTGGAGCATGTCAATCACTGGAGAACTCTACCCTAAGTGTTCTTTAAAAACTGGATATGTGCTATAACATGGTAATTAAAATTCATAACAGCCCATATTCTTATCTATGTACTAAAACTAAATTCAAAAGCTGGATATCCTATATTGAATTACCAAATAAAAAGCATCATTAGAATATATCCAGACAGTTTTTCTTTCTTTTTAACAATTATTTTTGGTTTTGAAATTTCCTTCAAAATGTTCTCCATTGAACGATTGTGAATCAATTTAATAAAGTGTAAAAGTGCTAGAATGTTGATAAAATGAAGAAAACGTTAAAAATTTTAATATCTAAATAGTGAAAAATGCTAAAATAATTCTAATAGTGAGAGTACGTTTTCTTCTTATGGGGTTGTAGGATTAAAAATGGGTAGCAAATTTCGCTTGGGAAAAGCTATAAAACTTGCAATATTATTTAAAATATTAAACATAAATTCTGTAATTAATTATCCTTAATTAAAAATTATACTCTGGATTGTAATATTCCATTGCATAATGCTAAAGTAAAATTTTTCTTAAGTCTCTTCATATAAATATTTTTCACTGTTAGTACGGCAGACCACACTATTTCTTTCAGATAGCGATTATGCGTTGTCACCATTTATTGCATTACTGAATGAATGAGCAAAAATTTTATTTTTATTTAAAGCATATAAAACTTAGAAATTGTTATTGTATCTGCCCAGATTATTAGATTTTATCAAAAATTGTTACACTTATTAATAAGGACAAAATGTAACTAATGCTGTATCTTCTAGTTCAATCGAATAATTGATTAAGGGGCGTTTTGCTTCATTCATAACAGGAAACATAAACATAAGAAATCGAAGTGAAGCAACAAAACAACAGTGAACTTGAAATAAACCGAAACAGAATTCAACGCCGGCGCATTATAAACCCTATATTCGAAAGAGACAGGACATTGGTACGACGGCCTTTTTACCATTTTAGTGCCAGATGCTCCATTGCTTACCATTACCATACTTGCCAACCATCTCATTAATAAGCGCAAAATTGTTAACCACCCTTTATAAAACGCCCCTTTTTCCACACCACTTTACTTTTAGAGTAATTCCCTGCGAATGTTGTTACGATTAAATAAGAATAAAATTACTCTAAAAAATGACCGGTGTGAAAAAGAAGGCGGGGTCTAAAAGTTTTACGCTTCATAATGAGATGGTTGGCAAGTATGCATTACGCTGAGAAGAAATTTCGATTTCTTTACGTCATAACTGGAGGAAAAATTATTTATTACATTTTTACTTTATTGGGAGGTAAATTCCCGTTATTTCTGGTAGATATTCCGCAGGTTATATAATCCAGTTTTGCAACAGAAATTTCAATTGATAAATAAATTTATATTTGTACGAGCTCTTCCTTTAAAAAAGTATTGATTTCTCTATTAAATAAAATTTCTGGTGGAGAAATGACACGTCTTACGTGCGGGTTATCTACCAGAAATTACGGTACTTTAATTTTGAAATAATTGCAAAAGATAAAAATGCATTATTATTTATTTTATATTATGTTTTAAATACCGTAATTTCTTGTAGATAACCCGCAAGTAAGATGTGTCATTTCTCCAACAGAAATTTTATTTAATAGAGAAATCTATACCTTTTCGAAGGAAGAGCGCGTGCAAATATAAATTCATTTATCAATTGAAATTTCTGGTGCAAAACTGGATTATATAACCTGCAGGGTATCTACAAGAAATTACGGTACTTTGATTTCTCTTATTGCATGTTGTTTTACGTATTTATTTCCTAACATATGATATAATTACATTATTTATTTGCTAGCAATTATTTTTTAAGTTTTGTTTTGCAATATATTTAATATGTTAGATCTCAATGTATTTTTCTGATATATTTTGAAATACATATTTAAAATAACTATATTAAAAAAAATTTTTTTTGATTATTTGCTAGTACGCAAAATGTATCAGTTTTCTTAAAATAAATTGATACAAATGAAGAAAATAAAGTGTATATTATTTACTAGTATATCAAATATAAATTTCTTTTAAATCATGATTGCCATAATAAATTTTATAAAATATATTTAAATAAGTTATTATTTCTATTTACTTAATATTTAAAAAATAAATAAATAAATAAATAAAAAAATAAATAAATAAATAAATAAATTAAAAAAAAAAATAAATAAATAAATAAAAAAAAAAATAAAAATTAATGAAATAGAAATAAACAAATGTAAATAAAATGAATAAAAATATTTTTTAATTTCTTAAAATATTAATTAATATTTTTACAAATTATTATTACTTCAATATTTATGTTTAACGTTTTTACAAAAATAAATAATTAAGTCATTATTAATCATAATGCGTAATTGAAATAAATAAAATATGTATTTTTGACCTGTAAAAATATTACATAAATATTTTTATAAAAAAAATAAAAAATATATTTCTGTTCTGCCGTAGATTTACATTTATTCATGAATTACTTGACAAAAACTAAGATTATCATTATTTTTTTTTTCTAACTTTTATGTATAGAATGTATGTCCTTAAAAAAAAATAATAATAATGTAGAATTACTTTCACAATCAACGTATTTTGCTTAATACAGAAATAAATATACAACAAAATATTCCTCTGTTTTCCGATCGGAGTTGAAGAAGTAACCATATCGAAGGTTAAAACAAAATTAGTTTATCTTCAACTCCTTTTTTTCTAAGACGAAAAAAATTACATATTTATATTCTGCATTGCTTTCTGTACAAATTTAGTACAATTTTCTTTCATTTATGTTGTATATTAAAGGGTCAAGCGCAACGAAAAAAGCATTACGTTCTACGGGGATCGCTCCGAATAGGCCCTAAAATGGCCGATTTTCCCTCAATCCGTAATGTACAATCTCTTCCTAATACAGGGTCTCTACGGCACATGACGCATGCGCGACATCTGCAGGAAAGTGTGCGAGTTGCTGATCGCTGACTAGACGCTAGTAGGGAGCCTGTATATTGAGTATACAGGCTCTCTAGACGCTAGTAGAGAAAGGGTTACGTCAATAAATGGAAAATTCTTCCCTCGTTGTGTTTAGTTATACTAGTCTTTCGATAAGATTTATTTTGTTTTGCTGGGCTGCATAAAGTTTTTTGTAAAATATTTCTGCGCCCCGGTTTTAAAATTTACCATGTCACAAGAATAAGTTTTCTCAGGAGAGTACCTTTTCTTACAACTCTAAATGCTTGCTTCTTCTCAACATTCAGTGTATATATATATATATATATATATATAATTGATTTATGATATTTTAACACATTATCTGTTGGTATAATGTAAGTAGTGATAATGCTCAAAGTGTTTTATAATACGCCAATAAATGGCGCTGTGTGTTCATTCTATTTTCTCTGTAACTGTACATATGTAAATAAACGTTAGTTTAAGTCTAGCTCCCGTCTCGGTAACTTCATGTGGTAGCAGAGGTCCGTGGTTGCGTTCGGCCGGCGGCGAAAATGAAACGACGCCACGTTTTCCGGAAATTAAAAAAAAAAAAAAAAAAAAAAAAAAAAAAAAATGGATAAACGAAAGTAGATTTTCAATTAAAAAGAAAATTAAAAATGGATAAATTAATCCCGTCAGTACCACTGTTAAATAGTACTAATTATCACACGTGGTCATTAAAATTAAAAGCTGTACTAACTATTAAAAAGTTATACGACGTCGTGATTAAAGAAGCAGGCGACTTAAAAGAAGAAGAACGGGCTGAATGGGATACTAAGAATGCCGAAGCTGTGTCATATATCCTACTTTCATTATCCGATGAACAAAGTCTACAGTTCGCTGACGAAGGAAACGCTAAGAATTTATGGGAAAAAATAAAATCAACATTCACAGGAAAATTGGAAGATCGAAAAATCGATGCAAGCAATGAAATAAAAAATATTGAAATAAATCCAGAAGAAACAGTGACAGATTATATTGCAAGATCAAGAGGTTTAAGAACAAAATGTGCTTCACTTGGTATGGAAATTACGGAGCGAGAAATCGTGTACTATGCTGTAAGAGGACGTAGAGGAAAATTCTCGAAAATTAAAGAAATATTGAAAACTCAAAGAGAAAAAGATTTAGATGAAATACTCGAGATTTTACGCGAAGAAGAAAGAACAATCCTGAGATCACCTGACTACCAAAAGACTAGAAGAGAAGAAGCATTCCACGTTAAAAGTGAGAACAAAAACAGAGTGAAAAGTTGTTTCATATGTAAGAAAACTAATCATCTTGCTAAAAACTGCTATTTTCGGAATAAAAACTTACCTCAGAACACTAATGGAAAAAGAACAAATGTTTATGTTAACAATAAGAACAAAAACAAAGAACAGTTTAGAAACAGAAACTCGAATTACGCAAGTAAAAATGATAGTGATTTTGCACTTTCAGCGAATAGAGAACAATTTGATATTTCTGAAAATAACATTTGGTTATTAGATTCAGGCTCAAGTTGTCATTTAACAAATAATTTGAATTATTTTTGTGATATTACTAATGATAATGGATATATCAATTTTGCAGGTAAGAATTCTACTTTAAATTTTACTGGTATAGGAACTGTTCGCGCTAAAACTTTGGTAAATAATTCTCAAAATATTTTAACTATGAAAGAGTGTATATATATCCCTGATTTGAGAAATAATTTAATTTCTGTAAGTAAATTAATGGATAGGGGTTATAAGATTAAATCAAGTAGAGATCATATCTTAGTTCTAAGTAAAAATGATGAAATTGTGTTAAAAGCTGTTAAAGTAAATAATAGATTTGAAGTCATATTAGAACCTTACAATGATATGTCACCTGATTCTCTAGAATGTAACTTAATAAATAAATCAGAATCTTATGATATTTGGAACAAAAGACTTTGCCATTTAAATCCACAATATATGATAAAAATGCAAAATATTATTGGCATAAAATTTAGAGATTCTGAAAATTTTAATTGTGAATCATGTGACATTAGTAAGTTAACTCGGAAAAATCATCCAAAAGTAAATTTTGATCAAAGTAGTTCTATATTAGAATTGATTCATGCTGATTTAGCAGGACCTATAAATGTTAATTCTTTAGGAAATTCTAAATATTTTTTAGTATTAGTTGATGATTTTTCTGGGATGTATTTCACTTATTTCTTGAAACACAAATATGAAGCATTTGATGCTTTTACTATTTTCAAAGAAAGGTATGAAAATCAAATGAACAAGAAAATTAAACGTTTAAGAACCGATAACGGTTTAGAATTTGTAAATAATGAATTTGAAAATTTTCTAGAAAAATCTGAAATTATACATGAGAAAACAGTACCATATAATCCTGAAAGCAACGGTATAGCAAAATATGTGTAAGAGTACTGGTAGAACGTGCAAGAACATTGTTATATGATAGTAAATTGCCACTTAGATTTTGGGCGGAAGCCATAAATTGTAGTACCCAAATTTCTAATAACACGCCGCGAAAAGGTAAACAAAAAATCCCAATCGAAATATGGACAGGTAGAAAACCCAAACTAACTTATTTAAAAACTTTTGGTTGTGTAGCTTACTATCACATTCCTAAACAATTCAGAAATAAATTCGATGTTCCCGCTAAAAAAGGTATATTTGTTGGATATTCTAGAGATAGGCGCGCATACAGAATTTATGATATCGAAAAAAGAAAAATTATTGAAGAAAGATCAGTTAAATTTGATGAAACATCTAAAGGTAGTGAATTCTTAAAAAGTGAAACCGAAACTTATTTGTGGGATATCAAAGAATTAACCCAGTTTAATGAAAACGAAACTTCTTCTCTACCCGGAAACAATAATAATTTATCAGATTTTTCGCCTGAACAACAAATACTAGAACAAAATGAAATGCAGAATGAGTCAGAATCTATTTATAGATCGGCACCCCAATTGCGAAGATCAGAAAGAATAAAAAATAAAATGACAGCTAATTTGGCTTTAAACGACCTTGATGGGGAATCAGTACCGAGAAATTTTGAGGAAATAAAAAATAAAAGAAATCGTAAACAAGAAAGAAAAATCATGCAGTACGCATTGATTAGTAACACTTTCCAACTGTACGAAATTGTATCGAATAACTTTTAATATTCTTTGCCTACTTTATCACACAACAGACAGAACAACTGAAAAACATGCAGGTAAACTAATTGTATTTAAAATTACTCTTAGGCATTTTGGAAAGTGTTAAAAAGGCTTAACGCAAAAGAAAACGCAGCCATCAGATTATAATTACAGCTTTTAATCTCTCTGAATATTTTAGTGTAGCCCTGTAAATCTGAAAGTTAATCATATCATGTTCTATACACAACATCATTTTAGAATATTAATAATGCATGTCAATGTTTCTATGATTTTTATAGCAGAAAGATTTTTAAGTATAACTTTTAAAAAATTCTGTCCTAAAACGTAATACATTGTCTTTTTTTTTTTTGTTGTTGTTGTTGTCCCTGTAAACAAACTAGTTGTACAGGACAAATTAATGGCATTTTAAATAGGGAACATTCCATAGGGAACTTGGGTGTATCATTTTTTAAAAATTCTCAAAATATTCACGGATGATAGGAGCCGGAGACAAACAGATAGAAAGGTAGACAATCGGACAGACAGATGCACAAATTGAAATCATATTCCCACTAAAATTATAAGAAAGTTTTAAAACGCTCATGTAAACAAAAGGGCAATTCCAGCAAATTTTTATTTATAGCTCTTAATGTAACTGATTATTTTTGTGTGGCCCTGTAAATCTAATGCTAACCATACTATATTACATAGAAGGCACTCTTTTGTGCATACGAATAATATATTTCAATTGCATTAAGCTTTGTGGAGAATAAAATTATTAAAATTTGGTTTATAAAAATAACTCTCATACAACACAATGCTTTGAAATACTTTCAAGTGCCCCTGTACACAAACCAGTTAGAAATGTACTCTACTTTACATAGGAAACATCCGATAGGGAATTGAATAACATGTTAAAATTTCATTGAAGTTTGTACACATTAAATGTATTAAAATATGGTTTATAGAAACTCCTACCATAGAACACAATGCTTTCGAATAATTTTGGGTGTCCCTGTACACAAACCAGAATAAGTATTCACTCCATTTTCAATAGGGAACATCCGATACTCAACTTGAATAAAATATATCGGTTTAAAGAAATGCCATGAATATTTACGGGAATTAGAGCGCACTAAAACAGAGAGACAGACAGACAGACCGAAATAAGAACAGTCAGACAGATACAGAGATTGAAATTATATTCACACTAAAAAAAATGATAGAAAGTTTCAAAAACGCGTAACGTAAACGAGAGTACAATTCTAGTAATTTTTTATTAAGAGCTCTTAATATAACTGAATATTTTTGTGTCACCCTGTAAATCTAATGATAACCCTGCTATATTCTATGCAAAGCATTCTTCTGTGCATATAAATGACATATTTCAATTTCCTAAAACTTCGTAGAAAGTAAAGATATTAAAATTTGATTTATAGAAATAACTCTCATAGAACGCAATGCTTTGGAATACTTTTAAGTGTCCCTGTACATAAATCAGTAGTGGTATTTCCTCCATTTTATACAGGAAACATCCAATAGGGAATCTGAATAACATATTTCAATTTAATTGAGATATGTCTACAGTAAAGGTAAGAAAATATGGTTTATCGAAATACCTCTCATAGGACATAATGCTTTGAAATACTTTCGGGTGTCCCTGTACACAAAACAGTAGAGGTACAAATTCCATTTTCAATAGGGAACATCAGATCGTAAACTTGAATAACATATATCAGTTTCAAGAAATTTCATAAATATTTACTGGAGTTAGAGCTCGAAAAGACAGACAGGCAGACAGACGGACGGACAGGCAGATACACAAAACTGAAATCATATTCACACTTAAAAAATGTTAGAAAGTGTTAAAAACGCTTAACGTAAACGAAAGTACAATTCTAGCAATTGTTTATTAATAGCTCTTAATGTAACTGGATATTTTTGTGCCCCCCAGTAAATCTAATGCTAATCATGCTTATATTCTGTGCAAAGCATTCTTTTATGCATATAAATAACATACTTCAATTTCCAAAAACTTCGTGGAAAGTAAAGTTATTAAAATTTGATTTATAGAAATATCTCTCATAGAACGCAATGCTTTGGAATAATTTTGAGTATCCCTGTACATAAACCGATGGTGGAAATTTCTCCATTTTAAACAGGAAACATCCAATAGTGTACTTGAATAACATATTTCAATTTCATTCAGATATGTCTACACTAACGGTATGAAAATATGGTTTATAGAAATACCTCTCATTGAACATAATGCTTTGAAATACTTTCGGGTGTCCCTGTACACAAACTAGTAGAGGCATAAACTGCATTTTCAATAGGGAACGTCCGATAGTGAACTTGAATAACATATATCAGTTTCAAGAAATTCCATAAAAATTTACGGGAGTTAGAGCGCGGACAGGCAGACGGACAGACAGACAGACAAACCGAAGTCATAAATACTTTTCAACCTTGTTGGAAAGTGTTAAAAATATTAGAATGTGTTAAAAACGCTTAACGTAAATGAAAGTACATATCTAGCAATTTTTTTATTAATAGCTCTTAATTTATCTGGATATTTTTGTGCCACCCTGTAAATATAATGCTAAACATGCTATATTGTATGCAAAGAATTCTTTTGTGCATATAAATAACATATTTCAATTCCTTAAAATTTGTGGAAACTAAAGTTATTAAAATTTGATTTATAGAAATATCTCTCATAGAATGCAATGCTTTGGAATATTTTGAGTGTCCCTGTGTATAACCCGATGGTGTTATTCCCTCCCTTTTATACAGGAAACATCCAATAGTGAACTTAAATAACATATTTCAATTTCATCAAGATATGTCTACAGTGAAGGTATTATAATATGATTTATAGAAATACCTCTCATAGAACACAATGCTTTGAAATACTTTCGGGTATCCCTGTACACAAACCAGTAGAGGTACAAACTCCATTTTCAATAGGGAACGTGCGATAGTGAACTTGAATGACATATTTCAATTTCATTAGGCTATGTCTAGAGTAAAGGTATGAAAATATGGTTTATAGAAATACCTCTCATAGAACACAATGCTTTGAAATACTTTCGGGTGTCCCTGTACACAAACCAGTAGAGGTACAAACTCCATTTTCAATAGGGAACGTCCGATAGTGAACTTAAATAACATATTTCAATTTCATTAAGATATGTTTAGAGTAAAGGTATGAAAATGTGGTTTATAGAAATACCTCTCATAGAACACAATGCTTTGAAATACTTTCGGGTGTCCCTGTACACAAACCAGTAGAGGTACAAACTCCATTTTCAATAGGGAACGTCCGATAGTGAGCTTGAATAACATATTTCAATTTCACTAAGATATGTCTAGAGTAAAGGTGTGAAAATATGGTTTATAGAAATACCTCTCATAGAACACAATGCTTTGAAATATTTTCGGGTGTCCCTGTACACAAACCAGTAGAGGTATAAACTCCATTTTCAATAGGGACCGTCCGATAGTGAACTTGAATAACATATATCAGTTTCAAGAAATTCCATAAATATTTACGGAAGTTAGAGCGCGGACAGACAGACAGACGGACAGACAGACAGACAGACGGACAGACAGACAGACAATCCGAAGTCATAAACACTTTTCAACCTTGTTGGAAAGTGTTAAAAATGGGAGATCGCTATGGAAAAAGAAATCGATTCCATGAATAAACACAATGTTTTTGAGATAGTTGAAAGGCCAAAAAATGAAAAAATAATTAAAAGTAAATGGATTTATTCAATTAAAAAGGTAAATAATGAGGAAATTTATAAAGCTAGGTTAGTAGCAGCGGCCTTCAATCAAATAAAAACAGTTGATTATTCAGAGTCATATTCACCGGTAGTAAATATTGAATCATTTAGGTTATTAATGGCAATCGCTTCTAAGCTGAATTTATCTATAAGATTTTTTGATGTAAAAACAGCTTATTTATATGGTAACATTGAAGAAACTGTATACATGGAAATACCCCCTGGTTATGAAAATAAATTTGGTAAAAATAATGTATGTAAATTGAAACGTAGTATATATGGCTTGCCTCAAAGCGGACGAAATTGGCATAATAAACTTAAACATGAATTGAAAGTGATTGGCTTCTCTCCACTTGCATCTGATAATTGTGTATTTACTTATAAAGATGATACGAATTTTCTAGCAATTTGTGTGTACGTTGATGATTTAGCAATTTTTTCAAATAATTCTAAGTTATGCGATGAAAAAATAAATAAACTTAAAGAAATTTTTGTTCTAAATGAAACAACTAAAAATTCAAAATTTTTAGGCATGGAAGTAGTACAAAATCAAGACGGTATCAGTTTATCGCAAATTAACTACATCGAATCTTTATTAGAAAAATATGGTATGCAAAATTCTAAAAGGTCTAATCTACCAATAGTTAAAGGTGAGGATAGATGTTTTACACCTACAGATAATTTAGTTAATCAAACTGAGTATCAAGAAATTATAGGCGAGTTGCTATATTTAGCTAACCGAACTCGACCTGACCTTGCATTTGTTACTAGTTATTTATCACAATTTAATAAACGTCCTGAGTAAAGACATTATACATTAGCTAAAAAGATTCTGAAATACTTAAATGGAACAAAAAATAAAGTATTGTTTTACGAGAGAAAATTCGGTTTAATAAGTTGTAGTGCAGATGCAAGCTGGGGAAATGGAGAGGGAGGCAAATCATTTTCAGGTTGTGTAATTATGTTAGGAAATTCTCTTATTGTGTGGAAAAGTAAAAAGCAAAGATGTGTAGGACTATCCACATGTGAATCAGAGCTGTTAGCCACTGCAGATACTGCAAGAGAATTAACATGGACTGTAAACATGTTACAAGAACTTAAGTGTGAACAATTTGTTGAAAGACCTGTGACGATTTATTCTGATAGTCAAGCAGCAATAGACTGGCTAAATACAGCAAAGTCATCAAATAAAACAAGACATGTTAATCTTAAATTTCATTTTGTTAGAGACTTAATTGAAGAAAAGACTGTGAAAGTCATGTATAATTGTACTAATGAAATGATTTCAGATTTTCTAACAAAGGCTGTTACAAAGGAAAAATTATCTTTTACATTAGGAAAAAAATGTTTGATTTAAAGGTATATATTTGAATATTAATTATTGTTTATTATTGTTTTTGATTATATATAAAACGCTTTTCGCAGGGGGAGAATGTTGGTATAATGTAAGTAGTGATAATGCTCAAAGTGTTTTATAATACGCCAATAGATGGCGCTGTGTGTTCATTCTCTTTTCTCTGTAACTGTACATATGTAAATAAACGTTAGTTTAAGTCTAGCTCCCGTCTCGGTAACTTCATTATCCATGGTAGGATGAACAATCATTAAAAAAAGAAAAAAAAATCGTTCCCGTTTTCTCCGCTATATTTAGGATTTTCGCAAAGGGGAAAAAAAAAAAAGTATGAAAATTTTAGATATAAATTAAAGTAAAGTAAAGCTGATAAAATCATCTATATCTAAATCTGTATGCGTAACTATTTTAATTCCTCATATCACGCCTTCCAACATTATAAGTAATATCCCATAAAATTATTTATATCCGCCTACTTTCTCACAGCAGAAATTTTTTAGAGTATTTGCCTTGTTATTCATAATCGTAATTTTATTTGGACAAAATTACTCTAAAAATAAAGTGGTGTGGAAAAAAAGGCTGCTACTTAAAATTTTACGGAATAATAATTAGAATGTTGCTAGGTACAGTCGGTAACAAAAGTATCCGAACGCTAGCAAAAATTCCTATATAAAAAAAGTACACTTCACTTAATACTGTTTTGTTAAATAAAGCCTTGTCGAAACATGTTCTTAGACTCACTAAGAACAGGATTCGACAAGGATTTATTTAACAAAACAGTATTAACTCTACTTTTTTTTACATAGGAATTTTTGCTAGTGTTCAGATACTTTTGTTACCAACTGTATACTAATGTGCAAGAAACTATATAATTATCTAAATGCTTAAAACTATTATATTATATTATTTTAAAGTAATTATTCGTAATAAATGTGATGGTTATGCCGTAATTTCCCAGGTTTTATTGGATACAAATAATATTGCAACTTTTCCTTCGATAATGGATTTTGTATGCTAATGAACTACCATACATCGAACACCTAATTTTTGATTCAATAGACAAACATCATTCATTCAAGAAAACAAAAACTACCAATACTAAAATTCTAAGTTATTAAAATAAACTATCATATTTTATAAAATTTATTTAATATAAATTCTCTCTAACTCTGCTGTATAAACCATAAAACGTAATTTTCCCTTTTCTCTTCTTAAATAGGATTTAAATTTTTAAATTTTTTTAAGAACTAAAACGTTTGGACATATCCTCATCTTCAGAAAAATTTGTGTTAACCCTTTAACGGCCTGTCGCAACATACAATAGAAATTTGGTTTACACGGAAATGGATATAACGATTTTTATATAAGTTTGGGATTTAGTGTTCTTTTGAGAGATAAAGAGAATGGACATATACTCATCTTCAGGAAAATTTGCGTTAACCCTTTAACGGCCAGTCACAACATATAATAGAAATTAGGTTTACTCGGAAATGGATATAACGATTTTTATAAAAGTTTGAGATTAAGTGTTCTTTAGAGAGATAAAGCGATTGGACATATCCTCATCTTCAGGAAAATTCGCGTTAACCCTTTAACGGCCAGTCGCAACATATAAAAGAAATTAGGTTTACTCGGAAATGGATGTAACGGTTTTTATAAAAGTTTGGGATTAAGTGTTCTTTAGAGAGATAAAGCGATTGGACATATACTCATATTTAGGAAAATTCGCGTTAACCCTTTAACGGCCAGTCGCAACATATAATAGAAATTAGGTTTACTCGGAAATGGATATAACGATTTTAATAAAAGTTTGAGATTAAGTGTTCGTTAGAGAGATAAAGCGATTGGACATATCCTCATCTTCAGGAAAATTCGCGTTAACCCTTTAACGACCAGTCGCAACATATAATAGAAATTAGGTTTACTCGGAAATGAATGTAATGGTTTTTATAAAAGTTTGGGGTTAAGTGTTCTTTAGAGAGCTAAAACGAATGGACATATCCACATCTTCAGAAAAAATCGCGTTAACCCTTTAACGGCCAGTCGAAATTTATAGCATTAAATGGGTTTACTCGGAAGTGAATGTGACGATTTTGATTAAATTTTAGGGTTAAGTTTTTTTTTTTTTTTTTCTTCCTGGGCACAAATCCTCTTAAGTATCCTCCTTACTACAAATGTTCGTGTTTCAGAACTTTCTACCACTGTAGCTCCTCAGATCAGAAGACATTTAACGGTTAAAATAATCATCGTTGCTCTCCAAATCAAACTGATGAGTATAAAATTATCAAACAATGATAAAAATGGGGGAGCGGGGCGTATCAAGAAAACGGTGTGTGATTGGGCAAAATGGTGATCATATTCGGATTCAGGAGGTCATTTTACATAAGAGTGGGCTGAAATGGTGTCAGATACAATTTTCATGCCGAGCAGTGTTATTACAAAGGAATACATAAAAAAATTTCTGGTATTAAGATTACGGGAATCCGTAATAACTTGGCATCTCTCTTTCTATATATATGTATATATATATAGGTAGATAGATAGATAAACAGATAGATATTTGGTGCAAATTAGATTTTTTCTTCGATTCAGAAAAGTTCCTGCTAACCCTCTATCAACCGGTTAAGAAATACGGCCGAATTTGGCTTAACTCGGAAAGGGATGTAATGATTTTGAAGAAAGTCTTTGATTAAGTGTTTCTAGAGGTATAAAATCAATTAGGCATATCCTCATCCCCAGGGCAATTCGCGTCTACTGTTTACCCTTTAATTACCGTTTGGGAAATATGGCAGAAATTGGGTTTTCTTGAAAATGGGTTTAACGATTTTGATAGAAGCTTGGAGTTAAGTGTTTTTTGGGGTAAAAAAACGATTAGTCTGATCCCCATCTTCATAAAAATCATGGTTTGCTGTTAGACCTTTATTTGTTGGTTACTTGGAATAATATGACAAAAATTGCATATTAATGAGGAAAAATATGGCAAAAATCGGGTTTACTTGGAAATAAATATAATAATTTTGATGAATGTTTGGAGTTAAGAAGTGTTTGGGATGAAAAATTAATTAAACTTATCCTCATTTACAGAAAATCTTGCTTTAGCTGTTAACCCTTTATTTTCCTGCTGCAAAATATTGCAGAAATTGGGTTTACTCGGAAACACACATAATGAATTTCAAGAAAGTAAGAGTTAAATGATTTACGGATGAAGAATTGGTTTAACTTATCCTCTTTTTCACGAAAATTTGCATGCGCTGTTAACGTATCATTGCCGGTTGAAAAACAAGACTAAGTACTAAAGTAGTACTAAAGTCTAAGTACTTAACATGACAGTATAGGACAAAATTTCATATAAATGTATATAATGTGAGTTATTTTTAACGCATGAATGTAAAATTTATATGAATTATTGATAATAGTAGTAATAAACTTGGAAAAAAAAATGTGTGCATGTAGGAGCATTGCTTTCCTCCTGGGAAGGAAGTGCTCTTTCCCCGGGGCCTGTGTAAATTTTCAATGTGGATATTTTAGAAAGAACTCGTCAATATTTCTAAAACGAATGGTTGAAACATACATCTGTATTAATTTAAAACGAAGCTACCGATATCTTTTATTTTTAATGTTATATATAATGTATATATAGTATAGACATATATATATATATATATATATGCAGTCGAACCTCGTTAACGTGAATTACTTTTAACATGAACTGTTACCACAATCCCCGTCAAAATGAAGATTACTTTAGTTATATGACGATCAGTTACTGATAGCATGAACTACTGATAAGATGAACATATTTTTGATCCCCCTTGAGATTCACGTTAACAAGATTCGACTATATATCTTTTCATGTCTGCACAAAAATGATTTTTTTCAGCATTTATTATTATACTACTTTAAGAAAAAAATCGTCTGCATTCATCATGGAAAATATTTTTAATAAATTATAACTTAATAAATAATTTGTATTGAATAAATTGGTATAGGATTAAATAGAGAAGAAAGTCTTGTGGTAATACTAGTTATATATATTAAAACAAGCGGGTTTTACCTCTGCCACTGCTAACTACATTTAAAAGAATTTTGAAAATTCGATATTACTTACTAATATAAAAACTTAAAAAATATAAAAATTTAAAAAATATTAAAATAAAAAAAAAAAGTATTCCATTAAAAATCAAAACAGTATTTAAACCATAATAATAACAAAGCAACTGATTATAAAGAATCATATTTTTCATAAATTAGTTAAATTTAACTTACTTATGAAAACTTATTCCACTTCCTTTCATATATTTATTTCTATAATTAAAAGCCGCGCAGTACTTCGGCATTTTCAATATATATCAACCATGTCTTATTACTATATCTATGATATCAACATTCTATTCCATTGTTGTTTTCGAGTTTTTTACTCTCTCATCATGGCTGATGCCAAAAACTTTTTCGGCATCAAAAATCTTTGCACGTTAACATGGGGATGATAGATCTATGTATATTACTATATCTATGGTATTAACCCTTTCCTTCCCCGTGATTCCAATTGGAATCATAACATTTCAGATTATCTTTCTTACTATCTAACACTCCGCTGATTCAAAATGAACAATATTAAAATCTATATACATTTTCCCACCGAAAAATACCTATTTTGGATGACTTCACTATCTTTGTTAATAATTGAAAGTATATTTTACGCTGTTCTGATAATAATATCGGAATCAGTTTCCTGTTTTGGGCAATTTAAGTAAATTAACTGTTTGAAATATTTTTTATTTTATTCTTTAATGTTTGTAATATGTATTTTAATTAATTGCAATATGTATTTCTCTAAAATTTTGATATTTTTATTTATTGAAAAGTTATGGTTTTTAATGACATCAGTGGTTATATTAAACATAAATAAACACATATCAGTTACTTTGTTAGCTGTATTAATTCGTACTCTGCTATAACTTCTATTTAAAAAAACATTTATATACATTACATTTGAAAAAAAAATTATGACTAAATATAAGATTTATTGTTTTATGGAGGGAAAAAGTTGGGAATGAAAGGGTTAACTTAAGATTTCTAAAAATATTTTCTGATGACTAGAATATTAAAAACATCAGAGATTGCTCTAAAAGTGTCAATCACTGATGCACTTACCCTACATATATATATTTAATAAAGAGTAGAACCATACGAGCCAAGTCTTCCGTTTTTAAAGTGAGAATTAATACCGAAAAATTCTTATCAGCTTATTTAATCATCAAAAATGTATCTAGTGTTACCAAGTTCCTTTATTCATTGCGGAGCATAAAATCCCAGCTTTTTTTTTTTTTTTTTTTTTTTTTATATATATATTGTTCAAACTGCTTTTTTTTTTTTTTTTTTTTTTTTTACGAGTAATGTTTTCTTATTTTATTGTAGTTATATACTAGAGAATAGCTTTCTAAAATTTAAGTGGTGTGAATTATAGTCGGGGCTAAAAGTGCACCGGAATCAAATAAGGATCTTCACAACTATGGTGTATTTAACACATTCTTTTTCAAAACGGGTGATAAATCTGATTAAAAAATCTAGTGTGAAACAACCACACGACTTCCATTACCCACTATCACACGTATTATATGCATTTTGGAGAGATAATGTTATCAGAAAACATAAAAGTAACCTAAAGAAGGAGAAACCTAAAATTTTTCCGGTAAGAGAAACTTACAAAGACATATAAAACGAAGCTTACATATAGCGAGGTAAAAAATAAGAGAACAAATGGTAGAGTTATTTTTTGAAACACAAATTTCCGAGATTTGAAGATGATCTACCTAAGCAGAAATATTGTTAATTTTCCTCTAATAACCACGTAATACACGAGAAAGAAATGGATTTATATAACAATTTTCAAGAAAATCTTTAGAGCCGTTTTTAAGATACCAACTTTTACAAAAAATCAATTATTGACCTGAAAACAATAATTACATACAAAAGTATATATAAAAGTGAGTTAATAGGGCGAGTTTGAAAAAAATCCGTACAGCTGTTTTTAAAGGAACGCACTTGCAATACCTGACATTGAGCTATTTATACAGGACGTCTATCAATTTTCCTGAACTAACCACCTGTATCATTCGAAAGGACATCTAATAGAGTGTTTATATAGCAAATTTGAAGAAAATCGTTAGAGCCGTTTTTGAGATACGGACTTAAGGTCCCACTTCTGGTTTTTCAATTTTCACCAAAATTTGGAAAATTCATCTGTACATCAGACCTGTCTTATTTCTGAAGTTTTATAGTTCTATCTTTATTAGTTTCGGAGATATGATAGCCAGAAGGTTCCACACACATATACACACACGCTGACCAATTGCCAAAAACCATATTTCTGGACTCAAGGGACCTTAAAACGTGTAAATCAGGTGAAATCTTGATATCGAATTTTTGAACCAAATACAATACTTCCGTTATCTACGGTAGCAGGGTAATGGAAGTAAAAATAGGAAAGTTTGTAGCTATGTCTATTTAAAATAGTTAGCGCGCGTTAATGAGTGTCCTTACAACTTTATATCGACTTGAGGCTTACGAATCCTATAACAGAGTTGCCAATTTTTATAATTTATACCGAAGTACTTTTAGTTCTGCCTTTTACTCATAACAGTAATCAGGAAAAATCTTTCTTAATTTATTTTAATATTGGACCCAATGCTAAAGAATATGTAGAGGACAACATAGTAAAATCTGTTCAAAAATTTGCTTTTTAAACAATAAAATTGGTGGTTATAGAAGGTGAATATGAAAATATCCAAGTACGGCTTTTTTTTTTTTTTTTTTTTTTTTTTTTTTGTCACTTAGTGTAGTCAAATATAAGCGAGACGTATAGCTTTAATGTCCCAATCCACACCTATCCGCTCCTCGATTTTTTTTTCTAGTCAATTTTGTCCTTTTACTCTTTCCGGTGTTAACCGCTTTTATTTATTTATTATTATTATTATTTTTTTTTTCATGCTTAATATTGTGAGTTTTTTTTTCATTTTCATCCCATAGAACACCGCACTTTAAAATGTAAAAAAACGAGGAAAAAAAGCTGAAAATCCATAGATGAAAACGAAAAAAAAAAAAAAAAAAATCTTAAAACTGAAGGAATAAAAGGACAAAATTGACTAGAAAAAGGCATCGAAAAGCGGAAATGGATGGGTGTGGGGCATTAAAGCTATCACAGAGAGTTTAATACGTATCGCATATGTTTGACCTTATCTCATACTCTGCACCACCACTGCATTTTCTTAACCAACTGTGTTTATATATATATATATATATATATATATATAACCCTTAAAAGTAAATAAACTGTTTTTGTAAATGTATTTTTCTTTGTTTTTTTATGAATATTTTATACAGTTAAATAATAATTAAAACAAGTTTTGACACTCTCAAAATATATTAACTCTAATGCTGAAGTCTCACTACATTTATATCTCGTTGCTTTAAATATCGAGGAAATGTCACTCTTATGTATTTTGTTTACACTATTCCACATTGGGATGCGCAAAGACAATCGAATATGGCACATTAGAAATTGAAATTACGAGATCAGGTGCGTTCTTATACGTTTCGTAATCGCAAAAAGAAAGATAAGGAATAAAGTACAAGAATGGTTGTTACTGATGCTCAGTCCTTTTGATGCACTTACATTCTTTATTGGATGACAAGTAAGCACCTGATACTTTCTAAAGGATATGTTTATGCTATTTGTGTTTATATTTTAAGTAACGCATCGCGATTTATGTCCTTAATATGAGGTTTTTATATAAAGCATAAACTTCTCGATTAGTAAATTTTCACTTTCCGAACACTATAATGAAGAAAGTATTGTAATCATGTCAAAAATCCGAATTTGAGATTTTGATGTTTCTATACGTTTTGAGGTCCCCTGAGTCCGTTTTCATTATTTTTACGATGATGTATGTACGTGTGTATGTGTGTGTATGTGCGTGAGTGAACACGCTAGCGTCTAGACGCTTTAATCGAATGAGCTGAAAGTTGGTACGTATGTTGTAAGTCCCCGTAGCACAAAATCTATTGATTTTGGTGAATCTAGCACTTATAGTTTCTTTATAGGGACACCAAGAAAAGTTCTTCATCATTATGGCCTATGAGGCCAAATTTTTAAAAGCGTGATATCGTCTAAACGCTTTATTAAACTGAGTAAAAAATGTATACATATATTATAGGTCACAGTTTCACGAGCTGTATAGATTTTGGTGAATTTAACACTTACATGTTTTTTTACAGGGGCACAAAGACAAATTCTTTATCATTATGGCCTATGGGACCAAATTTTTAAAAATGCGGTAGCGTCTAAACGCCTTAATCAGTATAGCTGAAAATTTATATGAATATTATAAGTCACTGTTGCACTAACTATAAGCATTTTAATGAATCTAACATTTATAGGTTTTTACAGGGACACAACGAAAAATTTTTTATCATTATGATTTATGGACTCAAAGCTCAGTAGCGTTAAATTAAACGTCGTGTACTATCTGGAGAAAAATACTCAAACACACTATTGTAATTTTCTCTCTTTTGTTTATTTAACAACTCCTCTTACTTTACTTTATCTACAAAACCGTTAATTACTTAGTATTCGGAAAGTCGAGTGGAGTCACTCCAGATTTTTTTTTCAGTGGAATGAATATCAGTAATTATGTTAGTAAACTTTTCGTTTTACTTACATGTTTTAGTTTATATTATGTATAATGGATGTTAACATAATTTTTTAAATATATTTATATAGGGTGTGAAAAAAAAAAAAAAAAAAAAAAAAAAAAAAACAACTTTATCTAAAAATAAAGGCGTATAGTCGTCTGTTTTTCGCTTGTAAAATCATTAAACTTAAAGGACAGACATAGGATGTGTCGGAATTTTATACCAGTAAGCGAAAAGAATGACCATCAATAGATAATATCAACATGCATACTTTGAGAACCGTTTGACACAATGTATAGGAAGAAAGTATTTAAAAAAAAACTTGAAGAAGTGGGAAAAAAAAATCGAAAAAATGATAATACAAATGATGAAAGAATACAATATGAATACTTTATTAATATCTTTAATTGAATAATGTGCGTAAAATAGAATTAATTTCTGTGAATCTGCAAGCCTAATTTGCAAAATTTTACAGAAACCAAAGCCTGATTACTTCTATACGGTAGTTGAAAATAAAAACCAGAAACAAAATTTAAAACATCAAATTCATAAAGGTGAAATGAAACTTACAAAATAAAAAATTTACATAAAGGAAAATTTCAGCATACCAAATTCTAAAGAATAACAAGTTATTTACCATTTAGAAATATTAAGACAGTTAAGGTGAAAGTTAATAACGAGAATATTATAACAAAATTTGATTTAGATTTAAAGAAATAAAATAATACCAAACGTAATTAAAAATTATAACTAAACAGTTAATAAATCAAACATTAAAAATAAAGATATGAAAATTTGATTAATTGTTAATTATTTAATAACAGAAGATATTAAGAACTCGCAAAAGGTACCATTAGTAGATACTTTATTATTAACTGAATATAGTGTCGCCATCTGTAAGATTTTAAAAAACACAATCTAAATTATTTTCAAGCTGAGTAGTGTCGCCACATTACTGTCTATAAGAATAAATTTAGGTGAATAATATATAGAATGTCGCCATTATACATATTGATCAAGTGATTACATATTAACTATGTGAATAATACATTACTTGGTTATTGTACTGCATTGCAAGTATGCTTACAGCGTCTTTACCTAGTCTCCTTATCACCCAATCTTTATATGCGTATCTTTTTACTTTCCGAACACTATAGTGAGGAAAGTATTGTAATCATGTAAAAAATCCAAATTTGAGATTTTGATGTTTCTATACGTTTCGAGGTCCCCCGAGTCCGTTCCCACTACTTTTACGATGATGTATGTATGTGTGTGTGTATGTATGTATGCCTGCACAAAGAAAAATTCTTTATCATTATGGCCTATGGGGCCAAATTTTTAAAAGTGTGATAGCGTCTAAACGCCTTATTAATCTGAGCAAAAAATTTGTACACATGTTATAGGTCACAGTTGCACCAACTGTATAGATTTTGGTGAACTTAGCACTTACAGTTTTTTTACAGGGACACAAAGAAAAATTCTTTATCATTAGGGTCTATGGGACCAAATTTTCAATACTGCGATAGCATCTAAACACTTCATTCAATTGAGCTGAAAATTTATATGAATATTATAAATTACTGTTGCACTAACTATAAGCATTTTGGTGAATCTAGCATTTAAATGCTTTTACAGGGACACAACGAAAAATTATTTATCATTATTATCTTATGGGCTCAAAGTTCAGTAGCGTTAAAAAAAAAAAAAATTCATGTAATATATGGAGAAAAATACTCAAACACTCTATTATGGTTTTCTCTCTTTTGTTTGTTTAACAACTTATTTTTTTTTTTTTTTTTTTTTTTTTTTTTTACTTTATCTACAAAACTGTTAATTACTCAACGTTCGGAAAGTCGAGTGGAGTCACTCCAGATATTTTTCCATGGCTCGAGTCGACAGAGTATATGGGAAAAAAATAATAATAACACGCCTGTCGACTGTACAGGGGCCATCGAATGCAGCCGATATGCATACAGGTACTGAAAATTATGGCTGTTTGTTAAGATATATATCTCCGCAATGTTGTAAATAGTTAAGGATAGCACATGGAACATATGATAGTATTAATCCTGAGTGATGCTATATAAAATTATGTGTGATCCATGGCTTTATCTATAATAAAGTTGGAACAATATAACCCTTCTTTTTTTTTTACACATTACACATTTATGTAAAATAATAATTCCTCATTACAAAGATTAAAAACCAGGATGGAAGACTTGAAAGTGTAATCCTACGTGCAAGGTTTATATCGACAAAGAATTTTTTCTGATATTTTCCAAGAAAAAATAAATAAATGAAAATGTACAAGCATTCCAGTAGCTGTAATAGAGAGATAACACTATACTTAACTTTCGTTAAAATTAAAAAATCGTTAAAGTAATTAGTTTTCAAGTTATTATTAATAGAATCATGATCATTTTCACTTTTTCTTACCCATAAGGTAGAGAAAGTATTGTTTTTGTGTCAAATTTTCGAACGCGAGATTTTGTTATATTTACTCGTTTTGAGGTCCCCTGAATACGAAAATCATGTTTTTAGCAAGGGGTCTGTGTGTATGTCTGTGTGTGTGTCTCTGTGTGTGTCTGTCTGTTATCAGCATATCTTAAAAACAAATTATGGCAGAAAGTTCAAACTTGGTATTCTAAATGTGTATCATATAGGGATGCTACAGTAAGCTTTTCATTAAGATCAAGCAAATGGTTCGTGTACAGGGACAATCAAGAGAATTTTAATACATTACGGCTATGGGGAAAATTGCAGGTAAGCAGAGTTTAACGTCTATAGATTGCACTAAACTAAATGAAACGAATATATATTTTTACTTTCTCTTACCCATAAGGTAGAGAAAGTATTGTTTTTAGCTCAAATTTTCGAATGCGAGATTTTGTTATATTTACACGTTTTGAGGTCCTCTGAATACGAAAATCATGTTTTTAGCAAATGGTCTGTGTGTCTGTGTGTGTGTCTGTGTGTGTGTGTCTGTGTGTGTCTGTGTGTCTGTCTGTTATCAGCATATCTCAAAAACAAATTATGGCAGAAAGTTCAAACTTGGTATTCTAAATGTGTACCACATAGGGATGCTACAGTAAGCTTTTCGTTAAGATCAAGCAAATGGTTCGTGTACAGGGACAATCAAGAGAATTCTAATACATTACGTCTATGGGGGAAATTGCAGGAAAATAGAGTTTAACGTCTATAGACTGCATTAAACCAAATAAAACGAATATATATTTTTTGTAATAGAGACAGTTAACAGGGAAAAAAATTTTGTGTATGTAGGAGCCTCGCCTCCCCCCCTGGGGGGAAGTCCCCCCTCGAGGGGAGTAAATTTTCATGATAGGTATCTTTCAAAAGAGCTGGAAAATAGCTTTAAAATGAATGGTTGAACCATCGATCTGCGATAATTTACAACAAAGTTATCGATTTTTTTTGCTTTTAACGAAAAAAAAAACTTAGAAAAAAAATCGTACTTTTTTTTATTTTTTTTTTATTTTTTTTATTTTTTTATTATATTAAGAATAAAATGGACTTTTTTTGGATATTTGGTGTTAAACTACTTCTCTAATATGGAAATCGTCTGCCTTATCATAAAAGATAATTTTTTCAAATAATAATTTTAATAAATTATTTTTTAAAAAGAGAAATATTTTTTAATAACCGAAATAAATTCTATATAAATGTAGGTGAATTAATGAAACGGGGGGTTGAGGGGGGCGGTAGCCCCCCTCACACAGAACTAATTATCATATAAAACTCTTCAGAAGCTTAATATGAATTGTTTAACATAGGTTTACATAACAGTACTCGTTATCTTACCTCTTAATCTCCAACCTGTATTTATAGTATTAAATTTCAGGGTAAGAGAAAGTCGTGTGAGTGACACACCAGATTATTTTAATTGAGATAGTTAACTGGGAAAAAAATGTGTGTATGTAGGAGCCTCGCCTCCCCCCATGGGGGGGGGAAGTCCCCCCTCGAAGGGAGTAAATTTTCATGATGGGTATCTTTCAAAAGAGCTCGCTAATACCTTTAAAACGAATGGCTGAACCATCGATCTGCGATAATTTAAAACAAAGTTATCAATTTTTTTTACTTTTAACGAAAAAAAAAAAAAAAAAACTTAGAAAAAAAATCGTATTTTTTTTTTTTTTTTTTTTTTTTTTTTAAATATTGAGAATACAATGGACTTTTTTTTGGATATTTGGTGTTATACTACTTCTCTAATATGGAAATCGTTTGCATTATCATAAAAAATATTTTTTTTAATAATATTTTTAATAAATTATTTTTTAAAAACAGAATTATTTTTTAATAACCGAATTAAATTCTATATAAATGTAGGTGCATTAATATAACGGGGGGTTAAGGGGGGCGGTATCCCCCCCTCACACAGAACTAATTATCATATAAAACTCTTCAGAAGCCTAATATAAATTGTTTAACACAGGTTTACATGACAGTACTCGTTATCTTACCTTTTTATCTGCAACCTGTATTTATAGTAATAAATTTCAGAGTAAGAAAAAGTCGTGTAAGTGACACACCAGATTATATACTGATATTTTTTTTTTCAAAGGCATTTGATTCCTTAACCCTGATGCATAAATAAATAAATAATATACCAACTGAAATAAGAGCGTGTAAAATAAATAAATAAATAAAAATAAAAATAAAACAAAATAAAATACAGTAAAGATTGTTTTAGCAAGTTCTAATTGTCTGCTTTCCATGATGATCTTTACCGCCGTGTTAACGAAGTTTATATGCTGCGGAGTGAGAAAAAAGCAACTAATCAGATAAACTTGATCAACAAGTTTCCGATTCAATAAAAGCTGTTCCTCGTTTATTTTTCCAAGCTAAAAGGATTAGACAAAGGTAACTAAACAGACAAAACAAATTATAATTCTCTTAAGAGGTTGTTTTCTCTGCAGCGCTACTTTATTTTCCAAGATCAGATGAAACAAAGCGAAGCAGAATCTAATGCATCTAATTTCATTGAGAGTCATTTCTATTTTGTGCTTGAAAAACAAACAATCTTAAGAAAGGAAGAGAAATTTTCCCGGTTATTAGCCAGTGAGTAAGCTTTAAAAGATTACACTGTTAAAAAGAAGTATTCAAAAATGAGTAAATAGACATACTCATTTCGAAATAAGTAATTTCATTTAAAAAGGAAAATATTCTTGTCTCATATATGAAATATCGCTGTTATCTCTCTCTCTCAAATTTATACCTATTCACTTCGTAACTTATCATAAATATGCAGAACTAAAAGAAGTTCTTAAATAGAATTTCTACGAATCTAGACAGAAAATGTTAACACACAATATTTACTCAAAATCAAGATGCTCAAAAATGAGTAAATACTCATTTCGAAATGAGTAATTTTATTTCAAAAATGAAAACATGCTTGTCTTATTTATGAAATATCTCTGTTTTATCTCTCAAATTATTATCTACTAGCCGACTTCGGCGACCAGCTGGTTCGCGATCCCTTAAAAATCCGACTTTACGAAACTCCCGCTCGGTGGCTACTGCGGCGCCTTTTTTCCTGTTTGAGGTCTAATAACAGCTTATTGATATATAGTGAAAATAGCTTATTGAAAAATTTAATCGCAGTAAATTCCCGTGTGGAAGAGCCTTCGGCGCCCTTATCCCTTTTCAGTATCTGAAACAGTCTGATCGCTCACCATGTTATGATCTTTCAAATTTCTGGCTTTAGCTAAGATCCGCTCGGTGGCGCCTTATACCCGTTTTAGAACTTACAACACCTTCCTCGCTCATTAGAATTTGAAATATTGAAATTTTAAAATATTATAGTGCCATCTGGTGGTAGAAATTTCTGTAATGTACTATTTAATTCCAAATCAACAAAGCTTTGAAATGATGTATTACTTATGAAATTGTTTTAATTAGTAGCTGAGATACAAAAGAAAACCTAATCAGGACACCTTAAAACATGTAAATCAGGTAAAATCTCAAATTCCACTTTCGATAATATAAAAGTACTTTAAAATACTTTTTGAATGATGTATTAAAAATAATTTAATCATAATTAGAATTTTAAATATTGAAATTTTAAAATATTACAGCGCCATCTGGCGGTAGAAATTTCTGTAATCTACTGTTCAATTCCAAATTAAAAAAGCTTTCAAATGAAGTATTAATTACTGAGATACAAAAGAAAACCTAATCAGGACACCTTAAAACGTGTAAATCAGGTGAAATCTCGAATTCCACTTTCGATAGTATAAAAGTACTTTAAAATATCTTTCGAATGATGTATTAAAAAGAATTTAATCATAATTGTAAAATAAAAAGTAAATTTGTCTTTTTTCTTTTTTCGTTCTTTTTTTTTTTTTTTTTCCCTTTCCCCCTGTTTTAAGCTTTCCTAATAATTCTGCTCTTTCAAAAAGATTCACAGTCAGATTATCAGGCATTAAAACCAATACTACGAAATTTCAACGGCATATCTCAATTTAAAATACTGCAAAATACAATCTTTTCCCAATAATTTTTTTTTTTTTTTTTGTTTATTCAGATATTTTCATGAAAATTGAACAGTAGCTTTATAATATGCTGTCTACGCCAAATATTAATTTAAACGTAACGTGAATGAAAATTTGAAAAAGTTTGAAAATTGCAATTTTTATCCCCACTATGAAACACGTGATATCTTAATTGGTTACATTCATTTCCTTTTTTATCGCAGACAGTTGTCTCGCATGAGTTTTTTTTTTCCCTTCCAGACAGCGGAGAAAATCGTCTGCTGATAGAATGTTTCTTTTTAAGCAATTAGCTCTAGTTTCTCGGTCATGGGTCGACATCTTAACTAATATCTCCGCAACTAATTAAAATTTTTAAATTCTACGAATCTAAACAGAAAGAGTTCACACACAAAATTTATTCAAAATCAAGATGCTCAAAAATGAGTAAATAGATATACTCATTTCGAAATGAGTAATTTTATTTCAAAAAGGAAAATATGCTTGTCTCATTTAGGTAATATTGCTGTTATCTTTCTGTCTCAAATTAATATCTATTCAATTCGTAATTTATCATAAATATGCAGAACTCAAAGAAGTTCTGAAACAGAATTTCTAGAATTTAAACAGAAAGAGTTCAAACACAAAATTTATTCAAAATCAAAATGCTCAAAAATGAGTAAATAGACATACTCATTTCGAAATGAGAAATTTTATTTGAAAAAGGAAAATATGCTTGTTTCATTTATGAAATATCGCTGTTATCAATTTAATATCTATTCACTTCGTAATTCATGATAAATATGCAGAACTAAAAGAAGGTCTTAAATAGACTTTCTACTAATTTAAACAGAAAGAGTTCAAGCACAAAATTTATTCCCTCAAATCTCCTGAAATATATTTCGTAGCGGTTTCATACTGGTTTGCAGAAGAATATATCAGTGAGAATCAATGTTTAGGGTATTGGGATTCACGATGGTCAAGGCTAATTTTTGAGCTTGTTAATCACCTGACTGCTTTTCAAAAGGGCTCTCTTTTTTTCCTATAATTTATTTTTGGCGTTCTAGCCGTTGTTGTTTGCCTTGTTTTTATAATCTTAAATTTTCTTTCAGGAAAGTAGCGATGGAAATTCCCATGGAAGTAACGCATGTCTTAAAAGATGATTTGCTAAAGAGCCTGTGTTAAGTCAAAAAGTGACCATTTGGAATAAAAGAAAAAATATATTAAATTTAAAAGTAAAATAAATCTTTAGGGTCATTTAGTTGATTACAAAGAATTTTTTTTTTTACTCCTTTATAATTGTATCAGAACTTACGACACAGCTAGATTCAGAATTTATAAAGTTTCTGTAGCCAATAGTCAGAATATGATGTAAATATAGTTGATGAAAAGTCAAAAAATAAAAATTTCAATAATTTCAAATTTAATTTATTTTTTATATAAATATAGAAAAAAAAATTGGTTGTTAAACAACCACACGACTGCCATTACACACATTACCCGTATTACATGATTTTTGTGGAACTAATATGATTAGAATATATAAAATTGACCTAACGAGTTGACACCTAAAAATTTTCATGTAAGTGAAACTTGATAGGCGTGTAAATACATATAAAACAAAGTTTACATAGCAAGTAAAAAAAATAAAAATAAAAATGGTAGAGTTATTTTTTGAAGCACCAGTTTCCGAGATCTAAAACTGTCCTACCTAATCAGGATGACTGTTAATTTTCTTGTAATAACCATGAAAGGCGTGAGAAACGATATATAAAATGTATTTACGTAACAATTCTCAAGAAAATCGTTAGAGCCGTTTTTGAGATACCACTTTTACCAAAACTTGGCATACTCAATTATTGACCGGAAAACAAAATTACATACGAAAGGATAAGATGGAGTTAATATGGGGAGTTTGAAAAAAATCCGTACAGCTGTTTTTAAAAGAACGCACTTGTGCTATTTATACTGGACGCCTATCAATTTTTCTGAACTAACTAATTATATTATTCGAAAGGACATCTAAAAGAGTGTTTATATAGCAACTTTGAAGAAAATTGTTCGAGCCGTTTTTGAGATATGGACTTATGGTTCCATTTTCGGTTTCCGATGTCCCACTTCCGGTTTTACAATTTTAACTAAATTTGGAAAATTCATTTGTGCACTAAAATTGTCTCAATTCTGATGTTT
This sequence comes from Salticus scenicus, assembly GCA_963930645.1. Lineage (NCBI taxonomy): Eukaryota > Metazoa > Arthropoda > Arachnida > Araneae > Salticidae > Salticus > Salticus scenicus. Next base: position 250,875,002 of record OZ005656.1, on the reverse strand, counting down.
CGTAGTTCTATCTTTATTAGTTTCGGATATATAATAGCCAGAAGATTCTCCATATACATATAAACACACACACACTCTCTCACACCAGTTGCCAAAAACTACATTTTTGGACTCAGGAGACCGTAAAACGTGTAAATCAGGTGAAAACTCGATATCGAATTTTTGGACCGATTACAATACTTCCATTACCAACGGTAGTTGGGTAATGGAAGTAAAAATTAACAAATTGCATAACGATAGAAAGTCCAGTCTATAAGAAAAACAAATCACTATATACTGTCCGTATATGAAATCCATTCTAAAAAACTTAAGACAGATATTGATGAAAATAATGTGAAAAATCTAGAAAAAAATCGAAATTTAAAAATTTTCGCAATTTTAATTTTATATTATTTTTATTTTTTTATTTTTTATATAAATACAGAAAATATATATATATATTTACACGTTACATAATAGTAGAAATACATTGTACAAGAAAAAAAAAAAAATGTTATAAATTGATTTTATATGAAATACTTTCCACAAAAATCTATTTTAAAAACAATTTCTAAGTCGCCGTCTCAGTTCGAATTTTACGGAACTTGGAATATATGTGATTTTAATATTTTGAACGATCCACGTTTGCAAGAAATGGGAGAGAGAATCGAATATGACACATTCGAATTTGAAATTATGGGTACCAGGTGTGTTCTTTTATAGGATTCCAAATGCCCAAAAAACAGCGAAGGAAACAGGGCGTTTCAATGTAGTACGGTGTTTTATCATTTTGATATACTCTCGTTTCCGTTGGTGAACTGGTATGCACCTGCTCCCTAGTAGAATATATATTTACGTTGCTCCTTTCTTGTTTTAGTTCTTAATTATAAACGCTTTCGATAAGGAAAATGGGCTAAGTACTTCACATTAGATCGTATTTGGAACAATGGTTTTTAAGAAAAGATGTACCGATAGTTTTACTTTTGAGTACTGTACTGGTGATTTTGTTTCTGAGTATTATGTTGATGATTTTATTTGATGTACTATAGGATTTTACGATATTAGCCCAGTTCGAAATATGCATTTAAAAGATTCCAGTAAATTTTCTTTGTTAAATTATTAGAGAACTTTTTGATTATGTATTATATGTATATAGTAAATACAAATTACATAAAATCAAGATTAATATTTTATTTCCTTAATATTTATCTGGAGAAACTATTGATATATATAAATTTAATAAAAATCCTTTGCAAAACATACTTTACTTTTTTTTTTTTTGCTTAGAAAAGTTTCGTTTTGGTAGATCGTCATACTTTTACTTTTTATACTATTATTATGTTTTAGTAAAGAAATAAAACAATGGTGATAGAATAAAAATAAATAATTTATGAATAAGTGATACTAAAAGCGAAAATACAACAATTGTTATGGGGTTAAATAATTAAGCATGATTCTTTATCAAAGGAAAGAAGTAAGTACGGATGTAACATAAAAGCAACAATTCGAAAATGCTTTAGTCTTTTTCTGCTCATTTCATTGTGTGAGGTTGAGACTGTAGAAGGTCACCACAGTTTGTTTAAAATTAAGCTGGCTCCAGCAAAGTATTCAGTTGGGATGGTTAAATCGCTTCGGCGCCAGTGACTCGGCGAAATTTTGGGTCGGTTTAGTTTTGTGTTGACATGGTGCTGCAACGAAGGAATTAAGTTGCGAGAGGTAGATGAATTGGAAGCGATTTTGAAAGTTTGGTTGAAATGAAGAGAAAGGAAGTTGGTAGAAAGTGGTATAAGATGGAGATGGTTTTCGTAAAAGGTGTGGTGTAGTGGAGTCTTGTCCGACGTCTGTCTACGACAAAGTCTAAGGTTTAGAGTCCGGATAAAGATATATTTCGGTAGTTGAGATTAAGTTGTGCTTAAGTTAAGTAGCTTTATGAGTGTTGTGGTGCTTCAGTGCGAGTATTCGTGAATGGAAAACTGATTCGGCCGGGAATCCGCGGATATGTTTGAAAGTCACGGTGTCTAAGTAAAAGAGTACATCCGTCTCTATAACTTCTGCTATTCTTGGGTGAGATATTCCAATTATCTAAATTAGTTATTATAAATTTATTTGTTAAGGTATTTACATCCGCTGATTGAGCTACATATTCCAGATCATCCTCCCATTATTCTAGTTGAATAAACTCTTAGATTTATTTTTATATATCTGAGTCTGTGTGGTAATTTCATATTTAATATGTAAGTAGTTAAGTTAATTAAGTTAAGATAGGGTCTGCATCAACGCAAACCTCACAATTGTTTTCCACTTTCTGTCTGTATTCGAGTCGTATTTGAGTTTGTATTAGAGTTGTATGAAAGCCCTCTATAGAAGGCATTCCATTCTTGCCTAGGACTTTTGCATATTAAATCAGCCTTAAGGGAACTGGGACGTTTTAACCTTCAAAAAATCGATTTTTCAATTTCAGCCTCAAAAAATAGGGGACATTTCACTGATTCCGAAAATATATAACATGTATAGGTTTGAACTGTTCGAAAGCTTAACTATTAACGTTTAAAAACGTAAACAAAGTTTTTTGCATTTTTCTCAAAACATGTTTTTTCCATATTTAGGTACGCTCGTATAAAATTCTATGCATCACACAAATCTGCAATTTTGTGATATAATATTTTTAAGCATTTTTCATCTATTAAACATATTTTTATTTATTTGTGGGCACCAGTTTTTTTAGGGGGGTGCTGTTTATGTTAAAAGAAATCATAATTTATAGAATTTCAAGTTATATAGCATTTAATTTTTTTTTTATTATTTCTATTTTGTGTATATTAAAATAAAAATATGTTCACTATAATTATTGCACCTTTACTCATGTATTTTGATAATTTTTATGTGATTTTATGCAAAACTTTTTTTTCTGAGCGTACCGATTTGTGGTTATGTATTTACAGACAATTGCATCAGAGCTCATATTCGATTTGCTATTAAAAAATAAATACTTGAAATTAAAAGGATTTCTTTAGTGTTTTATAATGAAAATATTATGTTCTGTTTATATGTATAATATTTTAATTCAAATATAACTTTTACTTGGAGAAAACCCTTTATTTGAAACTGCAATTTTAACTACTTTTTCGTTGTCGAGAACGTCCCAGTTCCCTTAATGCAAAACACCAACACAGTAGTCAAGCCTACTTTTTACTTATGCCCTTATATATATAGCAGAGGAAGTTTTTTTTTTTTTTTCGGGGGTGGGGTTAATTTAAAAACCCTGTTTTCACTTTAATTACATGTTCTAATTTTTACTGCAACAATTGAAAAATGTGTCTTTTTCTGCCTATTTGCATTGCTTTTCCGAATTGAGTCTGTATTCGAGTCGTAAGAAGACCCTCCATGGAAGGCATTCTACCCTTGTTTAGGACTTTAGGACTTTTGCGCATTTAATCGGCTTATCGGCATTAACCCTTTGCGGCGCAGGGTAATTTGGATCATTTAAATTATACTGCCACTGGTATTCACGAACACAATTAAATGAAAATAAATTTTAAATTTTAAGTAAAAAAAAAAAAAAAAAAAAAAAAAAAAAAAACGGCCTTTTCCGCTACGTCATGAACGTAAATTTTTGCTAAAAAATTTCCGGGATGAGTTTTTGCACTTGGGAATTGAAATTCGGTGTTCCAGGAGCTGGAACACTGCGACGGAAAGGGTTAATCAAAAATATCAACACGGCATTCAAGCCTACTTTTAGCTTGTAAGTACCTGTAAATGTTTAAAAATAGTACCTATGGTATTAAGGTAGGCATCAACATCCAGTGGTGAACAATCTATATCATTTTTAGAAATCGTTGTCTGAGAATTATAAAAATTTGCATAAATATGCGTAGAAATATACAAATATTAAGCATATTGTAATTTCTCGAACTACTTGCATTAAAATTAATAAAATTCTAAATTTTATTATTATTATTAAATGCTCCATGCAATTTTATTTTAATTTTTCCCTTGATTTTGCATCACAATAGCTAAACAATATAATCTAAATTCTAAATAAATTTAAGTATTACTTTGCAGATTCATTGGTATTTTTTTTTTCTTTTTAAAGCATTTTTATGTTCAAATATAAAAATTTGGTGCATTGTTTTAGTATTCAGTCATTGTGAGATTACTTTGTTTTAGAAACTTTCTGCGATGTGAGAAAGAAAGACCAAAATTTTAAAATACAACTGTTTTTACTTTCTTCCATATTCAATAGATAAAAATATTGGATTCATAAAAATTTTCGACCTCGGGTTTTTGATGGATTTACACGTTTTGAGAACTGTAGAACACGAATTTACCATTTTTAGAAAATGTCTGTCTGTCTGTCTGTCTGTCTTTCTGTCTGTCTGTCTGTGTGTGTGTGTGTGTGTGTGTGACAAAATTTTGTGGCAACTGTATCTCTGGAACTACTGCACAGAATTTCATACAAATTGGTATGTAGTTGCACCTTGACATAAATTAGTGCCTATCAACTTTTGGTAAAAATCGTCTTACAGGTTGCGTTGCCATCCCGTTTTTTCTAAATTTTTAACATGGTGATATAGGGCAAACATTTTCAAGATGGGTATCTTTCGAAAGGTCTCGTCAGTACCTTTAAAACGAATGGTTGAACTATAAATCTGTGATAACTTAAAACAAAGTTATCGATTTTTTTTACTTTTTACGAAAAAAAATCTTAGAAAGAAAAAAAATCTTTTTTTTTTTTTTTTTTTTTTTTTTTTTTCTCTCTCCCCTTAATTTTATCAAACTCCCACGGTTTCCGTGTTCTGACAAACTTAAACTAATTTTTGCTTTTTTCCCCGAATTTTGTCAGTCCTACGGTTTCCGTGTCTTGACAAACTTTAACATATTTTTGCATTTTTCCTCTAATTTTGTCAAATTCCCACGGTTTCCGTGTTTTGTTAAACTTTAACAAATTTTCACATTTTACCCAAAATTTTGTCAAAGTCACACTTTTTTTTTCTCTCCCCTTAATTCTATCAAACTCCCACGGATTCCGTGTTTTGACAAACTTAGAATAATTTTCACATTTTACTTTTTTTTTACTTTACCGTCCCACTTTTTTTTTTTTTTTTTTTTTTTTTTTTTTTTAATTATTGTTACTGAGTGAATTTGTATAGGAAAATATAGAAGAAAGTCTCGTGGTGGCCACAACATACTAGTTAGAAAATGTCTGACTGTCTGTGTGTGTGTGTCAAAATTTTGTGGGAATTGTATCTCAGGAACTACTGCACACAATTTCATACCAATTGGTATGTAGTTGCACCTTGACATAAATTAGTGCCTATCAACGTTTGGTAAAAATTTTCCTACAGGTTGCGTTGCCATCCCGCTTTTTCTAAATTTTTAACATGGTGGTATAGGACAAAATTTTATATAAATGTGCATAAAGAGAATTATTTTTCAATAATCATTATGAAATTTACCAGAAAAATTTATAATAGAGATAGTCTACAGGGAAAAATTTTTTGTATGTGTAGGAGCCTCGCCTCCCCCCCCCTGGGGGGAAGTCCCCCCTTGAGGGGAGTAAATTTTCATGATGGGTATCTTTCAAAAGAGCTCGCCAGTACCTTTAAAACGAATGGTTGAACTACAGAGCTGCGATAATTTAAAATGAAGTTATCGATTTTTTTCATTTTTAACAAAAAAAAAAAAAAAAAAATGTAATATTGACAATAACATTGACTTTTTTTGGATATTTAGTGTTATACTACTTCTCTAATATGGAAATCGTCTGCATTATCATGAAAGATAATTTTTTTAAATAATAATTTTAATAAATGATTTTTACTGAGTGAATTTGTATACGAAAATATAGAAGAAAGTCATGTGGTGGCCACAACATACTAGTTTTATGTGTTGTAGGAACTTGCTACTCGCTTATTGAATTGGTACACATAATAAGTGAAATGCTAAAATAAATAGAGCCTAATTTACTTCGACATTAAAAATGATTTACAGTGTATACTTCTCTAGCGTTCGTTTCCCAACTCGAATGGTAAACAAACAAGAACATTTCTACTCTGAAAATAGAGATGTCCTTGTTTGTTTACATCTCGAGTCTAAGAACGAAGAATCATTTAAATCATGACAGTATTTAATTTTAATTACCTCCGAATCTATGAAACCAAAACCTCCGTTCAAACTCGCACTTCCACGAGAATTCCCTCCGCGACTATCTCCCCAAAATTCCGATTCTACTTAATTCTAACCGACCATGTAGAGTAAATAAATATTCGGTTTAGTAGCGAAAAATGACGAGGCCTTTAATTAATAGGGGATTTACTCATATTTTCGGAAAACAGAAAAAGGAATCCAGTGGAGAATTCCAGAACTCAGCCCCTATTGAAGATAGAAATTCGAAATTCCAGCAAACCTGAATTATAATTTTTTGCCAAATTTGGTCAGAAAGCAGTATTGGGCATAATTGATTAAAAAGTAATCGAATTACAATTGAATTACTATTAAATTACAATTATAATTATTTTACTGTCAACCAATTAACAAGTAATTGGTTACAAATAAATTTAATTACTTATTTAATTTATTTGTAATAATTCAATTTATTTTTAATCAATTACTTATTAATCGATTGTGAGTAAAATAATTATAATTATAATTTAATTGAAATTCAATTACTTTTTAATCAATTTTGCCCATCACTGTCATAAAGTCGTCAAATTCTGTGCCGCCAAGTTTATCGCCAAGGCTGACATTTATTTAAGTGAATATATTTCCCATGTCTTCACTTTGACCCTGAATGTACATTTACTGCAAGGCACATTTGATACAGAAAATTAGGTTAAATACTTTGCAATAGTTTTATAAAATCTCTAAATACAGTGCAACAATGTTATAAAATCTACTGTTCTACGATTACTGCTTACGGATAAATCTTATTTAACTGACACTGAAATTTATTAAATACCAAACTCAGTAATAAATGATTTTTAATTTTTTAAAGAAATTGTACAATAACAATAACAGTAACAATCTATATAATATTTATCTAACGTGGACCAGTTTCAATTATTTTTTGTCGAAACGATACGATACGCGAGGATAAAAAAATAATATTTATACATGAACAAAATTTAAAGACGCGGACATAGCTCAATTTACTAATAAGAAAAAATGACGACATTTGTCTGATGAGATTATTTTACTAAAAAAAATGTATTTTTAACAGTTGTTTCTTCAGAATATTTGCAAGCGTCATTTTAAACCTAGCAATATTTTAAAGATATATACGTATGAACTTTGTGTCTTAAATTGAATAAAAAACACATTAATAAAAAATATAATCAAAATAGGAATTATTTTATTTAATTTATATATATATATATATATATATATATATATAATAATAATAATAAAAGGTCATCGCCACCATGATAAAATTTTAAAAGGCGTCGTGGGAGTCTTATATTAAAATTGCATTGCCTGTGGAAGTATGAAAATTGGGTCGTGAACCATGAATTTTATTTGGAAACCTTTCTTTGAATGATTTTGGTTTCACTATTGTACAATATTAATTTGGTTTTTTAATAATTTGGCTTCTGGTAAATTAAAATTTTAATTAGGTGGTGAAATTGGTATAACATTTATGAGTTTCAAATTTTAAAGGTAAATAAGAAAAGAAATAAAATGCGAATATTTCTCACGGGTTTGCTAGTATTTATAAAAACATTTAATATTTTTTACCGTCTACGCATTACATTATTTATCAGGCTATAAAAGTAAAATACAAATTTGCATTAAATTTAGTTTGTAGTTGATAAAAATATATTAGAACATTAGATAAAATAAAATTAATATTGAAATAAATCAAAATAAAATGATTTAAAATTGAATACACGTATGTATATAAAATTACTAAAAAGCAAACAAAGCAAAATAACGTGGTAAGAATAAATCAGGTATAAGCAAAATAAATAAATAAATGGTTCATTCTATTTTTAGTACGACAGTACTATTATTTTCAATCAGAGTTTTCGTGTCATCATCATTTGCATTTTTCACTTTGAATATGTTAGGAAGTTTTCCTTTCGGAGCAAATTAAAAAAAATATTAAATTAAATTTGAATACAAAAGAAATTTTAAAAATGAGTATACTAATACTACTTATATTTTATGCTTTTTGTATATTTAAAGGAACTAAAAAATGTTTTTCATTTTCCATTTCGCATCAAGTTGAATATATATATATATATATATATATATTTAAAATAAAATGGAAAAAAAATATGTTAAAGAATTGGAACACCTTTAGTATAGGACTTCATTGATGAAATTTGAAATTTGCCCGAAAGGGTCTGGGATTTTTTTTCTCCCGAGATCTTTAATTACGCAATTGTAATAACAATTTTTTTCATCGATAAAATGACAACAAATATTTAAAAGCTGCAAAGTGGGTCTTATATAATAGTAAAGATCTACAAAAGAAATAAAAAGAATGGATATAGTAACCATTGCTGAAAAATGCAACGCAGCTATCCCATACCTTTACAAATAAGAATAGATAAAAAAAAAAAAAAAAAAAAAAAAAAGACCATACCTCGCTAAAATAAATACAGAATTTTGCATCTATTACCTGAAAAACGAAAACATTTTTTTTAAAAATCCCAATTAAATCATTTTATGTGGAATTACCTTTACTGGCCGATTTCCAAAAACCCACACAATCTATTAGATATTTGTACTTTGCCTGATCGACAAACCATTTGAACTACGTAAATCTTCGTAAACCTTCGCAATATCTGAAAATATTTCGGAAACATCATGTGAACGTTCACAATATAAACATATTTAAAAATAATTACTCTTGAATAATTTCACAGTGTAATACCCAAATATGTAAAATACATATTGTTGTGTGCTTGGGGGTTCGTGAGTTGCTCGAGAATGAAAAGAATAGATTGGAAACTTTATTTACAGAAAACTCTAGGTAAATACAGGTCTATAAATCAGGTATCAACTTCAGTTTCACCAGTAAACACAGCTTAAAAAACAGCTGTGAACAGCCAATTCACAGTTCAAACTATATTAGAGCATTAACATATAGGAAGGCTGTAATCCAAAGAGGCACAGAGCTCTTTCAGTGGGAATGAAAACATTTGGCGAAACTCAACAGAAACTGACTGATTTGGCGTAATGCAATTCCTTAAATACCCGCGTAGAAAAATGTAGAAAATTCCAGAAACTGGTTAGCCAATGAGATTACAGCTTCTATATTTGCATATCGATAATAAGGATTTTTTCGCCAAGGTCACCAAAAAATCGCCAAGGAGGGAAAAAGTCGCCAAATTTACCACCAAATCCATTACCTATCTTATTGGAACATTTTAATGCGTTTTAAAGGAAAAATCAGCTATTTTAACGCGAAAAGGAGCTAGAAATGCAGAAAAGTGACATTTTATCATCTGTCTAAGCCTTTTTGAATGAATTTACATAAAAATAACGACAATTATTTACAAACTCGCAACAATATATTATTAGTTCCTAGTAATTCAGAGATAAACCTAATAATGTAAAATCGAGTGACATAATACATAATTAGTTATCAGAAAGAATTAGAAAAAAAAATAATAATAATAATAAAAATTTGAATTTTACATATTTTTTAAATTTAAATGGTTTGCGAGAAGATATAATGTATTTAATATTGTTATATTTCAATGGACATGCATGGTAATTTTCATGAATTTAAAACAATAGTGTTCAATGGAGATTTATAACTTCTCCCCCCCCCCCCTCCTAATATTTTGCCATCACTTAATGAAATATTGTATAAAATTGTATCTTTCAAAAAAAAAAAAAAAAAAAAAAAAAAAAATCATTTGCTTAGAATTTTTGTGTTCCAAAAAGTATAATATTTTTGTGTTACATTATAAAATAATAAATTAATTTTATTTCTTTACCTTAAAACGTGAGGTTTCGATTAAACAGTAAATAATTATTAATTTATGATGATTTTTTGTAATGCATCTATTTAATTAACTTCATATTTTAAATTAATCATTCAATCAATCAAAAAAAAAAAAAAAATCTTTTAGTAGCGAATAAAGTAGTGAATTTTTCTTCTTTTCTCCTGCAATGAAATCTCTGTAATTATGTAAAATCTTAAGTTCACATTCATGGTTATTAAGTTTGTATTACAACTAATTAATCAAGTAAAGGATTTTTTTCCTCTTTTGCGTGGGTGTTTGTACAAAATGACAATTATTTAATTCAACTCAATTTACTTAAGTCTATTATTCATAATGTAGTCAAAGTTATTAATATTAAATTTTTGCTTAACCAATATACATATATATATAATTAAGCAAAAGAAACTTATTTGACAGAATTAATTAATTAATATGAGTTATGGCACCGGTTAAATTATAATTAAGGTTATTTCTTTCATAATTATTCAACAAAAAAATCTGGAGTGACTCGACTCGACTTTCCGAACATTGAGTAATTAACAGTTTTGTATATAAAGTAAAGAAAGAGGAGTTGTTAAACAAACAAAAGAGAGAAAACCGTAATAGAGTGTTTGAGTATTTTTCTCCATATATTACACGATGTTTTATTTAATGCTACTGAACTTTAAGCCCATAGATCATAATGATAAAGAATTTTTCGTTGTGTCCCTGGAAAAACCTATAAAAACTAGATTCACGAAAATGCTTATAGTTAGTGCAACAGTGGTTTATAATATTCATATAAATTTTCAGCTCAATTGAATAAGACGTTTAGATGCTATCTCACTTTTAAAAATTTGGTCCCACAGACCATAATGATAAAGAATTTTTGTTTGTGTCCCTGTAAAAAAACTGTAAGTGCTAAATTCACCAAAAATCTATACATTTGGTTCAACTGTGACCTAAAACATGTGTACAAATTTTTGCTCAGATTAATAAGGAGTTTAGACGCTATCACACTTTTAAAAATTTGTCCCCATAGGCCATAATGATAAAGAAGTTTTCTTTGTGTCCCTGTAAAAAAACTATAAGTGTTAAATGCACCAAAATCTATACAGTTGGTGCAACTGTAACTTATAATATGTGTACAAATTTTTTGCCCAGATTAATAATGCGTTTAGACGCTATCACACTTTTAATAATTTGGCCCCATAGGCCATAATGATAAAGAATTTTTCTTGGTGTCCCTGTAATGAAACTATAAGTGCTAGATTCACCAAAATCAATAGGGTTCGTACTATAGTGATTTACAATATACGTACCAACTTTCAGCTTTTTCGAGCAAAGCGTTTAGACGCTAGCATGTTCACTCACAGACATACACACACACATACATACACACATACATACACACACATACATGCATAATCGTAAAAATAGTGGAAACGGACTCAGGGGACCTTGAAATGTATAGAAACATCAAAATCTCAAATTCGGATTTTTGACATGATTACAATACTTTCCTCACTATAGTGTTCGGAAAGTAAAAGCAATGTAGGACTTAGACTAAGATGTTGCAATTAATCGATTTTATTACTTGGAGAAAAAAAAAAAAAAACTTTTTTATACGAACTTTAAAAAATATGTAATATTCGAAAATGAAAATATGTAATAATATATAATTTAAAATAATAATAATAATAACAAACCTAAATTTTAGTGAATAAAAAAATTAGAAAAAATAGGTGAAAGATTTAAAAATAAAATGTTAGGACTTAGCTAAATATTGATTTTTACATTTGAAGTAAAATTTATCTTTGTTGAATAAAATAGAATAACTTCTAGGAAATAATAATAATAATAATAAGCAGATATAGGAGAAACATCGTACACGTTTTAGATTTCCTTTAAGGCACTTTTTATTCCGCTTAACATAAAATCGAAGTGATTGAATGGAGAGTATTTGCAGAAGTATGAGGAGAGTGAACTGTAAAATCTTTAAAAAAATTTTAAAGTAATATTTTTAACCCTATTCTTAATCCTTTACCGTTTATTGGTTTTCCACCAAACATTTAACAATTTTTAAGCAAGAATTATTCAATAATATTTACTTATTTTAATTGGTTTCTAAGCTTTTGTTCCCGATATGTTCGTTCGACAGCAACACTACTCCGAAATTTAATAAATAATGTTCCGGAGGAAGACATATGCAGAATTCACTTTAAATTTCTCAGCAAATGAAATGCATCTTTCTACTTTGATGCTGCAATCATACATAACGTTTTTACCTGATGAAGATCTGTTCAACTATTTTGATTTGAAACAACAGTTGCGAGTTTTTGAAATTGATTGTCTTTACTTACAAAACCATTTAATAATTAAATTAATTATTGTCTGAATTCAAATTGATCATAATATAGATGTTTTAAAATGTTTTTTTTATTTTTATTTTTTATTTTTATTTATATTGAGCTACGTATCTAATAACCATTTTTGAAATTAGTTTGGTAAGTTTCAAAAGAAAATAACTAGAGAACATTAAAGGGTTAAAACAAATTATCACGGAAAGTATTAAAAAGTTATAAAGGCGTTAGTAAAATATTTTTTTCTGCTTCATTTTTTAGGACTGAGGGCCTATTAGTCTCAATCTGGGATTTTTTCGTTGTCGTTTTCGATAGTTGGACATTTGTCGAAATCCTTTTTCGATAGTTGGACATTTATCGAAATCTAAAATTTATCGAAATCTAAAATTTATCGAAAATATAATTGAATAATTTGAAAGCGATGTTATAATTGGAATAAAAAAAAAAAAAAAAAAAAAAAAAAAACTAATAGTCCTCCGTCCTAAACTAAATTCTGCTTTTGCCAGAATTTCATCAAAATCTCATTATTATTTTTTTTTTTTTTTAAAGAAAAAGAAAAGAAAATTAATAATAATCAGTATCGTTACAAGAGATATCGAAAAAGTTTTTTTTAATAATTTTGAATTAGGAAATAAATAGTGCGCGTGCAATAGTATGAAATAAAAATAAATAAAAATATGAATTTAATGGTTTGATTTTTATATAAAACACGATCGCATGCTATCTTAAAAAGAAGATGTAAAATTTAAAGTTTAATTTTCTTGGCAACAATTATAAATTAAAATAAATAATTTAATGAAAGTTTAGAAGTTAGAATTTCTAATTTTATATCGTTCTATGTTCTATTTCAAGACTCCAGCCTGATTTATTTATTGAAAAATGATTGTAAAATCAACAGTCATATATGACTAAATTTATTTATGCAATGTGACGTGCATATAGTTTATAAAAAAAATACACAGAGCTATCCAAAATTAAGCTAAACATTCTTTTCTATTGAATGTAATTGATGGAAGTGGCTTGATACATTTTACTATGTCGACGATCACTGCTAAGGAAGGAAAATAAATTTTTCATAGGCATACTGTAAATAAAGTATTTTTTGAAGTTCTATTTTCAGTTTTGATTTTTTTGTATAGTTTCTCATATTCAGGTGACTTCAAAACGTAAGTCTAATTTTTAGCTGTTTATCTGTATGTATATTTGTTATCAGCATAACTTAAAAACAAATAACTGCAGGAAATTCAAATTTGGTATTTTAAAGTTCGCATTAGGTTTCCACTTGAAAAATTTGATTAAGATTGGCAAGTTTGAAGGCAAATTAATTACAACCTTGTATTACATTCTCTTACCCATAAAGTAGAGAAAGTATTGTTTTTGGGTCAAATTTTTGAAATTGATTTTTTGTTATATTTACACATTTTGAGGTCCCCTGAATCCAAAAATCATGTTTTTTAGCGGGTAGTCTGTGTTTTTGTTATCAGTATAACTAAAACCAATTATAGTAGAAAGTCTAAACTTGGTATTCTAAACGTGTATCATATAAGGAGGCTTTTCATTGAGATCAAGCAAATGGTTCGTGTACAGGGACACCCAAGAGAATTTAAATACATTACGGCTATGGGAGAAATTGCAAGTAAGTAGAGTTTAAACATCTATAGACTGCACTAAACCAAATGAAACGTATATTTTCTATATGCGTTAAAACATGTTTCATGTAGAATATGGCATAGAAATCATTCACTGTTCGTTTACAGGGCTACACAAAAGAACTAGATTATAGTGCGATAATACTTGAAAATTGATGGAAGTGTACTTCAGGTTGTGCCGTGTTTTATCAATATAGGATTATATTTATGTGCACCATGTGAAATGTATACATAAGTTTCAGAAGATATACAGAGCTGCCAGTATTTAAGCCATAACAATCTTTTTTATCGTTAGTGGAAGTGCTTTACTATAATATTTTACCATTTCCAGGAAAGCTGTTCAGGAATTGAAATTAATTCCTCATAGAGATATGGTAAATAATGTATTTTTTTAAGCTAAATATTCATGTCTTGTTTTTGTATTTTTACACGTTTTGAGGCTATCTGACTATCAAAGTCAAATTTTTAACGTTTGATCTTTGTGTCTGTTCTGTTAGAGTAAATTAAAAACAAATAATTTCAGGTGATTCAAATGAATTTTGAAGTTAATACGTTTGCTGCTAGAAAAGTTTGTTCAAGAGTAAGTTTTAAGGAATGTTGCGTGTGAAAGTTGTCTGAATAATTTTAAATTAACTTTTGAATTTAATAACAGATTTGAATTCTATATAAATGTAGTTACAATAATGAAATGGGCCATTGAGGGAGGCAATAGCCCCCATCATATAGAATTATTTGTCAAATAAAGCTGTTCCGAAGCCTAATTTGAATTGTTTTAACATAGGTTTACATAACAGCACTTGTGATCTTACCCCTTAATCTCCAATCTGTATTTATAGCATTAAATTTCTGGGTAAGAGAAAGTCGTGCGAGTGGCACATCAGATTATTATTATTATTATTTTTTTTTTTTTTTTTTTCGCATATCGATAATATGCGAACCGAAGTCACAAACACTTTTCAATTTTGTTAAAATAAATAAATAAATAAAAACAATTTTCAGCTTTGTTGGGAAGTATTTTCAATACTTTCTAAAAGCCTGCCATTCCTGCCATTTCGCTCCTTTTTACTAATTACTCATATTATTTCACAGACAACTCATTTTACCCCATACCATGAGGTAAAGTGGGTATAAGACTTGGTATTTTTCAAATCTTTATAATTTACTTATTTTTAAATATAGAATCAAAAATTCAAGCGCAATGTATTCTGAACACTTGTAATGTATATATGCAACAAGATACATAATTATATTATTCTTTTTTTTTTAAGTACAAACAATAAATGCGATTTATTGTTTTGAAAAAATGTATTAATTTAACTTTAGTAATGTAAAATAATAATAGTAATAATAAAAATTAAATATTTATAATGAAATATTTTAGAAATTGTACAATATGACATTTGTGAAAGAATAAGAAATATACAAAGGGAAAATTTTATTTAACAAATAAGTAAATGTGATTTACAATTTAAAATCTTAGAAAATTTTCGATGGAATGCTACTTGATACCTTTAAAAAACAACATATCTTCATAGTTTATATCAGGACTAGTCAACCCTTTTATACCTATCGCCCACTCTTCTATTTCTGTTAATAATAAAATTTTCTAACCACCCACCAATTCCACAGTAATAGTATATTGAATAAAGTGAAAAATTATTTTACTAAAAAAAAAGAAAAGAAAAGTAAAGTAAAGCAGAGTTACAGTGAGTTAAAATGTAAAATGATAAAGCATAATTTAAAATTCAAAATTCAAAATTTAAATTAGTATGTTGTTGCCACCATAAGACTTTCTTATATATAATTTTAAACAAATTCAGATAGTACAAATTATTTATACAATTTTTTTTCCCTAATGAATGCAGAAGATTTTTATCTGACAGAATTATAACTCTGAATGCTGAAAGGAAGTCAATTTTGTGCCAAAATGAGAAGAAATGTGATTTTTTAAAACGGTTTTAATCCTTTTTTTTTATTTTTTCGTTAAAAATGGGGAAAAAAAATCGATAAATTTGTTTCAACCCGTA
This sequence comes from Salticus scenicus, assembly GCA_963930645.1. Classification (NCBI taxonomy): domain Eukaryota; kingdom Metazoa; phylum Arthropoda; class Arachnida; order Araneae; family Salticidae; genus Salticus; species Salticus scenicus. Next base: position 250,859,046 of record OZ005656.1, on the reverse strand, counting down.
CAGGGGCGGTGGTATATATTTTATACCACCCAATTGCAGTTCCTATCCGCAAAAATTCATCCAAGAAATTCTTTAAAAATTTTAGTCTTTTACCTTATTCGAAAACGTTCGTTTATTACTTTTCTTTTAATATTGTTCTCACACACTGGTAGCACTTGACTTTAAATGAGCTTAAATTCTCTGCCCCTGAAAGGGTTAAATTATTACAGATCTATGGTTCAGTTATTTGTTTTAAAGGTATTAACAAATTCTTTCGAAAGATACCCGTATTGAAAATTTACACCCCGTGGTGGGTACTTCTCCCTGAAGAGACTTCGCTCTAGGAGGAAGTGATGCTTCTACATGCACATCCCCCCCCCCTCCTAGTTTACTACTACTATTATCAATAATTCACATTAATTTTACAATCGCTTGCTAAAAATAACTCTCATTATGTACATTTATACAAAATTTTGTCCTATAGTGCCCTGTTAAAAATTTAGAATAAATTAGGGATCCTGGATAGAGAGAGAATGGACATTGAACAAATATGGCGGTCATTCATTCAAAAGCCACTCGATCGGCGTAAGACATAATTTATTTTTACCAACGTCTGATACTTTATTTTAATTAAATTCTCGATAAAACTTTCTAGTTTGTTTCTAGAAAGCCCTGCAGAGCGTCATTTGAAATATTGAAGAGCATAATGGTATCATATATAACAGGCTGAACAAACATGGCGGTTCATCTGGCGGGTCAATGTCCAGTCTCTTATTATATAGGGTCTCTAGAATAAATGAGTTCACAGCGCCACCTGTAGAGCGATTAATCTCCAAATCTAATCAGAACTAGTTTAGGTAAGGGTCCAACTTGTTACCAAGTTTGGTTAAATTTCGTTCATTGGTTCATGAAACAACAACGTCCACAAAATTTTTGATACATACACACAAACAGATGTTTTCTAAAAACAGTCAAAACAGTGCAAAACACGTAAATCCATCGAAAACTGAAGTTTAAAAATTTTCACGAATCAAATACTTTCTTTGAAATAAAAGAAGAATACAAATATGAATAAACAAGAAATATTTTCATGTTTCTAAAAATAAAATCACGTTTCAGCATTCACACATAATTTATTCAAGATTCAAGATTAATTTTAAACCAAAACATATAGAATAGAGAATAGCTGTTGCCATTCTACAAACATAAAAGTATAAAACATAGAGGTTACATTATGTAGACAACCAATCTGAAAATAAATTATCGTCTATAATAAAATATTTCTAACATTCTTCTAATATATACAGAAGGAAGCAAAAAGGAAATATATTTCAGTATCGAACTAAATTACCACCGCCCACCATGAAAGCAGAAGCGCGGTAGGAACCAAGTTGATTACGGTTTACAAGATGATTGGAATCGGATATCTATTATTAAATATTTTTACGATTTTTTTTTTCCAAATATTATTAAATTAATAAACAAAACTGTTCTATAATTCTGTTAATGTTCGACGAGATGAACTGTAGGAAAAGAGGATAAAAAGATGTAAGAACTACATTTTGAAACATAAATAAATAATTTTATACATAAATTTTATACATAATGATATTTTTATACATAAATCAATTTGCATATGCATGCATAGATGCGTAAATAGTTTGTAATACTTTCTTTAATTAATGTCTTTTTTACTATGTAAACTTACCTTAAAACCCTCTGTTATGTTTAGCCATAGCCTACTAAACTAGATGCCTTCCGCGTGGCTCGGATACTTTGCAACAGTTCAAGCGGTAGACAGCGCCACCTGGTACAGATTGCACACTTTCTTATTCAACTGTCACCAATAATTTTAAGAAATGATATATGATATATATAATATACGTTTCTTCGAGTCTATTCGCTTTTTATGTATATCAAATCCCACTTTTAAAAATTTTTGGTGGCTGTTGAATAAAAAAGTAGCGCAATCTGTACCAGGTGGCGCTGTCTACCGTCAAGTTTCCGAGCCACGCAGAAGGCCTCTAGTTTAGGAGGCTATGGTTTAGCGATGAATTTCTAAATTATTCTGTTTCCTATTAATTATGTTCCTCAAGGATAAATAATGGTTACAGTTAATTTTTTTTTTTTTTTTTTTTTTTTTTTTTTTTGTGATTGTTTCTCAGTTGCATATTTATTGTCAAACGTTACACATAAATATTTCTAATTATTGTTCGTTCTCCGATTCGAGTCGTAAAAAAGTATGGACGATTCTATTCTCTGAGAAGAATTAGTCTTGTTGGGACTTGAATCAAATTATAGAACGAACAATATGTTCAAATGTATAACATGACGTAAATAAATAATTTTAAATAAACTGACATAAGTATTTAAATTTATATTAGTTCATTTAGCATAATAACAGGTGATTAATTATAGATTGCTAAAATAAGTAATAAAATGATAAAGAAAGTGTCTCTAATGCAATTATAAATCAAAAGGATTCTATTATTCGATTTCCTCAGTCAGAAAGTAAAGATTTTTGTTGTTAACTAATGCAATTATTTCTAACAGCAGTCGCAAAAGAAATCAGAATCTAAGCAACAAATATTGCTAAAATTCTCTGAGGTTTTAGGCTTTGCTGTGTAAGTCCTAATTGCTTTAATACCCTATTGACTATGCTGACAAATAAGAAATTAATACAAAGTATTTTCTAGAAGGAAAATTGAATGTATTCCAAATACGGGAAATAACCATTCGTAGGATAATAAAATTTGGCTTGTTTTCTTTTCAATTACTCCGCAACAATGCATAATGTAATAAAATTTCTCACATTTTCTTTTCATTTGGTTCTGTGTAACTGTACTAAAAGTGAAAAACATGTTAAAATATCGTTACAGAATATCTTTTATATTCTAAATGATTATGCTACTGTGTTACTTTTTTTTTTAATTCATCCGCAGTTATTATTATAAATATTTAGATAAGATGAAAAAGAACAGGTATTTCAAAGAAAGATTAAATGTTATAAGCTTTCATTTATACATAATGTCTATGTCTCTTACAGTGCGTCCCAAAAGTTTATAGACAACCGTTTTTTTTTTTTTTATTTAAGAGCTAATTAAACGAGTAAGAAAGACGAAATAAATAAATTATGTAAATATGTATTGACGAAATACAAATACTGAAATACTTAAAGAACTTTAAACACATATAAATTTAATAAAAAAAAATAAAACGAAAATAATGCTGTCCCCAAAATATATAGGCAACCGGTGTTAAAAGCTGTTTGAAATACTGATCTTCAAATTTACTTATTCCAAGGTTATGCACTTGTGGCGTAATAGTTTTCTGAGATAAAAGCGAAACTGTCTTTCTTTTTTTTTGACTGATTGTACGGATGCCTCCCAACGTGCAGTTTTCCAATAATGAAATTTTGAAAATTTATTGTTTCAAAGCTCGTGGAATGAAAGTTGTGGACATTTCTAGAAAACATGGACGCAGCAGGGCTGGTACTTGCCATATTCTGTCAAAAGGTTACAATTTTGAAACAAAATCACGTTCTGGGCGACCAAAGAAAACAACTAAACGACAAGACATAGAAATTTTCAGATTCAACCCAGAACCTGTCTGTACGGTCAATTTCTAGAGAGATGACCGTTCCAGTATCAAACTCCACGGTGCATCGACGGCTGCAGGTAAGTAAATTGCTTGCTTATCGCAAAAAGCGTTGTTCACCAAAGTTAACAAAACGGCATAAAGACGCTCGTGTTTAGTGAGCTCGAAATCATGTGAATTGGACATATGAATAGTTGAGTGTTATGTTTAGTGATGGAAAGAAATTCAATTTAGATGGCCCCGATGGTTGGAAATATTACTGGCTCGATATTTGCAAGGAACCACAAACTTTTTTCAAAAGACAACGTGGAGGGTGTTCACTCATTGTGCGGGGAGCATCTCCCTTTAATGGAATTACCAATATTGTTTGTTTTTAAAAGGTCGCTAATGTTCCGAAGATTACGAGAAAATGCTTGAAGTACGCTTACTTCTATTTGGAAATTTGTTAAGAGAGGCAGAATGGATATATCAGCAAGACAATTTCTCCATTCACTTGTCAAACTCTACAATGCAATGGTTTAGACAAAACCATGCAACTGTTATGGACTGGCCAGCCCTAAGTCCTGACCTGAACCCAATGGATAACCTTTGGGGAATATTCGCTAGTGACGTATATGCTAATTTCGTCAATTTGCATCAGTTTCAAGATCGATTGCTGCAAATTGAAAGAAGTTGGTTTTCTTTAAAGCCAGAAATTCTTCATAATATTGTTTTGAGTGTGCCTGATCCAGTTTTTGAAGTGATTAGGAAAAATAGCTCAAAAATTTGAATGTTAAAGAAAAAATAATGAGTTGTCTATAAACTTTTGGGACAGTAAATTTTCAGTTATAGTTTCTACCACAATGTCTGTGATTATAATATAATATTTTTGTATAATATTATTATTGTCGTGATGTTACTTGTAATTAAAAAGGATTTTTAAATCTTTATTCATTTTTTTAATGGTAAAATAAAGATAAAACCGTTGTGTACAAACTTTTGGGACGCACTGTAATTTTGCAGAAAGACTTAATGTTATTATTTATAGATAATAATAATTTGTAGCAATTTTCTTGAAATTAATTTATATTGGTGTTGATTCTTCTTCAAAGAAAGATAAGTTTGGCAACTATGCATGTCTATGTAAAGGGCTCATGAAATACGGTTGCCATGGCCAACCAATATATTTTAGCTGCCGACAATGTTTTCAATAAAAACTCAACATAAAAAAAAAAAAAAAAAAAAAAAAAAATAATATATTGGTAAAAAAATTGGGCAAAGAATAGAATGCCAAACCTATGCTAAGCAGAGGTGTAATTCATATTAATACGTGTAAGAAATAAGTAAAAGGAAGATAGCGACCGATGGCTATATGTGCGTATTTTGCACACTATCGTATTGAATTGAGCACAGTGTTGAATCAATATACTAATAGGGAATTTACACCGCGTTCCACTATGGATGCTTCACAACCCAGTATTGCATCGATGCAGTTTATCCCACTTTCGTTCGTTCGCTTTGCGACCCGGTACTGAATCGTTGCACCAGTGTAATGACGTGTCGAAGCCAACGGTATATTGGTTTAGAGCAAATAATAAAACTGGTTTGAGAATGTTAAATTTAACCAGGTGTTTCCTGATGTATATCCAGTCCTAGTTAATATTTGATTTTATACAAAGAATTTTAATTTCTATATTCAAATGTAAATTTTAAAATTCAAAATAAATAAATAAATGAATAAAGACAGGGAATTATTTTTAAATGGCTACCAAAAATTTTTCCTGGCGACCAGTTTTTTTAAATTTCTGGAGCCCTGTATACATATATATATGTATGTATGTAAATATCTGCATGTATAGTGTTTAGCTTGGAGTTGAAGCAGACTTCAGCAAGTGATACTCCTTATAGAATGACTCATTAAAATAAATCTTATTCAAAGTTCACGATTTGACTGATAGAATACTAACGTTAAATAAGATTCTCCAAATTTTTCTTCGCGACCAGATATCCAGAAATTTCAAATCACTGAATGATTAAATAGTGTCAAGAAAGTATAAATAAGTCAACATTATATTATTTTAAGCCATAGATTTTCCTCGCATTTCAACGAATGTCAACCATTTCTTAGGAAATCGAACGCTCACACGATTAAACACTTTACTGATATTTAGGCCAATCAAATTTCAGTAAGAGCGAAATAGGAGAATGCCAGAATTAGACACTGGATACTTTAGCATTCATGTGCCAATGTAAAGTGTTTTATGCAATTTTTTTTTAGCCAATCAATAGTTAGAACTGGAAAGAGTTTCCTTGTACAAATGAATTTTTTTAAATTATTATTATTATTATTTTTTAAGAGCTGTCACAAAATTTGTGTCTCTCACATGTACAGACACACATTTCCTAAAAAAGGGTAAAATTATATTCTTGATCTTTCAAAACCTGTCAATTCATCGAAAACCGAAAGTTGAAAAATTTACGAATCCAGCATATTCTGCAATGAAATACAGGGGAAAAAAAATCTGGAGTGACTCCACTCGATTTTCCGAACATTGAGTAATTAACGGTTTTATAGGTAAAGTAAAGTAAGAGGAGTTGTTAAATAAACAAGAGAGAGAAAATTATAATAGGGTGTTTGAGTATTTTTCTCCATAGAGTACACGATGTTTAATTTAACGCTACTGAACTTTGAGCTCATAGATCATAAGGATGAAGAATGTTTCGTTGTGTTACTGTAAAAACCTTTAAATGCTAGATTCACCAAAATGCTTATAGTTAGTTCAACAGTGATTTATAATATTCGTGTAAATTTTCAGTTCAATTGAATAAGCCGTTTAGACGCTATCGCGCTTTTAAAAATTTGGTCCTATAGGCCATAATGATAAAGAATTTTTCTTTGTGTGCCTGTAAAAAGACTGCAAGTGCTAAATTCACCAAAATCAATAGGGTTGACTTACAATATACGTACCAACTTTCAGTTCATTCGAGCTAGCATGTTCACTCTCACACACACATACATACATACATACATACATAAATCATCGTAAAAATAGTGAAAACGGACTCAAGGAACCTCAAAACATATAGAAACATGAAAAGCTCAAATTCTGATTTTTTACATGATTACAATACTTTCCTTACATATGGATGTTCGGAAAGTAAAAAAAAAAAAAAAAAAAAAAAAAAAAAAAAGTAAAAAGCGAAAAATTGTTAATAGTGCAATTTTTAATTGAAAAAGTATTATGGAAAAAACAGCAGCTGAGGGTACGGTGCATTCGACTACCGTGACGAGAAAGATGAAGATTGATAGAAATATCAATCTAAGTATTACCTTTTCGAAAATTTTCTACGCAGTCAATCCCGCCCATTACATGACATAATAAACAAAATTACTGATTTATATTTAATATTAAAGAAATCAATTTAGACAAGAATTTCTAAATAGCAAAATACAACTGATTTTGTTATTTAAATTTTACTAAACAAAAATTCGGCAACGTTTTTCAATTACATATGCAATAATATCTATATTTTGATAAATGAAACTTTGGATTGCTTTTAAAATAAGGATAATTTTTGAAATTTTTTTTCTCTCAAATATATACTTAAACATCTCTAATTTAAAGTTTGATGTTTAAGAACACCAACTGTATGTAGAAGGTAAAACTTAATAGTATGTTTGTGTCACTTTTCCATCAATTTGTCATAAACCTATGTTTTTAAACATAGCAGTCTTATATCTATAAAATACAACCTTAATCAAAATCAATACAAAACAGATAAGTTATTACTTCTAATGTTTAATATATATTTAAATATTAATTTCACGTTAATGTTTTCTCAACAACAAATATTTTGCATAAAAAATCGATTTTTATCAATAGAATTTTCTGGACAAATAGAAAACTATATTATATATTAATCTGAAATCTTTTAAGAGTGAAGATAATCATATTCTGTCTATAAAAAGATTTGAAAATCTTTGTCGCATAATGAAATTCTATATTATATGCTTCGAACACCGATTTTTTTATTAAATGATTCACGTAATTAAATCAATCTCGTAATTGAATTTAAGGTTTTGAAAATTTTGAGAAATTAATTACATAATAAAAAAGTTGTGAACATTGCAACAAAGAGAAGATAAATTTATAGACGGCAAAAACAGCATTGTTGAAAGCAGAAAATGAAAAATCAAGCAAATGATCACAGCAAATCGAGCAAAATGTTTTCAACATCAATAAAAAAATTTGAAACAAATAAAGTGGACAGTTCTTATAAAACAATCTATAGAATCTTTGAAGTATGTTTCATAATACTTGGATTTGAAGACGAAGCTGGTTTCTGCAATAGCTTTCTAAGAAAGTTTTTCGTTATAACAGGAAAAATATTCTTATTTTTTCACTTAATTTTGCATTTGGTAACAGGTATATCTTATATACTCAACTATCCACCAATCAAATCATTACAGTTGATAAATGAACATGTTATATTAATTAACAACCTTCTACAAACTTTGATTTGGTATCGAAATCGAAAATTCTTTAGAGAAACTACCGACTACTTGTGGAGAAATTTATTTGCTTCAGGTATGCATAAAGACTGTAAAAACTTGCAACTAATAATATTCATGGTGTTTCTTTTCAATAGTTTGCTTTTTATCACAGTATTTATCCTCATGTATGCTTGTTTTCTTGAAGATAAATTATACATTTCTTCTTGCTTTTTTGGAGTAAGTGCTAATGATAAAAGAATATATGAATTTCAAACATTCTTAATAACTTTAAATTGGGCATGGATAGCATTCAGACATAGTGGTTTTGTTTTGTATTACAGCTTCTTATGCTTGATTCTCCGTAGAATTGTTAACGAATTTATTACTACTGTCAACAGTAAAGATTTTTCAATGTTACTCAATATGCATAAGAAGGTCATGGACGCTGTTTTACTAGCAGAAAATAATTTTTCTGGACTTTTGGGTATAAAATGTTGGTTTTGTCTATATCAATTATTTTGTTATGAGTATTTACTCATAAATGCAAAAGAATGCCTTCCTCATAGATATGTGGTGTTCTTTTGGTATGCAGCTATGCTACTTTGCCTTTTGTTAAATGCTTCTTTAGTAAATGAATCATTAGATGACTTAAAATACAGTATTATTCAACGAAATGTATTTGATTTTTCAAATCAAAATATGTGGTTTATTCTGAAGGTTTGCTTCACAAATACTAAGCTTACTATATGGAAAATTATCGTTATAAGGCGCATAACTATATTCAGCTTACTGGGGACATTTATAACTTATAGCTATCTCATTCTGTCTAACTAACTGTTGTTTGCATATAAAGTGAATTGCAGAATGCATAGCATGATTGTATTATACATGCAACCAAAATATACATATAAAAAGTTTACTCGTTATTTAACATATTTTGTGCATATGTTTAAATCTTATATATGATTATATGATGTACATTCGATTCCATCACCCACAACCTTTCCACAAATCAATGTAACATAAAATGACAGTTTCCTTAAATAAATATTGTTCTGAAAATTAAAATGTGACTATTATAAATATTTCGTAATTCTTTTTCCACATAATTTTGTAATAATTTCTATGCTAAAGCTTAAAAATAGGAAACAAAATTACATTGTTGCATTTTAATTTAATAGATATGAATCAACAAATGACTTGTCAAGAGTATGAAAAAAAATTTCAATAAATTTTCAACATATGTAACAAAATTTTTGTGATATATATACAGTTTTAATTCTTTACTAGCAGCTTACTGTTATAGTAAATGAAATTTAAATCGATGGCAAGAATACTATTTCAATTACAAAAAACCTTTATACGGTTAAAGAAAAAAAAATCGATACAGAAAAATACTTTTCATATCCTCAAAAACGTGTTTTCTATTGAATATTGTATTCTTAACATTAAAATTTACAGGGCCACACAAAAGATTTCAGATGTATTAGTGACTATAATAGGTAATTGCTAGAGATGAAAATTGCAATTTCATTAATATTAAGAGCTTTTAATATTTTACAGTAATGTCTCGGAATGATTATGACCTCCGCCAGTCTATCTGTGTGTCTGTTCTCTAATTTCCATAAACATTAAAACAATATCTTGAAATTATCTTATGTTACTCACGTTTATCATAATAAGTTCTCTATTGAAAATAGTACATATAGCACAAATGGTTTGTGTACAGGAATTCGTAAAATATTTCCGATGAGTTGCTGTCTGCGAGAGGTATATCTTTAAAGTGTATTTTAATATCGCTATACGATATCCGATATAATGAAATTAGTATTTATTATTTTTGAGGTACAGTCGGTACAAAAGTATCCGAACACTAGCAAAAATTCCTATGTAAAAAAAGTATAGTTAATACTGATTTGTTAAATAAATCCTTGTCGAATCATATTCTTAGACTGTACTCAAAATCATTTTTACCTGTAAAACATGAGGTATGCTAAGCAAAACCTTATAAATCAATCAGTTTACAAAAACGTACAAGGTTGCTAATTGCAATATATAAGTACAGATTGTTACCTTTACTTTTATTGACTTTTCCATTTTATACACATAATCTTTTAATTAAAAACTATAAAAGATAATTGTTAAATCTGGCAATTTCTTAACATTTAAATAAAAACACAGACACAGTAATTTATATAAAAGAAGCATCCCTATACTCTCGATTACAAAGTTTTTATTCCAAGAAGCAACAGCCATTAGAGTAGAAGAAACGCTTATTGAACAAACGAGTGGTAGATCAAAATTTTATACTATTGAAAACATATGCGAATTCAAAAAGGATTTGTTTCGTGAAAGCTCTTTTTTTTTCCTATTCTGTTTAAGACTATTTTTTATTTATTTTATATATTCATTTTTTTTTTTTTTTTAAATATTTTTTTTTTTTTGATTTACCTTAGCTTAAATTTGAAGACATATTTTTAAACTAAAACATAATGCATTTCAATGGACTGAAATCGATTACCATTTTTAAAAATGTGGATTTATTACTATATTCTGCTTTTAAAGAAGAAAGTATAAAGTTTAGAAATTTTCTTAGATGAATTTACACTTTTTGAGATTTCCTGAACAGAACAATCAACTAGTTTTAGAAAATGTCTGCATTTTTTGGTTAGCAAAACTGTACAAAAACTGTATCTCAAGAACTAACGGAGTTAATTTATTCAAACTTGATATCTGATTGAAACTTAACTTGATTTCGTGCTGATTAAATTTTGGGCTATATCACATAACTGGTGCCGCCGGCAATCTGCAATTTCCTCTAATTCCGGGGAAAACTCAGTCTCTTCAGTGTACTAAATTTAGTATAAGAGATGCATATTTTGTAAAACTCTGCTGACTTAATTTGAATGCATATCGGTCAACAAGTGGAGCTGCTATTTTTCGATTAAATCCCATTTGTGGGAAGACTATTTCGAAGCTTCTACAGTGCATGAATGTACAAAAGATGTACAGTCGGTAACAAAAGTGTCCGAACACTAGCAAAAATTCCTGTATAAAAAAATTACGCTTAATACTGTTTTGCTAAATAAATCCTTGTCCAATCCTCTTCTTAGACTGACTAAGAACGTGATTCGACAAGGATTTGTTTAACAAAACAGTATTAACTCTACTTTTTTTATATAAGAATTTTTGCTAATGTTCGGAGACTTTTGTTACCGACTGTGTGTGAGATGAATATTCGGTAAAACTATTATGATTCACTTTCGATGCATATCAAATGATCGTTTCGATGCTATTCTCTTTTATTTTGTATTTATCGAAAATTATATCTCAGCTCCTATGCTATATTAATGCATTAAACCCTCTATATGATATATGTTATAAAAAAAATTATTATTATGGAATTTTTGTGTTTATAAGTTAAAAGATAGTGCTGGTATTACTTTCTGCGTTTTCTCAGATAACTATATCTCATCTTCTATTGGTGAAAATTGCACAGAAATACATTTTTAAATTCTAATTCTGAGAAGATATATTGATTAAAATTCTGTTCATATTAATCTATAAGTGTCACGATAAAATAAAACGATGTAGAAGAAACTAAGAAAATGTTATCAATTTTTGTGAAATTTTTCAATTTTCAGCTTTCTATGAATTTGCGCGTTTTGAGATGTCCTAAACATGATTCGCCCACTTTTAGAAAATGATTGTCTATGTTTGTGTATGGTGTGTTAGAAAAATTTTGTACGCAGGGATGGAACACGGGCGCAGAATTCATACCACTATCAATTTAAGAAAATTTTCTAGGTCTTAAATCAACGATATTATAGGTAGATAAATTTCTTCAACAGATTCCGGTATGAATACTGCGCCCGTGTTCCATCCCTGTGTACGTCATGAACCAATACACGAAATTAAATTAAGATTAATATTTGGTTGGACCTTGACTTTAATTGGTGATGATTAATTTATGGAATATATCACACAACAGGTGGGGTTGCTTATCTGTGATTCGACCCATTTAAGAGAAGGCTATGTCTCTACTACTGTATTATATAAACACATCAATCTTAATACATGATTTATTTATTTAATCTGCAAAAGTACAAGTCGAAAGATTTTTTTTTTTCTTAACGGATATAATAATTTTTTATCGACTTCATTTCTGGTGGTTTTTAAATTCTTTTATTGAGAAAAATAAAAATAAAAATAAATAAAAATTATAAATAAAACATTAATAAAGATGATTAATGAAGCATATAACTAACTTCATATCTCATTAACTTTAGTTTATTTAAAAAGCATGATATCATTATTAGAAAATTTTATTTTTTGAAACAGTTTTCATGCTTATACATTAAACATCAGGAAATGCGCTTTTCTTTTTTTTTTTTTTTTCTCAGGAAGTCATCATTGATTGCATTTTCCTGTAAGTAATAATTTTTTACATGCATTTTAAAAGAAAAAAAAATACTGATATTTTCAAATTTAATTCCAATGTTGGAATTGCTTATTGCTTTTTATTATTATTATTAAAATGTTAAACAAAGCATGTTATTATAAAAATATTTAATTATCGTTAAACTGTTAGCTTAAATATATATAAAAGTTTTTAATTTTGTTTTAGTTTTCAAAACTCAGTTACAGGATATCTTAATTAAAAAGAAGAAAATAAATAAATAAGTAAATAGACATTTATTTTATTTATTTATTTTCTTTCTTTCTTATTCTTCGTTTTTTTTTTTTTTTTAAGTGGGTGTGTGCTTTGTGGGGGGACTAATTTGTACTATTATATAATGCAGTACAACTGTATTTTCTTTGATAAAGTAAAATGAAAATAATTTTAATGATTTTTTTTAAAGACATTTTTTTTAATAGAACTTGCTAAACAATTAGTAATGTACACATTTTATAAGTAGTTTCTTCTATATTTTTGGAAAATAGAATACAATTAATTATTTGGTTAATTAAAATAAAATAATCTCCTATGATTGTTTAGATAGGTATTTGTTTCTTTTTTTAATTAAATTAACAAATTCTTTACTAATTAATTTGTACATTAATCAGTAAAAGTGGTGGAGAATTTTACTAATTAATGTATAACTAAAATGGGAATATGGTCCATTATGTATGGGAAGTAAGTACGCTGTGATTTAAAAATTGCAGCTTTTAGAACTTTAAAACTGATAATTTTTAAAAAGTTATTCATTATTCTTAATAGTAGACTATTTTTTGTTTAATATTAGACTCTTATTTTAAGATAAAAGCAGTCGAACGATATCGCGTTGTGAAACTTTGCAACGTAATATCTTTAAATCTAATAACTTGATGTATTATAGTGTCCTCACCAAAACTGATCCGTTTTTAGAGATATTTTTAAAAAGTATAACATCTATGCAGTATCTTTTAAAAAAATTCATCAGTTTTTATTAAAAACGTGCCCGATTTTCATCAAAAGCAATTGAATGATATTGCGTTGAGAAACTTTGCAATGTAATATCTTTAAATCTAATAACTTGATGTATTATAGTGTCCTCACAACAGTTTTTAGACATATGAACAGTTTTTAGACATATTTTAAAAAAGTATAACATCTATGCAGTATCTTTTAAAAAAATTCATCAGTTATTATTAAAAACGTGCCCGATTTTCATCAAAAGCAATTGAATGATATCGCGTTGAGAAACTTTGCAATGTAATATCTTTAAATCTAATAACTTGATGTATTATACTGTCCTCACAACAGTTTTTAGACATATTTTTAAAAAGTATAACATCCATACAGTATCTTGAAAAAAAAAAAAAAAAAAAAAATCAATTTTTACTAAAAAAATGGCCGACCTTCATCTATAGCAATTGAATGATATCGCGTTGTGAAACTTTGGTACGTAATATCTTTAAATCTAATAACTTGATATATATAGTGTCCTCAAAAAAAGTGAACAGTTTTTTTAACTCTTTTAAAAAAGTACAACATCTATACAGTATCTTAAAAAAATTCATCAGTTTTTACTAAAAAAAATGTCCACCTTTCATCATCAAAGAAGTTAAATCTAGACCAATCAAAAATAGGAGCGGTCAGCCCGGATGTGTTCCACCGACAAACTCTTTGCTTTATTTGTATAGATAAATATATTTCATTATAACATCGCTAACATCATTCCTAAAAAATTAAATTTTTGTGACATGATGTCCTTTTTCTCCGGTCTTCAGATACATAATATCAAATATACACTGTTAAAATAAAATATTTTAACTTATTTTTGGAAATATTTTTTCAAAAATATATTCTCCTTTCGAGATATTCGAATTTTACTCCCTAGTAGAGGTATTTCTTTCTAAAACTCTCCCGTGTTAGAAATTGTAATCTTCAAATGGTCAGTAAACGACGACGTAGAGAGCCATCACGTATTTTTTTTATTTATTTGACTCAGAATAGTCGGCCTGGAATTTTGTTTGACCAATGGCAGACATTTGGAAGCGACATGCAGCAATAGCATTTGAACGCCGTTTATATATAACGATTTTATTTATTGTTTTAGGGATGCTTGTACATTTTTTTACGACAAATAGCTGCTATGTATTATTGATAATATACTTAAATGTGAATTCTATAGAAAAACGCGAGTGAGCATATTCTTTTAAGTCTATTTACTTCATCTTCTAATAAATTTATTTTATTTTTCGATATGAAATTTCTTTCCCATGAAAATAGTATTGCAAGGAATTTAATCTAAAGTTAATTCGTTAAATTCTTTTTTACTTTCTTTTACCCATAAGGTAGAGAAAGTATTGTTCTTGGATCAAATTTTCGAAAGTGAGTTTTTGTTATATTTACACGTTTTGAGGTCCTCTGAATCTGAAAATCATGTTTTTAGAAGTTGGTCTGTGTGTGTGTGTGTGTGTCATCGTGTCTGTATGTAGCTTTTTTTGTCCGGGCATCACTCGAAAACGGCTGGACGGAATTCAACGGTGCTTGGCAGGAATTTAGTTCTTCACCCAACTTAAATATATATCTATCAGCTTTTCCGAAATCCCCCCCCCCCCCGTTGTCCCCTGGGGGGAAAGTCAAAAACACGTTTGTCCTGGTATCACTTGAGAACGGCTGGACAGAATTCAACGGCGCTTAGCAGGAATTTAGGTCTTTACTTAACTTAAAATTATATCTATCAACTTTTCAAAAATTCCCCCACGTTCCCCCCTGGGGGTAAAAATATAAAAACACGTTTGTACGGGTGTCACTTGAGAACGGCTGGACGAAATTCAACGGCGCTTGGCAGGAATTTAGGTCTTTACTCAACTTAAAATTATATCTATCAACTTTTTCGAAATTCTACACCCCTTCCCCGTTCCCCCTGTGGGGGCAAAAGACAAAAACACGTTTGTAAGCATATCTCGGCTCCTAATTACTTCACAATAAAGAAATTCCTCATGGGGAGACTACACATGAGTACAAATAAAACATTATCTGCAATTTAGGAATTTTCAACTGAACTCACTATCCTCGATATATAAATATCTGTATGATATTTCTTCATAAAACTATTCCAGTTAAAGACTTTTTGCAAATATTCTTGAAGGGCTTCTTGAATACTCTCCCCCTCGCTCCATACATATATTATATATATATATATGCAGAAATAATGTTTATATATGCTTTACAATTCATAATAAATTAAAGAATCAATACTTTGCAAATTTAAAAACAGTATAACACAATTTTAAAAGTATTGATTAAATATTAATAAATCAGTTCATTAAAATTGTTACCACCAAGTCCAGAATTTCTAAAAATATGCGCTTTGTATAAGGTAATTAAATTTTTTGCAGATTGTTTGCGTTAATTCTGTAAACTATCGTAACAGTAGAAGTTCAATTAAATTATAATAATTTCCTATAAATCGTCTGCTTTCTTTCTTAAAAAAAAAAAAAAAATAAATAAATAAAATAATAATAATAAGCTGTGTTCATCGTAAAACCTTGCAATTTATAGGACTCTGGTTCGCAAATTTCTCGTTACGAATCCGTGCAGAGCCCTCCATCGATGAAAAATTTATTTTATTCTTTAACCTCCCCTCTCACACACATAAATAAATATAAATAAATAAAAAAAGAATTGAATACTTACTACTATTATTACTACTAATACCACTGATAATAATAATAATACTTATAATAATAAAAATAATTTTTTACGTATTTCACATAATAAGAAAAAAAAAGGGAAATTAAAGGGAACTAATGTGCAAGTTGTAAATGACGGGACTAAAGTGAAAGTTGTACCTCAAGGGACTAATGTGAAAGTTGTACCTCACGGGACTAATGTGCAAGTTACACCGAACGAACAAACTATTTCTTTCAACGAAAATGCCTACTAACCCTGGACGGTAGGTCTAATATATCGTATCATATTATATATCGTATTTATCGTAATATAACTCAATACTTATTTCGCTTCCTTCTTCGACTCGTTTTAATACGCATTTTTTATATGCATGAGCAGCCCTCGAAAAACCAAAACATTAAATCATTAAATTCATTTTTTTACTTATTTTTATTTCATATTATTTCACGCGCACTTTTTATTTCCTAATTCAAAATAATTAAAAAAAACTTTTTCGATATAGCTTGTAACGATACTGATTATTATTAATTTTCTTTTCTTTTTCTTACAATAATAATAATAATAATATTAAAGATTTTGATGAAATTCTGGCAAAAGCAGAATTTAGTTTAGGATGGAGGACTATTAGTTTTTTTTTTTCTTCCCAATTATAACATCGCTTTCAAATTATTCAATTATATTTTCAATAAATTTTAGATTTCGATAAATGTCCAACTATCGAAAAATTATTTCGACAAATGTCCAACTATCGAAAACAACAACGCAAAAAATCCCAGATTGAGACTAATAGGCCCTCAGTCCTAAAAATTGCATAGCCGTGTTGTCAAAACCAGGAGCTTTTTTATTCAATATACTACATCACAAAATTTTAATTGTAATGGTAGCCTAATTACGTCGAAGATTAATCATTAAGTATATTAAATATCATTCCTGAAAATTATTCGTGATTATTGAATAAAGAAGTCCCTAAATTTGGCAACAATGGTCTTAGAGTTATGGCATTGAAGAAGTATATTAAAATTTCTCGAAATATTTTATTTCTTTAAATTATTTAAAATTTTCCCTAAGGACTAATTTTCACTTTTCCCCTTAATTTTACATTACTATAGTTAACAATATAGTCTAAGCATATTTGTTAGAATATATTGTTAATTTTATTAGTTATATATGTTTGTATGTAAAGAATAAATTGTTTAATAGATTCATGAATTTAATTTTTTTAATGTAAATTGTGACCAATTAAACCCAAAAATATTTTTAAAAAATTGAATAAGTAGTAACCAAATATGTTTAAAATGCATAATCAAACTACAATAATGTAAAATCGAAAGGAAAAATATAAACTATTAAATAAGGAACCTTTTAAAAATTTACCAAATATATATAATTTTTATTATTTTTTTTATTATTATTATTCAATTTAGCATACCTGGCAACCTCCTAATCAATATTCCGTAGTGTTGTTAGTCTCGCCCTTTTTCTTACACTGGTAAATTTGTAGAGTAATATTCTCCAAATGCAATTACGATTAAATAAGAAGAAAAATACTCTAAAATAATACTGGTGTGAAAAAGGTGGGGCTAACGATACTACGGAATATTAATTAGGCTGTTGGCAAGTATGAATTTAGTTTTCACGAAATTTTAGTATCCTTAACACTTTCGCGACCGCTTACGTAGATTCACGTCATTTGGAAAGCTGTTAACTCCTCCAGTGGGCGTTTCTTTTGCAGTTTGTTCGTCGCTGTCTGTCTTAAAAATATTCGATATATTCACAGGGGTCGTACTCTCCGCCTTTTTTTCAGGACACTCTCAGAGATAGGAAATTTCTGCCTTTTTTGCCGCCACTAATTTCATGCACAAATACTTCAGGTGTATTTATAGTAATGTGCCATGATTACTATACAGGGTAGAGATTATTTTATACAATTAGTGGTAGCTATATATTTGAAAATTTTTCATTCATGAGAGTGTCCTGAAAAAAGGGCGGAGAGTACGACCCTTGTTTTCATATTTGTACAATCAAAATACTATGGATACAAATACTTTCACTAAAAAGAGTATAATTATTATGTATATTCATATGTAATATAAGTAAGGATAAATTAAAACTTGCTCCAAAATAATGTAACTTGAAAGAATAACGCCCATAGGCGGATCATAGTATCAAAAAGACAAAAACTTGCGGTCGCGAAAGTGTTAATATTGTTATATTTCATTCTGCATACCGTATTTATATGAAATTTTATGATTCTAAAACAGTAATTTACATAAAAGATTTATAACGCTTACCATTCCTTTAATACTGTTAAATTTAGAGTCTTGAAAAGCTTTTGCTTGTAGCTTTACAGATATCGTGTATTTTTGCATGGGGAATTTTAATAAGACTTTAATTTTTTTCTTTTTTTTACATGCTAGAGATAAAGACTTAAGTGTATTTTACATAATGTAAATTTACAAGGACTGAGATATTTATCGAGGTAAATTTACAGAATCATAGATATTCTTTGTATTTGGATAGCTGCCAACATCCTAATTAATATTCCGTGGTATTGTTAGTACCTGCCCTTTTTTTTTTCAAGTAATTTTCTTCTTATTTAATCGTAATTGCATTTGGAGAGAAATACTCTAAAAAAAAAAAAAAAGTGGTGCGGAAAAAGGGGTGGGTACTAACAATACTACGAAATATTATTAGGATGTTGGCATCTATACATATGTAAATTTACAGAATTTATGATTGATTTATAGAATATTTATTTGCTTTTTAACTTTTTTTTTATTATTATCTTTATATTTATATAACAGATAAGATAAATTATTACTAATAGATTGTTTGTCAATTCCACAAAACATTTTTAGCAATGTTTTTAATTTCTTGGGTTCATGCAATTATTAACATTTAAACTATTTATTCCAAAAATAACACAAAAAGATATCATAGATGATAGATACAATGATAAATAATATACAAAATAATGTGTTTATTCAGGTATAATATTACATACAATTTATTTAGAAATGTCTGAACATTTCACAATGAAGGTGATTCTAAGATTATTTATGAGACGTAGAATAAATTAATAAATAAAATGCATTTTTTAAATTCAAATAGTAATTATGACAAAATAAATTAGGTTTCCTATTGTTTTATACTCTTCCATTGATTCATACACTTGTCATTTTGTGTATTTCCTTATTATTTTCTTCGAAACAGTTGTACAGCCTCACTATTGTTTTCTCATCGACCAATGCTTTGATTTTTTGCAATTCTGAAGTTGAATGTGAAGTGCGAAGAAAATACCTCACTAATGTTTCAATGCTATACACAAGTTTACAATGTTTCAGTTCTATTAGTTTACATGTATTCTTTAATATTTCATCAAAATGTGAAACACTATCACCATAGTCAAACACTGTTACATCGGCTGTTTTATCCCCCTCCGCCGTCTTATCCGTCTCCGTTGGTTCACGTTCTTTTACAATTTTGTCCTCTACCACTGTTTTGTCCATTTTCACTTTTTTATTTTCCTCCTTTATTCTATCCTCTTCCACTGTTTTATCTTCTATCACTGTTTTTTCTCATCTAATATTTTATCCTCCACACTTTTCTCTTTTTCTATAGTTTTATCCTCCTCCTCTGTTTTCTCTTTTTCAACTGTATTATGCTCTTCCAATGTTTTATTGATTTCTACTTCATCCACATCCACTATTTTATCATCCTTCCAAATTAGAGATGGGCATTTCTGATTAAAATACTCAATCTCGTGAGGAATATTCTTGGTCACCCCGATCCCGTTGGTGCGGACAACCAGCTGGTAAGTCTTGTCATACCAAACTTCGTAATAGTAGATCTGGTCAGTATGTGTGTCAATTTGTGTACTTCTCAACAATTTAAAATGTTCTATTGTGCCTTTTCTTTCATCCAGTTCTCCAGCAAATGCCCTGTGGAGAATAAAAATATTGCTTAAACATTTACCATAATTCAATATTATGTTTTATGTATGCTACAGTTCACACAGCTATTTCAACTGCCAATGTCGATTGTAGTAAATAAAGAATTATTTAAAACCCGAATAAACTACTACACCCCGCGACTAAAAGATAGGAAAAAAGGGTTTTTTCTTTGATTTTTCATAAAATAACGTTATCTAAATTGTGCTTATCATTTATTATTATTATAAAATAACACTATTCCTGGACTAATTTTTGTTTAAAGACTAATTTAGAAAAGTTTTAAGACTAAATTTTTTCTAATTTAAGACTACACTCCGCGACAAAAAAATAGGAACAAAGGGTTTTTTTAAATTTTTCATAAAATAACATTATCTAAATTGTGCTGATCATTTATTATCATAACAAAATATTATCATATCAAAAACATATTAAATATTTGAATCATATTCAAAAATTTAAAAATAAACCCCTTTGTCCCTATCTTTCTGTTGCGCTGTGTAGTCTTAAATTAGAAAAAAATTAGTCTTAAAATTTTTCTAAATTAGTCTTAAAACAAAAATTAGTCCAGGAATAGTGTTATTTTATAATAATAATAAATAAAAAAGCAGAATTTAGATAACATTATTTTATGAAAAATCAAAGAAAAAACCCTTTGATCCTATCTTTTTGTCGCGGGGTGTACGTCAGAAACGCCAAAGTAGTAGTTTATTCGGGTTTTACTATTCCAACGCCAAGTCTCCTGTTATTATAAAGAATTATTTATTTGTTTATTTTTAAAATATAATGTATGCATTTATATTCGGCAGGAAATTTGGCGTAAATTTACTTAGCAAAGCAAGTTTATGTCATTGTGTCGCTGGAAGACATTTAAACAGAATATCACCTAAAATTTATATTTCGTGAAAACACAAGATTTGTTTTATTTCTTCTTTAAATGTTTCAATTTTTATTTATTTATTTATTTTTATTTTTTTGGTATATTCTGTTTATAAGATAATTTAGGGGCAACATCCCTTAATTTTATTAAATTAGGGTGTGGGATATAGAGACGGTATATTGGGACACTAACTTTAAAATTTCAAATGCTATGAGTTTGTAAGCTCTTTGAAAGTTATTAGAAAGGGAATTTTTTTTAAAAGTTCTATAATAATTTTTAAGTAGTTTATGAATGATAAAATCTTTTATTTATTTATTTTTTAATCGTTGGAAACACCTTGAAAAAAAAATAATTCTTGCAATTTTAATTTGAGTCGCTAAAAAAATATTTCTCAACGAGCTAACAATCCTTCTCTTTCCTGAAATTTCAGATTTTTCCCTCCTAAATTTCGCCAGTGCATTGACAGCTCCAGTTTTTAAAAAATCAAATAAATGTACCCTTAGATAAGTGCAATTTTTACTTTCCGAACTCTATAGTGAGGAAAGTATTGTAATCATGTCAAAAATCCGAATTTGAAATTTTGATGTTTCTATACGTTTCGAGGTCCAATGAGTCCGTTTTCACTATTTTTGCGATGATGTATGTATGTGTGTGTGTATGTATGTGTGTTTGTATGTATGTGTGTATGTACGTGTGAGTGAACACGCTAGCGTCTAAACGCTTTGTTCGAATAAACTGAAAGTTGGTACGTATATTGTAAGTCACCATAGTACGAACCCTATTGATTTTGGTGAATCTAGCACTTATAGTTTTTTTACAGGGACACGAAGAAAAATACTTTATCATTATGGCCTATGGGACCAAAAACGTAAAAGTACGATAGCATCTAAACGCCTTATTCAATTGAGCAAACAATTTATACACATATTATAGGTCACAGATACTCAATATGTATAGATTTTGGAGAATCTAGCACTTATAGTGTTTTTACAGGGACACAAAGAAAAATTCTTTTTCATTATGGCCTATGGGACCAAATTTTTAAAAGTGCGATAGCATCTAAACGCCTTATCCAAATGAGCTGAAACTTTATATGAATATTATAAATCACTGTTGCACTAACTATAAGCATTTTGGTGAATCTAGCATTTATAGTTTTTTACAGGGACACAACGAAAAATTCTTTATCATTATGATCTATGTGCTCAAAGTTCAGTAGCGTTAAATAAAACATCGTGTAATATATGGAGAAAAATACTCAAACACTCTATTATGGTTTTCTCTCTTTTGTTTGTTTATCAACTACTCTTTCTTTACTTTATCTACAAAACTGTTAATTACTCAATGTTCGGAAAGTCGAGTGGAGTCACTCCAGATTTTTTTTTTTTTTTTATAATATTAAAAAAATCACTGTGTTTCTGAAATCAGAGAGTCGTATTTCTTTTTTCAAGACACTCTCAGTGCTTTTTACTTGACTTTGTAATACGAATGAATGTTTTGTCGGATTGTTTCGGGAATATTCGTTGATTATGGAATTTGTGGTAAAAAGAACAGCTGTATTAAACTGTTTTCAAAGTATTCATTAAATAAAATGTATTCGTTAACTAGAAACTAATTATATCTTTACGTACTACTTTCCAGAAGCAAAAATCTCGAAAATTTTGATAACTATATCATTACGGACACTAACATTAGCTTCTGTTGAAGTCTGTATGATGGTAGGTCATGTATATAATGTCCGAAAATTTTGTATTTATGGTGATTATGAATACAATTTTTGTAAATATCTCAAAATGGAAAGTCACAGAAAGAACGAAAAGGACGATGCACAAATATATATTATAACAAACTTACATACAAATTTCCAACGTTTTACTTCCAAACGTTTTGGAGTTATGCAGTATACACACACACATATAAACACACATGCGTACATGCAAACGTCACGGAAAATTGTGTATAATCGAAGATATTTATAAATAATATTATAGTTTTAAAAAATTAAAGAACACGCTTTTATAGAAAAATGTGAACTAAAAAGCACAAAATAGCTATCTCAGTATTAAAATGCAGGGTAAGAGAAAATCGCGTGAGTGACACACCATAATATTTACATACATTTAAATCTTTAATTAAAATAATTTAGAATTAAACAAAAACCATTTTTAAAAAATCTCCCCTGACTGGGCTCGAACGCTGGACCTTTATGTTCGTAGCGGGGAGCTTTACCTCACAGCCACACCGTTCACATAGGGAAAGTCTTTTTTTACAATATACATTTTTTGTATGCTCCCAGATTATACATACAAATATACATTATATATGCAAACATACATTATACATGCAAACATACATACAGGTGAAGCTAATAAAAGCGTGTTAAGACCAAAGTTGAAGATATACAACTAAAAAACATGGAAGTCACAAATATAGATTTGCAACATTCTGTTACCGTTCGTTTTTGAGATATTCGAGACACAAAATCCATTTCGCAATTCGGTATTACAATACTTTCTTTGTATAAACATAAAAAAAGTTCAGTATTTTTTAAATTGTTTTAACCCTTTATCTATTAAAAAACTATTATTTTGTTTAAAAAGCATATATAATTTAATTTATGGAAGAAGTGTCAAAGATATTTATAAGAATAGAATGGATATACAGTAAGACCCCGCTTAACGCTGATTCATTTAGCGCTGTTTCGGTTTAGCGCTCTTTTATTTCAACTCGGGGATTCCCCGAAATTGCTCGCAGAAGTACGGGGATTCCCCGAAATTGATTCCTCGCTGTTTCGCAGTACGCTCTACTTTGATGGAACGTATCCCCCGCGTTAAGCGGGGTCTTACTGTACCTCATTTTAATCTCACTACATGGCGGTAGGCGCTACACTACACCGTTTTTGTTCAAGAAAGGATTTTATAGAGTGCTGTCGATGATTTTGTCTGCATTTTTCACCATCTTCACGTGTGTTATAACAAATTCCTAATGCATAACTAATTTATTTTTATATTATCTGAAGAATCGACCATTAATTTTAGAAAAAATATAAGGAACATAAAAAATAAATATATTTTACCCATTTTTAAGGTCCTTATATTTTTTCAACCTCTGTGTACCAATGGCGTACTGAAGTACCACCCCACTAAATCCTAAATACTATGATAAGGTGATATGCACAATAATCAATGCATAAACTTATATTTACAAAAACATTCTTAAGTAACTAAAATATTTGTTTCGCATACGACTGTTTCATTGTGATGTAGATGAAGGGTAAAAAAAAAAAAAAAAAAAAATCTCTATACCCCCATAAATATGCGTGTTATTCAAATACAAATCAATACAGATAATTTCATAGAACCTCGTAGTCACATGCCACAGCTACCTCAGATTTCAAATTCGTTTTTTAACACGCTTTTATTAGCTTCACCTGTATGTATGTTTGTATGTATGTTTGTAACCGCTCTGGGAGCATAAAAAAAATGTATAATGTAAAAAAAAAGACTTTCCCTACGTGAACGCTGTGGCTCTGAGGTAAAGCTCCGCGCTACGAACCTAAAGGTCCAGCGTTCGAGCCTAGTCAGGAGAGATTTTTTAAAAATGGTTTTTGCTTAATTCTAAATTATTTTAATTAAAGGTTTAAATGTATGTAAATATTATGGTGTGTCACTCACACGATTTTCTCTTACCCTGCATTTTAATACTAAGATAGATATTTTGTGCTTTTTAGTTCATATTTCTATAAAAGCGTGTTCTTTAATTTTTCAAAACTATAATATTATTATTATTTTTATTTTTTCTCAAGGTGATCGTAAATATAACTTTTTCTTTAACTTGTCCCTCGCACTTTATGTATTTAATTATTTTATTTATTTGTTATTATTATTATTATTATTATTAATGCTTTTGGTCTTCGTGGTAAAATTTTTGCTGGAATATGTGACGTGTAAAGTGTTTTTTACATTCTTGTTCAAGAGAAATCATTTAATTATTTCTCCAGTTATCCCAGAGAATTTTTAAAATTTGAAAGCGTCTAAAACACAAGTTGCCCAATATATCAAGCTTTCAACTTATGAAATAAAAAAAATTCTCTCTTTCGCGCATGTGAAATAAAAAAAAATATTTTCTAGAAATGCTCAAATCTCAGCGAAAATTGCACGTGTGTACTTTATGTTTAGAAATAATGATTCTCTAATAATTTGGCAAGTTTTCTGAAAATTTTGAAAAGTTATGTTGAAATTCATCCTTGTTGAAATTCATCCTCCGCAAGAAACTTACAAAAAAAGATTAATAATTTTTAAAAAATAAATTATATCTGTCTAAATAATCGCGAAATTCTTATAAAAAAGCATAGAAATATTTCACATAGTTTGTTAAATTATGCATTAATGTTACAAGTCATTTCTAGCATTTTATGATACAGGGTAATGCAAAATATTTGTGTTTTTCTTCAATTTGTGGCTGGTCCCTACTTGCACTCATGACTAAATCGATAGTGTATAAAATATGAATTTGTAAATGTTCTTTGCAAGTCTAAAGTTCAAGGTCATTTCGTGCAGTATTTTTCTTTTTTTTAGAAAATAGAAAAATTGTTAAAATAAAAAAAATCGCTAATAATTTGGCGAACATTGTACAGGGTAACACAAAGAATTTTAATTTTTCTTTAATTTGTGGTTGGTACCCTAAATGATCTAGTGACTAAATCATTGCTGGAAAGTGTGAGCATAAGAATATTCTTTGTGTGGCCGAACATTAATGCCATTTCGTTCAGCATTTCCTTGAAAAGTAGAGAAAAAAAATGTTAAAAGAAAACCTTTTAACATAATCACCCATTGTAGGCACATTTACAAACTTCGAGCAGGCTATGCTGACCAATAGTAGAGGATAAATAAGATAAAAAAAATTTAAAGAAAAACGAATTGCAAATTTTACTTTGACTGACCAATTAACATTAAGCTTTTAAAAGTTGTAAATATTGACAAATTCACATTTCATACACAAATAGTTTCGAATTTGTTATAGCCTCTGTGTGAATTTTTTTAATACACACTTATACAGTGTGTCCTAAAAGTTCCAGTATTCCAACTTAAAGAACTCATTATGTCCATGATTTTTTTTTTTTTTTTTTTTAATTTTACCGTCTGATTATTATTGCATCAATTCTTTAATTTTTATCGTTTGTTTCTTTTCTCGCTCAAGTTGAGGGAGAATAAAGTTTTATGTTATTTTGTTCTTCATAGTGAAATGAGTTTATCACGCATTCAAATAATTACGCTGTTTGAAGCTTATTTTGAATGTAAATCGTATGAAAGATGCAAAGATGTTTCGCGATATAAATATCTAGATGAGGCAATGCCGAGTTAAAATATGCTATATCAGCCCGTTCGACAGTTTCGTAATACAGGTTCTGTGCAGGTGTGTACAGGTTTCTTTACAAGAAGTCACTCCAGCATGTTAAATCGCGTTTCTAAACACATGTGCAAACGAGTTCAGCTTTGTCTCCTAGAAAAGGGTGGATATTTTGAACATTTATTATAAATTTAAATTCTGTATTTTTT
This sequence comes from Salticus scenicus, assembly GCA_963930645.1. NCBI lineage: Eukaryota > Metazoa > Arthropoda > Arachnida > Araneae > Salticidae > Salticus > Salticus scenicus. The sequence goes on along the minus strand of OZ005656.1, from coordinate 250,832,483 downwards.
CCTCCGTTATTTTAACGGAAGAAGATTGTATAGGAATTAAAACGAGATAAGGCAGCGAGCGCGGGAACCGGAGCTTTCTTTTCCGCATTAATTCAGCCGAATGTAGGAAACCGATTCGATCTCCGCCTGGTGTAGTATCTTTGAAACTTATTGGAAGAAAGTCAAAGCCCGTCTTCGTCTTCAGTCATCATCCGATTTCGGCGAATGAACAGCCAGAAATGCAAAAAAAACGCGCTGATTGGTGGATTTTTGAGATCTGGTCGCCTTCTATCTGTAAGATGAAAATTACTACTTTTCCGTAACATTCGTAATACATCCTATACTCTTTTAATCCGTGGGTATTTTAAATGTGCCTTTTATCATTACCATAAAAATAATCGTTTTAAGGTTTGTTGTTTTATAAATAAAAAATATATCAGCGTCAGTACTGGAACTTTTAGGACACACTGTATAATAGGAAGTTAAAGAAAAGCGTTTATGAATTTAGCGTATCAAAATACATAATAGGGACATCCAACGCAGCGGGGAAAAAAATATTGAAAAGCACGATTACACCGACCTGTGTGAAATCGTGCCTGATACACCGGACATTCTCGTGTATTGTTATGTAATCACGAAATATACTTATAATAATCTTTTTCAAATTTTCTTTTTTAATTCTAGTTAACATCATTGGCATATCGAAACCGTCTAACTAAAATTGTAATAATATGAAATCAATAAAAAAAATCTTACTTTTGTTGAAAAAAAAAAAAAAAAAAAAAAAAAAAAAAAACGCTAATAGTTAAAAAAAAGAAAAAAAAAAAAAAAGGAAGATTATTGTGAAAAAGAGAGTATCCACAGTAATCACTGAGATCCATCTCTGTTCTAGGAAAAGGAACAATGAAAGTAATAGATAAAGACTTAAAAAAAAAAAAAAAAAAAAAAAAAGTAAGTAAGAAAGAAAGAAAATCTTTAGATTTCATAATCGACACTTCACTGCGGCAAACTATTAAATAATAATAATAATAAAAGTATTTCATTTAAAAGAAAGTAAAATTAAAAGTTCGGGAATCGTGTCTTCCGATATACCACACTAACCCTGGCTAGTTTATTCTATAAAAAATAATAATAAAACATACTTTCAGCATATCACACTATTTAAAATTTCTTTATATCCCAAAAATTCTTTACATTCCGACGTTTCAGTTAATATTCAATTTTTAACCATCTTCAAGGAAATGATGTACATAAACTATAAACATAAATCAAATTAAGCCATTCTTGGATATTACAAATACAACTCACAAAGAAATTAATACGTGATTACATAAATTATATAAAAAAACACTCTATATACATCTTAAAATGAGTTAAAAACTAATTTATGTAATCACGTAATAATTTCTTTGAGAGTTGTATTTGTAATATCCAAAAAGGGCTTAATTTGTTTTATAGTTTATGTACATCATTTCCCTGAAGATGGTTAAAAATTGAATATTAACCGAAACGTCGGAATGTGAAGATTTTTTGGGATATAAAGATATTTTAAATAGTGTGATATGCTGAAAGTATGTTTTATTACTATTTTTATAATTATTGACAGCATATATAAGTGAAATATATTTCTTTATAGTTTATTCTAGCCTACACTGCAAATAGAAGTGTCTTAATGTCAGACAGAAATGTGTCTGAAATACCAATTTAGACACATAAATGTCTGAAACACGTAAAGATAAAAAATTTCAGACACCACACACGTCTGAATATAAGACACATAAATGTCTTTATAAAAATAGACTAAGTTAAGTGCGTGAATAATATTGATATGTCTGAATTTAAGATACATTACAGTTTTGACAATTGGAAATTAAGACATTTTACAATTCAGACACCTAGAAATTCAGACATTTTACAGTTCAGACACTTGTATTAGCTTAGCAATTATTTTACACGGATTCTATTTTAAGTAATATGCATACGGGGTTTAAGTTTCTTTTCACATCCACTTCATTTAATAATATTTTATATAATAAGTGCTTAAGCTATTTAGACCATTTAGTTTTGTGAAATCGAAATTTCGAAGAAAAAGAAATCGAATATGTAAACGAGCAATCTTGGACGATTTGTACGCAACTCCTGCTTAAATTTTTAATACGATAAAAAAAAAAAGCATGAGTTCCTACATATCAGCGTAAAACAACTAATTTTCTGGTTTTCATGTAAATAGTGTGTTTTCCGTTAAATATAAGTTTAAAAAGAGAGAAAGAGAGAGATAGAAAAGAAAGTAAAAAGAAACCATTTTCGAAATATCATAAAGAAGAAAATGCATACACCAGTCTTTTTTATGCCATAGGTTTCTTAGATTGCCAACATGCAAACTCACGCACGAACACTTCTGTCAACTATAGATTTTATTTCACATTCCCCTTTGTTTGAAATTAGTTAAAAATACGTAAATAAGAATTTGTCAATATTACCTGATTAAGTACGTTTGTGTTGGTATTTCTTCAAAGAAAAGAGTCGTGTCTTCTGGCAGGGGTGGATTGGTGAGATTGCTTGGAAGGCGCAAGGACAGGACAAAAATATACACTGTAATACAAGGTGGTGAGCAGATGCATGGCTTTAATCGCAGGCGCATCGGCACTGTATCTTGTATCCTCATATCTACAGTTTAAAAATAAATAAATAAATATTTTAAAATGTATTATATGTATATATATATATATATATATATATATATATATATATATATAAATGCTAAAACATTAAAAATTTAAAAAGTGTAATTAAAAGTCTGTTTTGAGTGTAATATACACCCCGCGACAAAAAGATAGGTACAAAGGATTTTTTCTTTGATATTTCATAAAATAACATTATCTAAACTGTGCTTGTCATTTATTATTATCATAAAATGACACTATTCCCGGACTAATTTTTTTTTAAAGACTAATTTAGAAAAATTTTAAGACTAAAATTTTTCTAATTTAAGACTACAATCCGAGACAAAAAGATAGGAACAAAGGTTTTTTTTTTTTTTTTTTTTTTTTGAATGTGATTATTTTGAATATGAATATTTTAAATATGATTCAAATATTTAATATGTTTTTGATATGATAATATTTTGTTATGATAATAAATGATCAGCACAATTTAGATAATGTTATTTTATGAAAAATTGAAAAAAAAAACCCTTTGTTCCTATCTTTTTGTCGCGGAGTGTAGTCTTAAATTAGAAAAATTTTAGTCTTAAAACTTTTCTAAATTAGTCCGGGAATAGTGTTATTTTATGATAATAATAAATGATAAGCACAATTTAGATAATGTTATTTTATGAAAAATCAAAGAAAAAACCCTTTGTACCTACCTTTTTGTCGCGGGGTGTGTATATATATATACTAGCAGGCAACGCCCGCTTCGCTGGTCCCTATTTTTAAATGAATCACTATAATGAATTCTCAAAATTGCATTAATTTTTATCACGTGAAAAAATGAGAAACAAAATCTGAGTAGGAAAAATGTCGCACCGGGTTCTCACTGCCTTCGGAAAAAATTCCCAAAATGCTCTAACCCTTATTTCTATTATTTTCCCACTTCGCCCCCTCCTCCTGTCTATTCTAATAATTTTACAAATTTGAAAATAGCCGCAATCGATGTGTAAGTATCAAAAAACTCTATGCACCAGTTTTGAATGATATATCTCTATTTTTATTTTTTTGCCGCTCTACTCCCCCCCTTCCCGCCCACCCAATAATTTTAAAAATTCGAAACTATCCGCAATCGATTTGTAGGTATTGGAAACCTCTATGTACCAATTTTGAATGATCTAACGCTATTTTCTTTTTTTTTTTTTTTGACCCTCTGCCCCCTCTTCCCGGCCCTCCTAATAACTTTACACTTTCGCAAATATCCCCATTCGACTTGCAGGCCTCTAAAACCTATCTGTACCAATTTTGAACGGCCTAACTGTATTTCTATTTGTTTTTGACCATAGCCCCCCCCCCCTTCCCGCCCCACCTAAGAATTTTAAAAATTCGAAAATATCCGCAATCGATTTGTAAGTATCGAAAACATCTATATACCAATTTTGAACGATCTAACTCTATTTTTATTTTTTTGCCCCCCCCTCTCCCCTCCCCCTTTTCCGGCCCTCCTAATAACTTTACACTTTCGAAAATATCCCCATTCGACTTGCAGGCATCTAAAACCTATCTGTACCAATTTTGAACGGCCTAACTGCATTTCTATTTGTTTTTGCCCCATAGCCCCCCCTTGCCGCCTCACCCCCTTTCCCGCCCCTCCTAATAATTTTACAAATTCGAAAATATCCGAAATCGATTTGTAGGTATCGAAAACCTCTATATACCAATTTTGAACGATCTAACTCTATTTTTATTTTTTGAGATATATAGGATTATGCGAAATCACGTTTTACGCATGTGAAATCACGTTTTGCCCCCCCGCCCCCCTTGGGGACCGAATTTTGAAAATTCCAGAAATTGGTTTTTTGACATTTGTATTAGCTATATTTTAAAGCAAAAATTTTACGGATATCTGTTTTTTTGTTTGCGATATGAAGGATTTTGTGAAATCAGGTTTTGCCCTCCCTCCCCCCCCTTGGGGGGCGAATTTTGTAAAATCGCATCTTAGTGGATGCCTACGTCATAGAAAGAACATTGTCATAAAATTTCATGCTTCTAGGTCCAGGAGTTTGGTCTGAGCGTTGATAGATCACCCCCTCACTCACTCACTCACTCACTCAGGAAGTGTTCTTTTATATATATAGATATATATATATATGCTGTAGCAATAAAAATATAATATTAGATAACAGCATAACATACTTTTTGAGTTCTTGCCATCCTTGTAGCTCATTAGTCTTTGTGTCAGCACCCTGTATGCTTCATCCAATGAATTAGTTATTAGGGAAGTACTAATCCACCTAGTGACGGGATATTGCCTGCTTTCGTATTCCTTAAAAAAAAAAAAAAAAAAAAGAGGGAAGAAGGAGATGAAAAGGTAATTAAGCTTGAGTAATAAATTATCATGTCATGAATTAAACATATCAGCAATTAAAGAGATGAAATAAAATGTAATAAATAATCGTTATGAATGAGAAAGCAACAAATTATGAACATAATTGTTTACTTTATCAGTTGTAACCAATTGTCCCAAATATTAAAATTTTAATGCATCGAAAGTCTCTGAACGGCGGACATTTTATACATTGATTTTTAGAATAATCGACAAGGTGCATTTACTCTGTTTAAATCAATTATAATACTTTTTAATATTCAAAAAATTCAACTGCTTAAACAATTTTAAAATTCATTATTATATATATGTACCCAAGAGGGTAAAGGACACAGTATCCATTTTTTTTTTTTTGTGAAAAGAATTATCACTAAAATGTATTAATAGAAACAGTATTTTCATTTAGTACATTGTATTGTTAATGCTGTGTTAAAGTATCATAATGCGATTACTGATCTTTACGAAGAAGCATGCAAAAAAGTTATGAAAATAAATGTTGTTCTCCTGAAAAATTACATTCTTGGACATGATTTCCTTTATTTCCGGGGTATTTATATTTATAGCATCTCATTACATCTAAAACATAAAAAGTATCGAAGAATCTGGGAGGAAAAAATTAAACGCGTATTTGTAAAATTGTAAGATATGTTTCCTTATTTTTCAAATTTTATTATTTTATTAATATACTTTTTTTTTTTTTTTTGGTATGACAATGAGATACAAGTAAATATTGGCTGAAAGACAAATGAATTAAAATGTAAAAAGTAATATGTTTTATATATTAAAGTGTGTGAGGTTGAGAATACAGAGCGTCTCCACAGTTGCTTGAGTTAAGCTGGATCCAGCAAAGTAGAAAGTGGGGACAGTTAAAATCGCTTCGTCGCCAGTGACTCGGCGAAAGTTGAGGTCGAGTTAGTTTTGTGTCGGCAGGGTGCTGCAATGAAAGAATTAGATTCTGACTGTTAGATAAGTTAGAAGTGATTTTAAAAGGATGGATTGAAATGAAGAGAAATCGTGAAAGTGAATTTCGATCTGTAGGGAATCCTCTGATCGAAAGTGAAGTCACAGCAGTGGAGTGTACGAGTGCAACCGTCTCTACACCTTCAATTGTTTGCTGGGGTGAGATATTTAAGATTATCTAATTTAATTGTTGATACATATATTTTGATTGAGTAATACGCTGACTGAGCTTGTTTGATTGCCAGGCCGCCCTTAATATGCTCAAATAAACTCTTATTTATTGTTAATCCAAGTCTTGTGTTCTCTTACTTATCCATTTAGTGATCTAATTAAGTTATTAATATGGAGTTTGCATCAACGCAAACTTCACAAGTGTTTTGAACAAAACAATACATATTTGAGTATTAAGTTTGGAAGCGTGAAAGCTGCGATATATCTTTGATACATTTTGATTATAGGTAGTATAGCACCGCTTCTATAAATCAATGTATACCAAAATTGCTATAGCTCATATTTTATTATAAGCACTTTTAAGAAAATTTCGTTTAATTACATTCAGTTGATGACACAATGTAGATGACACGCAAAGCATCAAAATATGACATAAGCGCAACTAGTTGTTTAAGTATGCCAAACTCACCGTCAATGTATGGCAATTGTCAACTAAATATCATGTTTTACTGAACTCACTATACTTACTCGAAAGATACCGATCCCACAAAGTTCGAGCAACGACATGTAGATGTGTAAAATTAAACAAATACTGATTATACAATTTTTTATTAAAATCACGCAATCAACTGATTGGAAGAACATCATACTCATTGAAATTTTATTTTACCGACTGAGTGAAAATAATACCTGGACCGGGAGTCGAACCCCGGAACTTTGACTTACAAGGTCAAGGCTCTACCAATTCAGCTATCCAGGCCGACAACCGCTCGGCATTACTCACTCAGACAATCTTTAGACAGAACCATCTGGTCTATCATGTAAATAGCTCGACAGAAATAAGCCACAGGTAAGCCGAGGTTCGACTCCCGGTTCAGGCATTATTTTCACTCAGTCGGAAACATAAAATTTCAAATACTGATTACTTTGAATGATTCAAAACTTGTAAAAGCATCAGAAATTACAAATTCTGTGCAATACAGTCGGCAGCAAAAGTATCCGAGCACAAGCAAAAATTCCTATCTAAAAAAAAGTACTCTTAATACTGTTGTGTTAAATAAATCACTCTCGAATTTAGACAGTCTAAAAGCATTATTCGACAAGTATTTATTTAATAAAATAGTATTAAGAGTACATTTTTTATATAGGAATTTTTGCTAGTGCTCGGACACTTTTGCTGCCGACTGTATAAAGACCAAATTGACTTGATATAGATAGTTTGATTTAAAAAGTGCTTTATTAAAAAGTTTTGTTAGTCTTATTTGCAACGTTCACCAATTTCAAGAAATTACATGTATGAGTATTGAAACATTTTTTTACCCTAAAATACTAAGGAATTTTTAACAAACCTGTAAGGAGTAAATACTGCAATAAAAACTAACCACATTTTTTCCCACAACTCATTCAATTAATTAACTTTGCCGTATTTTAGTATAAATGCTTTCACAATTAAATATTACTGTTAGAATTTATGGTGGGAAAAAATATGGCTAGTTTGCGTAGTAGGATTGCTTATTATTATTTAAAATCAAAACGTATTTTATACAAACCGTAAATCGGTGAGTCACATTATAAGCAAGGCATTCCAGACCATATCTGCATTCTGACAATGCACCAATCACCTGAAAAAAGGTTATTATTTATTTATTTATTATATTTATTTATTTATTTATTTATCTGTAATCAAGAGGTAAGGGACTCCATGTATATTTTGGACATGATATCCTTTACCTCCGGGGTACAAATTTTTATTTTATATTTTATTTTATATTTTATTATTTATTTCTATTTAGTTATACACTACATAATATTATATATAATATATATATAAATATCCATAATAATTCATACATATGTATAGGTATAATAATATGTACATTAATCTGTATGTATACACACTATCTACCAATAAGTACTATTTGGTCACTTTCGAATTTGGATGTTTAGTCAAATATCTAAATAAGTTTAACGTACTCAAACATCAAACCGTCTCAATTATATGTTTATTATATCAAAAACTATTTTATTTATAAGACAAAACTTAAGTTAAAATACATTTAAAACGAAAAATACATATAAAAATAATAAAAAAATAGACGCTTCGAAACCCGTCCTGGTTTCCTCATCAGTATCAATTACAACATAATATCCAAGCATTACATGAATACCCAAGGAATTTAAAGTAGTACCGAATATTGCGGAGGCAGTGCGCATGCTTCATTGATAGTTTGGAGATGCCTGGCAGTGTGCCAGCTCTCAAGGAAAATACGTGATTTATAATTATCAAAACCAGAATTTAGAACTTTTATATTATCGAAGACAGGAATATGATCGATTTCTATTGAATGGATTACAATTTTAGAATTTTGGTAGCAATTTTTAAAAGATCGTCTGTGCTCAAAAGAAATCGTTCATATTCCTGACTTCGATAATATAAAAGTTCTAAATTCTGGTTTTGAAAATTATAAATCACGTATTTTCCTTGAGAGCTGGCACACTGCCAGGCATCTCCACACTATCAATGAAGCATGCGCACTGCTTCCGCAATATTCGGTACTATTTTAAACTCCTTGGGTATTCATGTAATGCTTGCATATTATGTTGTAATTGATACTGATGAGGAAACCCGGACGGGTTTCGAAACGTTTAGTTTTTAATTATTTTTATATGTATTTTTGTTTTTAAATGTATCTTAACTTAAGTTTTGTCTTATAAATAAAATTGTTTTTGATATCTAAATAAGTTCTTTAAGAATCATATTGAAACTTCGCAGTGTAATAAACATTTTACACCTCATATATATCAGCAAAAGTTGTGTACTATAGAGTAAAAGGGACAAGTAAAAAATTGAACAAAAATCAAAACGTTTTAGATTACCCTGTAAAAAGTAATTCCTTAAATGCGTTTTGACTGTAGCATGTGATTATGAGAATATTTCTCATTATCTGTATAAAATTTTATGAGACTACTACATACATTCATGAAAATATAACGCTTTATTTTTTTTTAATTGCAAAAAAAAAATCTACTTCTTAACACGGTTTTATTAGCTTCACCTGTATGTATGTTTGTATGTTTGCAACCGCTCTGGAAGCAAACGAAAAATCTATATTGCAAAAAAAGACTTTCCATACGTGAACGCTGTGGCTGTGAGGTAAAGCTCCGCGCTACGAACCTAAAGGTCCAGTGTTCGAGCCCAGTCAGGAGAGATTTTTTAAAAATGGTTTTTGCTTAATTCTAAGTTGTTTTAATTAAAGATTTAAATGTATGCAAATATTATGGTGTGTCACTCACACGATTTTCTCTTACCCTGCATTTTAATACTAAGATAGATATTTTGTGCTTTTTAGTTCACATTTCTATAAAAGCGTGTTCTTTAATTTTTTAAAACTATAATATTATTTAATTATAACATGTAGGCTATTAGACCTAGTGCTAAAACATTTTTGAAAATTTGGCATATTACAACAGGCACAGCATACTGTAATCGGAATACAAAAATGTTAATTATCATCTAAACAGTTTTATTAAATAATTTTTAACCCCTTGAAAGCTCAATTTATTCGCAGGGTGGCAAGAATTGGTGGTTATTTATTTAATAGGACCTGTTCAGCAATATATATTACACTGCTAATAGATTCTTATATAATAACAGTATTATTTATTTTATTATGTGAAATAATGCCCATCTCTAGTTTAGATCATCTACGCATGTTAGATTTTTTTTTATAAGATGTGAGTAATACAATATTTTCTACAACGTCTTTATTTATTATAGATAAAAATATAAAATAACATAGTTAACCATACATAACAAGTTTGTAAACGCAAAATAGATAGATTTTATGACCCATCTCAGGTTATAAATAAAACTGATTCTGAAAAATATGTTTAATTCTGAAAAATATGAATAAATTCATATTCATAAAAATTATGAATTATGACCTATATTAATTTTTACATAAAATGAATCCTAATGCTGAAAAATATGGGTATGCAAATTTGCAGCTCATTCCAGTTATTAGTTTTCGAGATATAAATAAATCTTTCTTTTGGAGTGGTTTAGGGTCTCTTATAAAGTTTTGCATGAGATAACGAATGAAATCTTAAAAAATTACAAAGTTAATTTATTAACTTTGTTAAGTCAGTTAAGTTAACTTTGTTAGTTAAGACATTAATTTTTATAATTCTTTTTTACCTGAAAGATTACCGGTGTGAAACATTAAAATTTTATCTGTTTCTTATAGGATCTTAATTTTATTTTTCTACATTTACTGATAACCCCCTAACACATTTTTGATTATAACTCTATAAATACTAAAGATAAAGTATACAAATAGTATACTTTTCCGCACTGCCAGACTCTCAGACAGTCGAATATGATGCCAAAATTGGGTGTTGCTATTGAAAAAATTAGCGCTCATTTCAATATGTAGGTGACCGCTAATTCAAAATTTGACAACATTTTTAGAAAGTGCATTTAATTTCCTGTTGAATTATGTCTGTTAGATGTTCCTGCGTCGATTAACAACGAAATTACAGCGGGTGTTGCGTTTTTTTCCCCCGACTGTTTATTGAAAATTTATTTTTCCAACTGAGGGAAAATAATGCTCGGACCGGGAGTCGAACCTTGGATCTTTGACTTACAAGGTCAATGCTCTACAAATTGAGCTATCCAGGCCAACAACCGGTGGGCATTACTCACTCAGACAACCTTTAGGCAGAACATGTAAGTCAAAGATCCTTGACCTTGTATGTCAAAGATCCGGGGTTCCACTCCCGGTCCGGGCATTATTTTTAATCAGTTGGAAAAATAAATTTTCAATATACATGATTTTCTTCCCAATCTGCTGATTGTGTGATATTAATAAATGTAATATAAGAGAATTCACAAATAGTACACATTTGTGAAAATTTACTTTTATATAAAGGATAATAGTTCTCCTTTATACAGAGGTGCCAAGTTACTACTAACGAAAAATGAATTTCGTACCACAATAAAGAAAAAAGTAAAACTTGTCGTATTAAATTGCAGATAATTATTGCAAAAGAATACATTAAAAAAATTCCGGTATTAAGATTACGGACAATCCGTAATAACTTGACCCCTCTGTTTATACCATAATGATAAAATTAAAAGGTTTAGAACTAATCGAACACCTATCAGAACAGTTTATTGATCAACAAATACAGAGTGTTCCAAAAGTCTCATACCCCCTCCTAACTCGAAAATGAGTCGGAATTTTGAAAAATAGCGAAACACGTATTTAATGAATTCGAGAGGGACCTCTTTTGGTGGAAAAAGTTTGGGCCCGGGGGGCTAGGGGGGCCTCTAGGGATAACAACTTTAAAATTTCAAACAGAATGGCATGCTTTTTGATACATCGCTGAAAACGTCTCTTCAAGACAATGAATTCGATATAAATAGTTTTGCCCTACGATGATTATTAAAGGAGATACATGAGTTTTTAGTCTTTTGAAATGCGAATTTTATACTTATGTATCCCCTTTAATAATCACTGCATAACAAAACTATTTATACGAGATTCATTGTCTTGAACAGACGTTTCCAGGGATGTATCACATGACGTACCTTCCCATTAGAAATTTTAAAGTTGCACTCCATAGTGGCACTCCTAAAACCCCTTTATCCGGGCCCAAATATTTTTGGGCAAAGTATATCTTGTGATGCATCTCTGGAAACTTCTCTTCAAGACAATTAATTTAGTATAAATAGTTTTGTCCTGCAGTGATTATTAAAAGGGATACATAAGTATTAAATCTACATTTCAAAAGTCTAAAAACTCATGTATCTCCTTTAATAATCATCTTAGGGCAAAACTATTTATATAAAATTCATTGTCTTGAAGTGACGTTCCCAGGGATGTATCACAAGACATACCTTCCTATTTGAAATTTTAAAGTTGCCCTCACTAGCGCCCCCCCCCCCCCGATCCCAAACTTTTTTCACCAAAAGAGCTGTCGAATTCATTAAATACGTGTTTCGTCATTTTTCAAAATTTCGACTCATTTTCGAGTTAGGAGGGAGGGTGGGACTTTTGGAACACCCTGTAGAATTATTTACACAGAAAAAGATATATATAAGTATAAAAAACTCTGAAAAAGCTTACCTGTAATGCTAGAAGCATAACTAGAGGAATTTTCATGATTTTTCTGAAACACAAAAATAATTTACATTTCATTATTGGTATACAGTTAATGATTGATATTACATCTCATACACACAAAATATATATATATATATCTACCCTCGGAGACAAAAGACACCCTGTCACAAAAATGCAACTTTCAGGAGAGCAACTTTATTATTATTATTATTATTTATGCGTGTTTCTTCGAAACTAGCGATAATCGTTTTATGATACTTTAACCAGAGCCTCCTTAAGTAGATGCCCATCGAGTCGCTCGAAAACTTGGCAACAGTACAAGAAGAACATAGCCAGTAGATGGCGCTTGATACCGAGTCGTAAAGTTCTGTTTATTTCCCGCGATTCAATTGAGTTTCAATTGAGTTCTTCATGGTTTACGTTTTATTAATTTAACAAATGTGGGAGTTTTTTTTTTTTTTTTTTTTTTTTTTAAATATAATATGGTGTATTGCGTCGTTCCATTTTGTAAATCGGAGTCGCCGTGAAAATATAAGTTTTCACGGTTTCATATTTCAAGACAAGGTATGTAAACTGCATAGCATAAGTAATTAATGCAAAATTACCAACCCTCCGGATTTTTTAATATCAATAATATTTTTCACAAAAAACATTATTTTTATTTATTATCGTAAATTCTGTGATTAAGACGAAGATAAATTTAAAAGAAATTATGATATAAAAATTCGAAGGGTTGACACCTCTGTTAGTAAGTTAGATTTAACAAATAAAATAGTTATGCTTATTACAAAATGAAATGAAATTTTTATTTATTGATGTAGGAATACAGAAAAATAACTTGTTCTTAGTTACTTTGAAGTAACTCTATATTGTAGTATTTTATAGTTTTATTCATAAATTACATTAGTAACTTATGAATAAAACTATAAAATACTCCAATATAGGAACAAGATTGATTTATATTTTTTTAATACCACTGTTTTTTAAAGACTTGTGTAAATGCGTATAAAAATTTGATTATTTCAGTTAAATCGATACAAAAGTGTTGGGAATATTGAAAAGAAAAAATAGAACATTTTTATTTCTACTTTTGTTCTTTTTAAAAATAAAAATATTAAGTTTTAAGATTCATAACATTACTTTTATTAACCTTTTACCACACAAATGGAATATGGAATTAAAAATTCATGTAAAAATTAAATATCATGATTACTGATTTGAAAAATTATCAGGTATAACAGAAAGATGACTTGATTTTTTGAAATAGAAATTCTCCACATCCATACACTCACATATACACACACCCACATATACTGGCTAATTGCCAAAAACTACTTTTTTTGGACTCATGAGACCTTAAAAATATAAATCAGGGGAAAACTCGATATCGAATTTTTGGACCGAACACAATACTTTCATTTCCTACGGTAGTAGGGTAATGGAAGTAAAAATATTTCAAGGATGTTATTAATTTATCCTTAAATTTGCCAATTTTTAGCAATTTTTTTCAAATTGAAACCTAATACGAGTTTTAAAATACAATTGTGAATTTTCTGCATTTGTTTGTTTTTAAGTTATTCTGATAATAAATATGCATATAAATCAATCACTAAAAACGGAAAAAAAAATGCTTTTTGTATTCAGAGAACCCCAAAACGTGACTTTATTTCAAAAACCTGAGTTGAAAATAGAACTTCAAAAAAATACTTTGTTTACATTATAGGTTCGAAAAATTAATTTTCCTTCTTCAACAGTATTCGTCGACATAAAAAAAAGTGTAGCAAAGCACTTTCGTCAATTACATTCTACAGAAAAGAACGTTTAGCTTAATTTTGAATAGCCCTGTATGTTTTCAATAAACTATGTGCACATCAGATTGTGCATTTAAATTTTATCTTATATGAAAAACACCTAACACAAAATGAAATACACTTTCAGCATTTTCCAAGTATATCCGAGATAGACAAACCGACGCGCACAGACCAACCGCTAAAAACATTATTTTTCGTTTCAGGAGACCTCAAAACATGTAAACATAACACAACTTTATTTCGAAACTGTCTATCAGTTTCGAAAGCATACACTCTCGGAACTGGTAAAGCTAATAAAATCGTGAAAAAAAAAAAAAAAAAAAAAAACTTCGTGCGAGAGAAAACTTATACTCAAGAAATCCTTAATTTTAAAAATTTAAATCTTAATGGTTATTTATTTATTTTTTGTGACGGACTAGACAACAGATTGTTTTCTTCTCCAATTTTTATTACTGAATGTTAACTTATCTCATTAATGTGCTGGTCTATTTTTCTTATAAATAATATAAAATTCTCGATTTAAGAAAAATAATTCACACCTAATAAGGTAAAGATGTAACGTAAAGGACATGACCAAGAAAAAGAAAAAAAAAGACATGATTTTAATAATTTATCATTATAAATTATTCATTCTAAACTGAAACTCATTTAAAGTTCAGAGATTTTTATTTATATAAACAAAACTTTCATCTAATATCTAAATTTAAAAAAAAAATTGAAATTTTTATTGAATAAATATATAAAAAACAATTTAATCGTATGATAGACATGCCATGTTTTTGCTTATTTAATTTTAAATTTCGTTTTTTAATTAATAATATATTTTAAAAAAAGGTGTTATTTATTAGATTCAATTAGTTGAAAAGCTAAAATAGGTCTTGTCCACTTCCGAAGAAAATTAAACCCTATACTTTTTTAAATATAAATATTTGAATATTTTTGTGAAAATATTTACGATAAAGCACTTTCACATCATTTTTTCAAATTAAAAGAAAAAAAAAAAATACAATTTTGGACTTTAAATTGAAATTAATAGCTAGATTTTTATATGAAAAATATAACTTATCTATGAAAGAGAAGAAAATTGTTGCTCTGCGTAGGTGCTGTCACCTAGCGTTAGTTTTGTTTTTTAAATGTTGCCTAATTTAACATTGGGATTCGCTGCGCGTGGAAGGCATCTACTTAAGGAGGCTCTGCTTTAACACATTATTAATAATTATACATTTTAACGCTAACTCTTTTCAACCCGGCCTATCCCCCCCCCCCCCTCAAAAGAAAAAAAAATGGACATGGTGTCCTTTACCTCCGGGGTACAGATATATATTAATTATTAATAAATAATAATAAAAATCAAATTGAAAACGATAATATTATTAATAAATATTACAGATTAGCACAATGCATAAAGTTTACAATAAAACATTTTACATTAAATATGTAAACATCGGAAATTAAAAAAAAAAAAAAAAAAAAACTATTAAAAATTATCATTATTTTTATTTTTCACAGAAAAAATTTACAATTTAAATTGTTTTCTTTAAAGTTACAGTTTTATATGAAATATTGTCATAAATGAATTAATTTTATTATTTTTAATTCATATTAAGAACAACAGCAAAATTTTTCAAAATAAAAGTATTTTTTAATTGTTTAAAAAAATAAATTAGTAAATGAATAAACAAATATCGATATTTCTATTTCTAAAATAAATCTTTTTTTCATTTTCCTATATGTTTCTACAAAATTATAATTTAATTTTTGTAACAGTTATATTTCATACAACATTATATTCTTAAACATACTCATTGTATCTTACCAGAAACATATTATTAAAAATTTGAAACATAAATTACATTAATAACTCTTTTAAAATATATTACGAAATATAATCGTTCTTTTTACATTTATATTTTTATTTATTTATTTATTTATTTTTGCATTAAACTATTTTTTCTCTATTTATAACACCATAATATTATTTTATTTTCTGTAATAATAACAATAATAATAATAATAATAATAATAATATATATATATATATATATATATACAATGATGACCATCCAAATTGCAACACCAAAAACGAATGCGAATATAAGAATTATATTTATTGGGTATATATCTGTACTGATAGACATAGTCAGGCTCAGAAAAAAATTCTCTATCGATTCGTATAAAGGATTTAAATCCATGTCATTTAGTCTGACAAAATCCATTGGTAAAAAAAAGATTAAAGTCAGAAATTTAGCATTAATCTTTGGTATAAAATATTTAAATCAATTTTTTCCCTTTATTAAATGAAGGTTGACAATCACTGAATGGTATAAAGGGTATAAATTAACATAATCCCGTTTATCTAATCGATTCTTCTGATTAGTTTTTAGTTAGTTTAACTTTATTTTTCGTCTCCTGAAAAATCAAGAATATGGACTTAAATCCTTTATACTTATCACTACAGATATGTTATAGTAGAAAGAAGAATTGATTAAATTTTCAGGAAGTTTTCAGTAATCTATCCTGGAAAACAGTACATAAAGTAGACACATCTGCCAGTGTTAACTGCACTTATCTGCCTAGAAATTGCATCGAACAACGATTGGATGGAATTTTCGGGTAAATCACTTTATGAAGCTTCAACACAATGCAACTGTTCATCGATCGCATATACTGGTGAGTGGTGGCGTGCAAGTCGATTTTCAACGATTAAACAGTCAGTTTTATTAGTGCGAGATCAGGAGAACGTACTGGCCAGAGCAACCATAGACATTATATAGAGAGACTACGCCACCAATAGGACTTCCCACTATAGTGAATGTCTTCAACATGAGGGTGTAATCTGATGCCTTCATCTTTTGCGATCAGCTCCGTATGTCACGTGACATAGACTTGAGGGAGATTCTTCTATAAGAAAGTACTTATTTTTGTAAGAATCAAACAACAAATTCTCCCCTTCAAAAAGGTTTTTCACAAACGAAACTTTTTTATAATTAATCTATGACATTTTAGCTTTCCAACGATGCGTAAATCTAAAGGCTTAAATGAAAAGTATGTGTGCAATACATAAATTAAAAAAACTCAAAACTACTTTATTTCCTAAAAAAAATCACATAATATTCATTCTCGTCTCTCTCTCCAGGTCCGCATCACGTGATAATTTAGCTGGGGAAGCTAGCTCATCTCGCAGACAGATAATGAGGCGGATGCGTGGTCTATCTATATAAGGTCTATGAGAGCAACAAACAAACACATTCTTAATCAAGGAAGGTCCGGACAATACGAACAACTCGCGGTCGTGTATTGTCCTGCTTAAATGTTGTGTTACGGATGCCTTGAATATAGGGCATAACGACGGGCCTTAACTCGTCAGAAATTTAATGGCCGCAATTTAGAGTGCCGGGAATTAATATAGACAACTGACAGTAAAATATATTAACTGAAACAATTCTTCTGATAGTTTTAATTTTAAAGCCTATCCTCATTTATTGACGTTTAATGTTCTAGCGAGAAAGCTTCGAAATAGAAAAACTTTGAGATAAAAGATTAATTTCCCATTATAGTTTGACAAAGATCTCGAAAGTAAAGTATTATAATATATACTATTATTCAACTTCATTTAAGTTGGTATACCTGCGGAAAAAGCAAAGATATGTGCGATGAATGAAAATCATAAAATGACTATCCAAATTATAAAATAATAATTAATAGTAGGCACATAAAACTTTCAGGGATCATATAGAGTGGCGCTATAAACTGTCACTAAAAAACAGAAATCATTCCAAGAAACCACAAAAAATATAAGTGCCATTTTATTAGCTGTCCTCAAATGAGAACACTGGGCGCTAACGGGTTAAACTTATTTGACAAACAATTTATTGAAATTTTATTTTTCCGACTGAGTGAAAATAATGCCTGGACCGGGAGTCGAATCCCAGATCTTTGACTTACAAGGTCAAGGCTCTACCAATTGAGCCATCCAGGCCGATTCACTCAGTCGGAAAAATAAAATTTCAATGAATATGATTTTCTTCCAATCAGTTGATTGTGTGATTTTAATAAAAAATTGTATTTCTTTCTCCCATTGTTTAATGGTGTTTTCCATTACCTGCGGCTTATTTCTGGCGAGCTATCTACATGATAGACCAGATGTTTCTGCCTAAGGGTTATCTGAGTGAGTAATGTCGACCGGTTGTCGGCCTGGATAGCTCAATTGGTAGAGCCTTGACCTTGTAAGTCAAAGATCAGGGGTTCGACTCCCGGTCCAGGCATTGTTTTCACTCAGTCGGAAAAATAAAATTTCAATTAATTATAATAGCCAACCAGATCATCCATAAGTAAAATATTGTTGACAAAATTTGCAGTTAATAAAATAATTTGAAACAAAAGAACATAAAAGCATTCCAAAAAATAAGTGCTCATGCAGTAGAATAAATTAGAATAGAGAGCATAACACAAGAAGTATTAAGAAGTAATGAATTCGTAAAGTGAGAATATCTGTACGAATTCAGCAAAAATCTTGAAGTAACGAAAACAACTGCGGAAATGGTGTTAAGAAATATGAAAGAAAAGGAAATTCATGCTAATAGGAAATTTACATTTTTATACAAAAATACAAGACAAATTGCACATCAGCAGCTAAGGAAGTCATGTATTAGTAACCTAATTTTAAAACTTAATAATAGCGAAGAAGGCATAAAGTAAAATATTGCATGTAAATTTTGCCTTTAATACAATATATATAAATAAAAAAAGATAAAAATCATTAAAAAAAAAAATATATATATATATCAGCTCTCATGCAGTATAATAATTTAGAATGGAAATATAGGAAACGTTTTCAATCATAAGTTAAGAAATAATAAGAAATAATAAATTCATAAAGTGAGAATGCCTATACAAATTCAATAAAAAAGAAAAAAAAACATGGTGTAATATAAAAGCCTGTGAGAAAGAAGTTAAATTAAAATATGAAAGAAAATGAAATTATTACTAATAGGAAAATTATATTTCACATACAAAAGTACAAGTCAAATTAGTAACGTAACATATAAAAGTTGGTAGTATCCTAATAATAAAAAAAAGCCTAATAATAAATAAAAAAAGATAAAAATCATTAAAAAAAAAAAAAAAAAAAAAAAAAAAAAGAAAGAAAGAAAAATCAGCTCTCATGCAGTATAATAATTTAGAATAGAAATATAGGAAACATTTTCACTCATAAGTAAAAAAATAATAAGAAGTCATAAAGTGAGAATACCTATACAAATTCAAAAAAAAAAAAAAAAAAAAAAAAAAACATGGTGTAATGTAAAAGCCTGTGAGAATGAAGTTAAATTAAAATACGAAAGAAAATGAAATTATTGCTATTAGGAAACTTTATTTCACATACAAAAGTACAAGTCAAATTAGTAACATAACTTATAAAAGTTAGTAGTAGGGCATATATAAGTAGAATATTGTATGAAACATTTGCTTTTAGTACAATATTTAAAAAAGAAGATAAAAACCTTATACATAAACATATATATATATATATATATATATACATATGCATATATAATGAAGTACCAAAAGATTAGGTTGTTTTGCGCAAATTAATTTGATGCACAAAATAATGAAATTTAATGAAAATAAGACGATTAATTTTACAAATTAAAGACGCAAAAGGTAAAAATTGAAATTTTGAATAAAATAATTTTCTAAATTAACATGTCCTATACTGTTAATTAAACAATTAAGGTTCTTTCTTCCAAAGCTTTTGTACTAGAAAAGAATTTTTTTTTTTTTTTTGAAGTTTCATTAAAATATAACAGATTAACTAATTTTAATGCGAGTAAATAAAAAATTTTCTTTGTTATAATTTCAAAGAAGGTGATTAATTAAAGTCAACCAAAAAACAAAAAAAAAAAAAAAAAAACAATTTAAACCGTATATTTTTTAAAGATTATTTTGCACCCAAAATAAAATTAAAATAAAAATTAAAGTAGCTAAATGATTGCTTTAAAACCATGGTGGACGAAAAATCTGTAAAAGCATCAAAATTCTTCGACGGCATAATGATAAAAAATTATCAATGCATTTATCGAAAAAAAAAAAAAAAAAAAAAAGTAGTAAAATTTATATAAAATTAAGTCCGATATAAAAAATTAATTATGTGTAAATGAAAGATTCTTTTGAAAAAAAAAAAAATTGTAAACATATCAACTACACTAAATTATATTAATACTTTCATTAAATCACAAAATTTTGCTTACCTTCGTGTTCCTTCGTTATCTCAAAGTTTTGTGTCTTTTAATATCTTGAAAGAAAGATTCTAAAGCACTGGGAAATTTTTGAGCTTCTCTCTATATTTATACAAAACAGCTCACATTTTTTATACATATACGTATGCATCATTCTGTTCGTTGACCCTTCCAGTCTTTGTTATTATTGTTGTTGAAAATTCTTTAAAGTTCAATGAGACAACTCGAGAAGTTCAAGTTCAGGGAACCTGCTGCCGCTGGGGGACATTTATACACTTTTTATTATACATGCTCTGGTTTCATTTAAAAGTTCACGAACCTGCAAATCCGGGATTAATTTAAAAGATTTATTTCCGTATCTTCTGTTATTGTTTTGTTAATGGCTACTATAAATGAAATATTATAAATTTTTATTTATATATATTTGATCAAGAAAAAACAAATATTTTGGATTTACTAAATTTTTTTATAAAAACAACACTAATTTTTGCAGCAAAATTTTTATTTTAATTACTTATAAAAAGTTAACCTCCTTAATAATGCGCATTCAACGAGTGTTTATCTATAATAATAAAAGAAGATGTCTGTCTGTCTGTCTCTCTGTCTGTCTGTCTGTCTGACTGAGCATCTATACGTTCAGCTCCTACTGAACGCAGAACTACAAAATTTGACATACGGGTGCTCAGAAGCCTGCCCGAGGGGATAGTCAAAACAGAATTTAAAAATTTTAATTAGTTGCGGAGATATTAATTAAAATGTAGACCTATGTCTTAATCAAAAAGCGATCTCAATGACTCAGAATTCACCAAGATTGCATAAAAGTAGATATTTTAACGGAGTTAAAAGCAGAAAAAATGGAAAATAAATTAGAAATATTAGTCCGATCATTACGAATTTGGTACCAAATGAAAGGGGAATTTTTTCCGAATCTAAGAGTGCAAGCGGCTTATCGATACGTCAATTAGATTTTTTAAAATTAACTAAACTATGAAATTTAGTTGGAAACAGGCAGACGATTTTCTAAGCGGTCTCGATCGGAAACAAAACACATACGAGACAACTGTCTGTGATGTCTGTGATGAAAACGGAAATGGTTGTAATCAATTAAGATATCATGTGTTTTATACTGGGGGGAAAAATTGCAATTTTCAATTTTTTTCAAATTTTCATTCACGTTACATTTGAATTAATATTCGGCCTAGACAGCATATTATAAAGCTACTGTTCAATTTTCATGAAAATATATGAATAATTAAAAAAATGACATATTTATAGGAAAAAGATTGTCTTCTTTTATTTTTTTGCAGTATTTGCAGTAGTCGAAATTTCGTAGTATGTAGTTTTAATGCCCGATAATTCGATTGTGAATATTTTTGAAAGAGTACGATTATTAGGGAGAGCTTGAGGGACAGGGAAGAAAGGCAAAAAAAAAAAAAAAAAAGAGTTGCAGCTTTTGAAATTGGTTGGCATATTAAGATTTTAAGGCAAGGTATTTGGTTTTCTTTTTTATCCCAGCTTCTAATTAAAATAATTTCATAAGTAATACATCATTTGAAAGCTTTGTTGATTTGGAATTGAACAGTAGATTACAGAAATTTCCACCGCCAGATAGCGCTGAAATATTTTAAAATTTCAATATTTCAAATTCTAATTATGATTATATAATTTTTAATACATCATTCGAAAGATATTTTAAAGTTCTTTTATATTATCGAAAGTATTATTCGAGATTTTACACGTTTTAAGGTTTCCTTTTTAGGTTTTCTTTTGTATCTCAGCTACTAATTAAAATATTTTCATAAGTAATACATCATTTGAAAGCTTTGTTGATTTGGAATTGAACAATATATTACAGAAATCTACCACCAGATGGCGCTGCTATATTTTAAAATTTCAATATTTCAAATTCCAATGAGCGAGGAAGGTGTTGTAAGTTCTAAAACGGGGATAAGGCGCCGCAGGCGCCACCGAGCGGGACTTAGCTAAAGTTAGAAATTTGAAATATCAGCGCCGAAGGCGCTACCGCACGGGAGTTTACTGCGATTTAGATAACCTATTTTCACGATATATCAATAAGCTGTTATTAGACCTGATACGGGAAAAAGGCGCCGCAGTCGCCACCGAGCGGGAGTTTCGTAAAGTCGGATATTTCAGGGATCGCGAACCAGCTGGTCGCCGAAGGCGGCTAGTAAGTAATAATTTTAAAAATTCTTTCGTGTGGATTAATATGTTAATAAACTTGTTAAAACAATTCTATGAAACGTAATTCTTTTACTTCTTCTAGATAATATCTGTAGTGATAAGTATAAAGGGTTTAAGTCCATATTCATGTTTTTTCAGGAGACGAAAAATAAAGTTAAACTAACTAAAAACTAATCAGAAGAATCGATTAGGAAAAATGAATTGTGTGTATTTATACCCTTTATACCATTCAGTGATTGTCAACCTTCATTTAATAAAGGGAAAAATTTGAATTAAATATTTTATACCAAAGATTAATGCTAAATTTCTGACTTGAATCATTTTTTTCCAATGGATTTTCTCAAAGACTAAACGACATGGATTTAAATCCTTTATACCAATCGATAGAGAATTTTTTTCTGAGTCTGACTATGTACTTAACTCAAAATCGACATTTTTGGACTTGAATCCTTTATACTTATCAGTACAGATATGTTACCCTGAAAAATAAGGAACACATTTTTTTCATTTATCGCCAGCTAAAAGAAAAACCATTGTAACTGAAGATTTATAAAGTTTATTCTCTTTCTTTTTTTGTCCTCTTCCCATAGAAAAAGAAAAGAAAAGAAAAAAAAAAAAAAAACAGAAAAGGAAAGAAGCTGGAAAAAATGTATCTTAATGAATTTTATGTTTTGATTTTTAAAATTCTTTTATTCTTTTATATCTTTTTTTTTTTTTTTTTTTTTTTTTTTTTGAAGAGGTGTGGGGGGGTGGGGGTGAATACTAAGAACATTTGGTGTTTTTCTAAGCTGGCTCAGCAGATGAAAATAATCAAATTAAAATGAAATTTTGGATTTTACCTATGATGAATATTATAATGAATATCTTTGAAGCATAATTATCGAGGGAAGACCTGTATCCAGCAATAAAAAAGAATTAATTATCATGGGATCAGGATAATAGCGTAAATGATCCGCAAGAAAATGAAGGGGTTAAAAATTTTCATATTACTTTAATTATGTATTACATTAAAATATTAATATGTTCCATACAAAAAGTTTCCAAGTTATTTTATTTATTTATTTTATTATTATTATTTTTTCAACGTAATAGAATATTTTCTAAAGTTTGGAGGTGTACTACGATCCAATGTGCTTATGTGCAAGGGCTGGAAGTGAATATTTGCATCATATTTCTTTTAATATTCACAAACGATCAAAAATATTACAAGAACACGGGACAGTAGATGGTTTCCAAACACACTTAGCTGGTATTTCAGAGATAAAAAAGGATTCAGATAACTACTTCTTATAATATGGAGCAAGTAATTCAAGATATTAATCAGAGTCAAAGGGATGCTATGGCATTGGACTTTCTTTCCCTCACATAGGAGAGGGAAGTGCCGGGTTCGATCCCCAGTCACGCTCATCGGTCTAGCAGTTCGGACGTTCCATTGATTTACTCCGAAATTTGCGCAAATGCGGTATAGATCCCTTAACGGCCCTCTTCACTTACCGTCGCCGAAAGCCCGAGCCAATGGTATTCAATGGGGAAATTTTCTTTACAAATAACTTATTAACTAATACATATTTTTAAATTCTGTTTTCACATTCAGAAAATTTCCAACTGTTAAATTGACGGTCTTTTTTTAAAAATGTATTTTTTTAATTTTTAATATTTTATTTTGAAATTACAAAAGGAAAAAATTTCACATATTGAAAATTTGCAGCTTCAAAATAAAAAATAAAAAATAATAATTTTTTAAAAAAGGTCCGTTAGTTTAACAGCTGGGAATTTTCAGAATGTGAAAACAGAATTTAAAAATATGTATTAGTTAATAAGTTATTTGTAAAGAAAAATTTCCCATGGAATAACATTAGCTTCGGCTTCCGGCGGCGGGGAGTGAAGAGGGCCCTTAAAAAGACCACCCACGCAGGGCATTCCACCCAGGAACACACGTGTAACGCTTTACCTTTCTTCCCCTCCCTATTCAATTCTTTGTGCCTTTCATTTTTACTATCCCTTACCAATATATATATGGCAAAGGAAATATTATTTTTGGATTAAATTTTCAAAATTTTGTTTTTGTTGTGTTTGCACATTTTGAGGTTTCCTGAATCTGAAAAAAATGTTTCTAACAGTTGTTCTGTGTGTTTGTGTCTGTGTGTGTGTTATCAGTATATTTCGAGAAAAAATCTGTACTGATAAGTATAAAGGATTTAAGTCCATATTCTTGATTTTTCAGGAGACGAAAAATAAAATTAAACTAAAAACTAATCAGAAGAATCCATTAGAAAAAAGGGATTAGGTTGACTTAACCCTTCATACCATTCAGTGATTGTCAATTTTCATTTAATAAAGAAAAAAAATTAAATTAAATATTTTATACTAAAGATTAATGCTACATTTCTGACGTGAATCTTTTTTTACCAATGGATTTTCTCAAAGACTAAAGGACATGGATTTAAATCCTCTGTATCAATCGATAGAGAATTTTTTTCTGAGTCTGTCTATGTACTTAACTGAAAATCGACATTTTTGGACTTAAATCCTAAAAACTTATCAGTACAGATATACGGCAAAGAAAATATTATTTTTGGATTAAATTTTCAAAATTAGATTTTTTGTTATATTTGCACATTTTGAGGTTCCCTGAATCTGAAAAAATGTTTCTAACGGTTATTCTGTGTGTTTGTGTCTGTGTCTGTGTGTGTTATCAGTATATTTCGAGAAAAAATATTAGCAGGAATTTCAAACTCGATATTCTAAATCTGTATCATACAGGGATGCTTCACTAAAATTTTCGTTGAGATTAAAGCAAGTGCCTTACAAGTTGTATTATGTGCTTTTCATGTAGGACTAAAGTTAAAATTTTAAGCTCTAAGAACAAAAATATTTTATTTACGAGAGAAACTTTAGTTAAAATACATTTAAAAAACAAAATATACATTTAAAAACATTTAAAATTTAGACGTTTCGAAACTCGTCCAGGTTCCCTCATCAGTATCACTACAACATTATTTGCAAGCATTACATGAATACACAAGGAATTTATAGCAGTACTGAATATTGAGAAGCCAGTGCGCATGCTTCATTGATAGTGTAGAGATGGCTGGCAGTGCGCCAACTCTCAAGGAAAGACGGGTTTCGAAACGTCTAAATTTTAAATGTTTTTAAATGTATATTTTGTTTTTTAAATGTATTTTAACTAAAGTTTGTTTTGTAAATAAAATAGTTTTTGTTTTAATATATGTATAATTGAGACGGTTTGATGTTTGTGTACGTTAAGCTCTAAGAGTTCGTATACAGGGACAACCAAGATAATTCAAATACATTACGTCTATTGGGGAAATTTCTGTTAATACAGTGTAACATCTATAGGCTTACCTAAACAAAACGTAATAAACGTATTTTTTTTAGATGCATAAAATCATGTTTTGTGTAGATTGTGGTATGGAAATCATCCATCATTCGTTTACAGGGCTAGCCAAAGTATTTGGATATATTGGGTGTATACTTGGAAATCGTTGATTGGATTTCCTTTTGTGTTGAGTGTTTTTCATATAAAACTAAATTTTCTCTTTGGGAGGCATACTATTGTAACAATCGCAACAATCGTAGATCACAAGTCGGATCGTACACTCCGCAGCAAAAGTATCCGAGCACTAGCAATAATCCCTGTCTTAAAAAAGTACACTTAATACTGTTTTGTTGAACAAATCCTTGTTGAGTCATGTTCTTAGACTATCTAAGAACATGATTCGACAAGGATTTATTTAACAAAGCAGTATTAAGTGTACTTTTTTCAGACAGGGATTATTGCTAGTACTTGGATACTTTTGCTGCGGAGTGTACGATCAGACTTGTGATCTACGATGGCAGCGATTGTTACAATAGTATGCCTCTCTTTAACTACATTTCTTGCGACCACGGAAGCCTCTGCGCAAGTGCGGATTCAACGAGTCCACTAGTAAAATAGGGAAGACAAGCTTTTCGTTGAGAGAAAATAAGCGATATGGGAATACCGAATGACTGGATGTTTACTAAATTCAAACCTGTTGGTCAATTTGGAAACCCTCCAAGTATTTCAACTCGTCCTCGCTGCTAGGCGTAGGAAACGTGGTTACACTATAAGTACATATAATTTGTATACAATAAACAGGGCTATGCAAAATTAAGCGAAAGCATTCTTTTCTATTGAATTTAATTGTTGGAAGTGCTTTATTACATTTTGCCCTGTCAACGAAAACTGCTCACACTGTAAGAAAATTCCGTAACGTTACACATTATTTCAAGCAACGTTCTTGGTTTTCACGGGTTTTTTTCAGATTCCTGGGAAAAATAAGTTTTCGGGCGAAAAATTTCCTGAATTCAGTAAGTACGCGTTTCTCGCGTTTCTTTTGCGTGGCAACATCTTTGATATCGGTGGATCGCCATCTTGGCTTCGTATCGTTCGTAACTTTTTTCACGTGTGTCGCATGTGCTTTGATTTTTATATTAACAACTGTTGGATAATATACTAGAGAAGCTGCTTTACTTGAAATTAATCAGTGCGTGATTAGTTTATCACAGAATGAGCAAATTTTATGCATATTCCATTATTTTGATATCTGCGTATATCGTTCAAAACATAATTGAATGTCTTTAATTTCATTATATTTTCTTGCCTAATTGAACTACTATGGTAGTTTCTTATTGGATTATTATTTTAAAAAAGGTTATTGAGTTGTCAGTATTTTTATATGTAATCCATTTATTTTATATATTTGTACATCGTATTTTCTAAACTGAATGTTTTTTGTGATTTTTGTTGGCAAGTATGTAAAATAAACACATGTATCATTGTAAAGAAGATTGTATGAATAAATTTGATGATGCACATTTTGCTCTGAATAATGTTGATATCTAGATCATATTATCTATTTTAAACTGTAAATAAAAATTAGTTGAATGTTCTCTTTGTATCTTAATATTCTAACTAAGTGGAATAAAGTTTCACTAAATCATCACTAGAATTAAGTTTTTTTCTTTTTTTTAACCCATATTTCAAGCCATTATGATGTAATCTGACAATTGGGTGCATATAGTAACTAAATGAAATCAGGGATGTGCACAAAAGTAGCCTATTCATCATTATTTACTGGGAGAATTCCTTTTCAAATACAACTTAAAAATTATTCTGTAACATAAAATTTTCAATAAAACTACTGTTATTAGTTATAATAAATTTTGAACATTTTAAGTGTTGCAAAAATGCAACCCTAGGCGTTAATGGTTTGTATTCCCCCCCCCCCCCCCCAAGAATTTGTTCTATCAAAAAAAGAAAAAACAGTATGCCAAATGTGTGTCAAAGCCCTTAAAAGCTATAACATTTAAAAATAAATATCTACTTAGGCATGTATACTTCCAGATTCACCTTAACACATTAAAGATTTTGCATTAATGATTTTTTTTTTTTTCATTAGTGTTGATTAAAAAGAAAAAAAAAAGTGATGGCTTTCTGAAGACACTTGCAGCTTCTTCAAAAACATAGTAGAACTTTGAGATTTTTCCCATACCAATTAAGGAAATTTTATATGATGTATTGTACTGAAATAGGTTACAAAATGAACACTTGTTTAACATTTTGTTACTCATGCGTTATCTGACAAATATCATTACTTTTTTCAATAACTACGTTAAACAGTCCGAGAGAGAATTCTTTTGTTTTGGAAAGAATTTGATTTAATGTTACTACTTTCTCCTTTAAATTCTGTTTTTTTTTTTTTTAAATGTATTTTATTAATGTTTACAATTGATATTGGTGTATCTGATGGATATGATTTTTTTCTCTTTTTTATTTGTTGCCAACAACTTAACGGCATTTCTAGTCAAATCATTACAACAAATTTTACAAAACTGTTAACAATTTTGCATATCATA
Source organism: Salticus scenicus (assembly GCA_963930645.1). Classification (NCBI taxonomy): domain Eukaryota; kingdom Metazoa; phylum Arthropoda; class Arachnida; order Araneae; family Salticidae; genus Salticus; species Salticus scenicus. Next base: position 250,804,061 of record OZ005656.1, on the reverse strand, counting down.
CAAATTTTTGAAATTTTAATGTATCATTTTAAAAATGCAAAATTTTTGATTTTTAAAATGTGATAATTCCTCAATAACAACCCCCCCCCCCCCAAAAAAAAAAAAAAAAAAACAAAAAACAAAAAACAAAAAAACAATTATGTTGGAAAAAACTGAAAGTGTGTTATTATGCACTGGAAGACTTAGCTTTAAACTCATTTGAGTATTAAAAATAAGGGGGGTAAAAGCACTTTTAAGGATCAAATAGTTTCTTATACTGTTATCTAATTCAGGCAAAAGCTGAGTAAAGTTAAAACTTTAAAATAAATGGTATTAGATTTTTAACATTAAAAAAAAAAAAAAATGTTAAAAGGAAAAATTTTAATTCATATTCTGTTAATGCTTCTAGAGTGGCTTTTTATCTTAGTATGTATTATAGTTTCAAGGCATTGGGAATACAAATGATTTTTTCTATAATTACAGAAACACCAAAATGTTCATCATACACTTTTGAACTGAGTATTAAGGAATGTTTTATTGTTAATTATTTTAATCTTGTTTTCTAAAAACAATGTCTTCACCTTTTGTATTCCCAATACCTGTCATATACAAGCACTGATTTTATGTCAAAAATATTAAAGCAAAAATGTACAACTTTTATATTTGGCGATAATTACATAGATAACAAAATTATATTTCTTTATAATCCCAAATGTTGTTATGGATTTCAATCTGTGTGTAGAGGGGGGGAGTGTTAAAATATTATAAGCCTTCTGAGAGGGAGTACACAATATTCTTCAGACACAGTAAAGGAGGGGCAACCATTTTCTGCCATGGCGAAGGGTGGCCCATAACCTAATTCTGCTTGTCACACGGGCACAGGCTGAAAGACTAGCATGTTCTTTCAGAATTTTAATATGTTTAATGAATTTTCAAAATATTTGACTTGATTACAATTTTAATACAAAACAACGTATATTAAGTTTCTTTTTTTTTTAAATATCTATTCTATAAGGGGGAAAAAATATGATAATAGTTAAACATATTTAATTTAAAAAAATTAAAAGATTTTAAGATAAATATTGCATTTATGAACTATATATATATATGTGTGTGTGTTTGTGTGTGTGCGTGTGTTATATATTTTAAAACGTTCGTGAAATAAACAAAAATTACCTTGCAAAACTTTTAAGCTAACTAAATTGTGAACTATGTATTGGTCAAAATCAAAATGATTCTTCAGGTACATCTCTGAAATATATAATCATCCTGCTTTTTTACCAGGAATGTTACTGACTTTAAGTGAAAAAGATTTATGTATTCTTCAGAAAAGTTCCGGGTTAATTAAACGAAGGTCACTGACTTTTAGTGGGAACGTTTCTGAATTTTTTAGAAAGGTACCTGGTTAATTCCAGGAAGGTTACTGATACTTTGTGGGAAAATTTCTGAATTTTTCAGTAAGGTTCCTGGTTAATTCCAGGAATTTTACTGACTTTTAGAGGGAAGGTTTCTGAATTTTTCAGTATAGTTCCTGGTTAATTCCAGGAATGTTACTGACTTTTAGAGGGAAGGTTTCTGAATTTTTCAGAAAGATTCCTTGTTAATTCCAGGAAGATTACTGACTTTTAGAGGGAGTGTTTCCGAATTTTTCAGAAAGGTTCCTGGTTAATTCCAGGAAGGTTACTGGTAAAAATTAGGCACATTAGCTGCCCTAAATTTTCCAGGAACGTTCCTGATTTTTTTTACAGTGCAGAAAGGAAAAAATAATTTCTTAGACCCATACAATAAACTAAGAATTTCTTCAAGCTTTTGATATTTTGGACGTTTTGAGGGCCTCTGAATACAAAAAACAATTTTTTGCGATTGGTCTCTGTGTGTGTATGCGTGTGTCTGTTAGCGGCATATCTCAAGAACAAACAGAAGCGAGAATTCCAAACTCTGTATTTTAAATCTGTGTCATATAGGGATGACTCACTAAACTTTTCATTGAGATCAAGAGAATATCTCGTATACAGGGACATCAAAGAGGAAAACACTAACTACACTAATTAACAAAGAGGACTAAACACTAATTAACAAAGAGGAAAACTAATTACACTAAGGAACAACAAAAAATCTATAAATGAATAAAAATAAGGAGATGGGTGCGCTGAAGGAAAATTGACTTTCCTGCTTGTTTTGCGTTTTATTTTTAATAACTTCAAAACTAATCATTAAAATAAATAATGCTGTCATGTTTCTATAATACCAAAGAGATAAATTTTGTAATTTAATAATTTGCTACTTTACGATGTACCCGATCAATATGTACATAAAACTTTTTTTTAAAAACATAATATAATGAACATATACTTTGTATTCTGCTATGGTTTATTCTGTTTTTTTTTTTTTTTTTTTTTTTTTTTTTTTTTTAATGAATTAAAACTATTTGTTAGATCTAAACCAGTACTGATTAACAAAAGAAAATTCAGTACTGGATTATTCCCCCTTTATATGGAATTACTACTTTTATGCAATTTTTTACATAATCTTCAGAAATTTCATTGTCACAAACATCGTAAATATATTTTCCTAGTTCTTGCAAAATTGTAGGCTACAAATTGCGAATTTTTCTCCCTTTTATAGAGGAATTCGATCAGATAGAAATTGCTTGATTCATTTTCGATCAGATTGAGATCAGGAATATTTCCAGAGCTGATTAAAAATATATATATATATTCTATGATATTCTTTACAGGATTTAACCTAAAGTGAAAAAAATAACGGTTATTTACTGATTAACCCCTTAATGCGCTGTCCTCGCTGCGAGGACGCAAAATTTAAGATCCAGCTGCAAAAATTCATCCCGGAAATTTTTTAGCAAAAATTTACGTTTATAACATATCAGAAAATGCCAGTTTTTTAAACCTTAAAATTTAAAATTTCTTTTAGTTTAATTTAGTTCATGAATTCCTGTGGCAGTATACTTTAAATGATCCGAATGATCTTGCGCCGCAAAGGGTTAATAGGCTCTCTTGAGCAGTGCTGCCAGATCGAAATTTTAAAATTTCCCACATTTCGCTAAAACATTTCCCTTTTGACATGAAATTCCCCTTAATTGCTCAACATGCAAGGCTTTGAAGCTATTCAGGGTAAAATAACTTGCACTGAATATGGTATTGTGTAAGGGATATGGTAAATTATCGACAATTTCAGGGCGTCTAGAGGTCTTTTAATTAAGTACCTTTCTTTTTTAACCGCAAACTTCATATTATTCGATAGAAAAAACTGGCATCAAATGATTACTAAAGTTTAATATTAAAAATGTATGTTATTCAATTAAGAGATGGCTAAAAGCCCTATGCATTGGACCTAAGCATGTGTAAAATGCCCTTCATATGTATCTTTCTAAGGAATCCTAATCAATATTCGCGCGTATTTCTGAGAAAATCAGGGAATGCTTTGAATGACTAGGACGAATAAAACTAAATCATATATATATATTTTTTTTTCAGAATACTTTAGATTATTATTACAAAAGGTGAAAAAATTGCACTGATTAGCTTTTAAGATCTCAGCATATAGAGAAATTAGTTCGGACAGTTTGAGTTGGAGGAAAAAAAAATCTAACAAAAAATGCTTTAAAAACTGACAAAGTAAAATTTCCCTTTGTGTGAAGAAATTTCCCTTTTTCCCTCAATATCTGAAATCGCATCAAAATTTTCCACTTTGAGGGAAATTTCCCTCAATCTGGCAGCACTGCTCGTGAGGATTCATAAGTAATTTGAATAATTTGAATCAAATAAAGTTATCGCAGACGCTGTGTGGCAAAGTGCATTCATTATCATCTTGAAATATTGATTGTGCAAAAGTCTGAGATACCTCGAAAATAGTCGGCTATTCCTACAATTTTATAATGGCGTTTTTTTTTTTTTTTTTTTTTTTTTTAAGTTTATTGTTGTATATCCATTGAGTATTAAAATTTGCCCGACTCCTTGAAAAGTTATGCAACCCCATACCATAATGTACGGAGAATATTTAACTGTTTTAAGAATGCAGTTTTCGTTAAGTCGGTCATACTTTCTTCATCCGACTAGCTTCTGTCCGTCAGCTTCAAATAAGTTAAACTTGACTCAACAGAGAAAATCTCTGGAGCTCAATAATTAAATAACTATTTTTTTTTTGTGTTTTGCCCCCCGAAGTCTTGTTCTCTTAATTCTTTTCGTTAAATGGCTTTTTTACTAATATTCTGACATTTAAACCTGCTTTGTTTAATTGTCGTTGCACTGTTTTTAAAGGCATAATATTTTGAACATTTTTTAAAAACTTTTTTCAGTTCTGAACATAATACAAATTGTTTTTTAAACATTGTTCTTTAACTTGTGATCATCTCGTTCATACCATGCACCGTTGCCGCCTAGAACCAAATTTCCAGTTTAAATAGTCAAAATATTTTATATCTTCCTAAAAACCGCCTCACCAACGATTTTTTAACATTTAATTACTTAACCTGTTTAGTTTTGTTTTTTGTCTCTCATATTAGAACATTTTTTTGCTTTTCATTCTAAAATTAATACTTTTTTGATTTCATAAATTGCCTTATCCTTACCATTTTTGAAATACTTTTCAAAAATCCAATTTCCTAACTACTATGTTTTGGTTTAAATACTCGGCTCAATCCTAAATTTTGCGTGGAGTACGACAAAATAAAACCTGTTCGAAAATTTACTTTCATAGCATAAAATTTATAATAAATTTTTGCAGGCAAAATGCAGATTTATCTACAAAAGCATATTATAAATTTTATTTTTTGGAAATACTGTTACGAGAAGAATTAAAAAAAAAAAAAAAAAATAGCCTGCGGCAGCTTTGAAATGCGAGTTCTTTTTTTGTTTAGTTTAGTTTTGTTTTTTGTCTCAGTGTACATTACGTCTATAGACAAAATTTATAGTAGGTACAATTTATCATCTATAGGCTGCACTAAGCGAAATAAATTGAACATATATTTTTCATACGCATAAAACTATGTTTCGTGTAGAATATGGCATGAAAAACATTTATCATTCGTTTACAGGGATACCCAAAACTAATGTAATATAGAGGGACTGTACTTGAAATTGTTGAAAGGTATTTTCGGTTGGGCTATATGTTATTAATGTGTGACTATTTTTCAGTACACATATAATGTGTACATAATTTATAGACGACATACAAAGCTACCAATAACAAAGCGGAAACATTCTTTTCTATTAAATATAATTGATGGTAGTTCTTCATCATATTTTATCACGTAAAAGAAAATGCTCAGTAATGAAAATTAATTCCACATACCTATATGATAAATAAAGTATTTATTTAATGTTAATTCTCAGCGCTGATTTTCTTGTATAATTACGCGTTTTGAGCTCCACTGAAGGCTAAAATCTAGTATTTAAAGGTTGATTTTTGTGTATGTCTGTTATTCTTTAACCACATTTCTTGCGACCATGGAAGCCTCTGCGCAAGTGCGTATTGAACGAGTCCAGTGTTAAAATAGGGGTGACTGAGAGAAAACAAGCGATAAGGAAACACCGAATAACTGGATGTTTGCCAGATGACTATCTCTCGGCCAATTTTGCATCCCTCCAAACTTTACGACTCGTTCTCACTGTAGTCGTAGGAAACGTGGTCGCACTATATCAGTGTAACTTACAAATAAATACTGCAGGGAATTCAAATGTTGTTTTGTGAAGTTCAATATGCGGTTGCTACTTGAAAAGTTTATCAAGACTGATAAGTTTCAGGGAATGGTGCGAGTGAAAGTTATTAAATAATTTGGAATAAACTTTTAAATTTAATAACAACCTTGAATTTTATACATAGACCTATTATAAGAGTGGACGGACCATTATTAAGGGAATATAAGAAAAGGTGCAAAGATGAAACCATGTGAATGTTGAAAAAGGTTACCTTTTTTGGCATTTATCGCGTTATTGGCAATTTTTTGTTTTGAATATAAATATATTATTATTATTATTATTATTAAAACATACAATAAACAAAACTAGTGTAAAATATTAAAACTGCTGAAATTATTTTTACCTTGTTATTAACAACTAACAAAGTTCAAAAGATTTTATAACTTTTGTTTGTCTATACTCGTTTTAACTCTCATAAATAATTATGGGCATTTTTAAAATAATATAAGATATAATATAGTTAAACTAATTCAATTTAGAGAAATAAGTATAGCAATTATAAGCATTTTATAAAAATAATTACTTAAAAAAATACGAAATAATAAAATATTAAAAAGAATCTTACCTGTGAAAGAAAATCCTTGTTTTACATAACATAGGGTATTTAAGGTACATCTAATTACTATTTCTTGCTATAAAATTCTTTTTAAATTCAAAACAATCTAACTTTTAAAATGAAATAAATGTTTTAAAAAGAACTTTCAAAGAAAAAGGGAAAATATCATCTGCTTAATAAAAAGCAGAGTTTAGAGCATGGCGAGTAAATTTCAATATTGGCCGGTTTGGCTTCCTGTAGATCAACATTCACATTCACATGAACTTTTTATGAGTTATCTTTGCCACTAAAAAAGGTTGCCATTGTCCCCTCCACTCTTATAACAGGTCTATGATTTTATAAAAATCTAAGTAGTATATCAAAACGGGGAGTTGAGAGGACGATAGCCCTCTTACATAGAATTTATATGTCGAATAAAACTGTTCCTAAAGCTAGTTTGAAATGTTTTTAATGTAGGTTCATATACAATAATTGTTATGGTATTCCTTTGCTCCAATCTATCTTTATAGTATTGAAATGTAGATAAGGTAAAGCGTGTTATTATATTATTATTTATTTATTTATTTTATTTATTTATTTATTTATTTTTAGTTTCTTTACTCCTGATATTTCACTCTGTTGGAATTCTGCTTTATTAAAGTTTTTCATCATCATCATCATCATCAACTTCAGGGATTAGGCATAGTGCCTGTTCCGGCTTCATTGTTCAGTCCACCGCTTTCTCGGTCGTCCTCGATCTCTCCTGCCCTTTGGGGAGTAGTCGAGGGCAGCTCTGGGGAACCGTGTTTCCGGCATACGCTGTACATGATCTTTCCATTTAGTACGATATTCTTGTATTCTATCACATAAGTTGAAGATCTTTAATTCCTTCCTGATGTCTTCATTCCGAACCTTGTCGAAAATTGTGCAGCCTTTTATAGGTCTCAAATGTCGCATTTCTGTTGCTTGGATTCTCGATAGATTCCGGCTCCCCAAGGTCCATGTCTCTGAACCATAAAGTAAGACGGGTGTGGCCATGACCCTATAGAATTTAAGTTGTGTTTCTTTTCGTGTCCTGTTTTTCTGCCCCCGATGGTGTTTCCACTTTGTCGTAGTGGTGGGGCTTGCGTGCACCAATGACCCGGAGAGCTATGCCGTCGGTAGCTTAGCTACTGGTAGGGCCTCCCAAGCCGGACAGGTCGAAGGATAGGTACCAGACTAAGAGAGACACCCTGGTCCTCCAGGTTGGGGGTTTTGCGTAAGGTTGGTACCCTTACCTTGTAAAAGCACAACTACTCGTAAGCTTCAAAAATCAAATACAAATTAAAGTTTTTCCAAAAGGCAAAATTCCGAATTAATTCCTTTTGGTTTATTCCCCCCCCCCCCCCTTATAATTTTATTACTTTCGATAGAATTTGTGACCATATACAGGTACAACAAAGTATTCATGTGCTGATGATAAATAATGGCAAAAGGTAGGAAGATCTATATCCAGCAGTGGATCGAAAACGTTGACTAGTAGAAAAAAAAAGAATGAAAGATGATATTATTCCACTGTATAACGCTGGTTGGATGCCCCTTGTTGCAATTAAATCTTATTGAAAACATTTTAGTTGGTGCCACTGTAACATCTGGTATTTATCTTACTATTAGTCTCTACATCATGTGCTTTGGCGTAAAATTTGAAAAATTACTATTTAAAGAAAATTTTTACCGCCCCCCTTTTTTAAATAAAAACATTGTCTTCATGTTATGGATTTTAATATCGAGACAGTCGGTGTTAAACCTCTTTGAAAACCTTGTTAACCTGATGTATAATTACAGCTAAATGTTTAAGTTTTATGAAAGAGAATATACATTTCCTGTTTAAACCAGAGTGTCGACAGTCGAAATTTTTTCCCTGATTCTTCCACTTGTATATTTATATAATATTTTTTTACTTAATTAGTCGTACAAACTTACTACTGAAAATTCCAAAAGAAAAATACTGCCGGAAGTATTAAGGAAAAAATTTCGGCTGTAGACCCCCCGTAAACTTCTAAAAATTTTCATCTATAAAATATTTTCCCTTGGATATTTTATACTGTTTTATTTGCAAACTGAGAAAAAAAAATATTCAATTCTGATCTATTTATGAAACTTTTTATTTATGAAGTATTTTAATCATAAAATGTAACACTGCTGAGAATTAGCATGTGTAAAAATTAACTATTAATCCAAAGTAATAACAAATATTAAGATCCACCGCACTTTAGAATGTAGAAAACGAGGAAAAAAAAAAGCTAAAACTCCATAGAAATAGCATGGGATGAAAACCAAAAAAACTCACAATGTCAAGTGTGTTAAGAAGAAAAAACAAACAAACAACAAAAAAAAAAAACGGCTCACACCGGAAGTAATAAAAGGACAAAACTGACTAGAAAAAGACATCGAGGAGCGGGTAGGCAGGGCTGGGGCATTGGTCCCATCTTCCAGGATTAATACGTCTCGCCTATTACATCTCGATTTATATAAAATGCTGCTGTAATTTTATAGGTGAAAATTAATGCCTTTTTTTAAAGGAAATTTTTGCATATGGAAAACTTATTGTACCACAACACTTTAGAATGTAGAAAACGAGGAACACATAATAGGCAAGACGTATTAATTCTGGATGATAGGTCCCATCGTCCAGGATTAATACGTCTCGCCTATTACATCTCGATTTATATAAAGCGCTGCTGTAATTTTATAGGTGAAAATTAATGTCTTTTTTTTAAAGGAAATTTTGCATATGGAAAACTTATTGTACCACCGCACTTTAGAATGTAGAAAACGAGGAACACATAATAGGCAAGACGTATTAATCCTGGACGATATATTTAACGCCCCAGCCCTACCCACCCGTTCCTCGATGTCTTTTTCTTGTGAATTTTGTCCCTTTATTTCTTCCAGCGTGAGCCTGTTCTTTTTTTTTTTTTTTTTATTTATCACACTTGACATTGTGAGTTTTTTTGGTTTTCGTCCCATGCTATTTCTATGGAGTTTTTAGGTTTTTTCCCCCTCTCCTTCTACATTCTAAAGTAGCGGTAGCACATACTAGGCGAGACGTATTAATCCTGTTCGTTATATTTAACGCCCCAGCCCGCCCATTCCCGCCCATTCCCGCTCTTTGATGTCTTTTTCTAGTCACTTTTGTCCTCTTATTACTTCCGGTGTGAGCGTTTTATTTTTCTTTTATGCGCACTTGACATTGTGAGTTTTTTTTTTTTGTTTTCGTCCCATGCTATTTCTATGGGGTTTTTAGCTTTTTTTCCCCTCTTCTTCTACATTCTAAAGTAGCGGTAGGGCGGACGGGAATCACCGCACTTTAGAATGCATAAAACGAGGAAAAAAAGCTAAAACTGCATAGAAATAGCATGAGACGAAAACCCAAAAAACTCACAATGTCAAGTGTGTTAAAAAAAAAAAAAAAAAAAAAAAGGCTCACACCGGAAGTAATAAAAGGACAAATTTGTCTATAAAAAGACATCGAGGAGCGGGTGGGTAGGGCTGGGGCATTGATCCTATCGTCCAGGATTAATACGTCTCGCCTATTACATCTCAATTTATATAAAATGCTGCTGTGATTTTATAGGTGAAAATTAATGTTTTTTTTTTTTTTTTTTTTTTTTTAAGGAAATTTTTGCATATGGAAAACTCATTGTAACTTTGTTTACATATTGTTATCCGAATAATTTATTTTAAAAAAGCAGAATTTGATTAGAATTTTTTAAAAAAGAATTCTGGTAATTTATTTGCTAATAACAAAATATTTATCGCTTTAAAATTGTGTGGATATTAATCCAGTTTTATGGGAAATTATTTTAGATAAGAATAAATTAAAAAATTCTATATTTTCTAAATGTCCGAATACTTTAAATTTTTGACCGCTGAAAAAAATAAATGAATTCTCAAAACTGAGAAAAATTGTGTCGATTTTAAGCATGTCATATACTCTAAATAGCTCTGAAATAAATACAATCAAATTTCAATATCTCATGTACTCATTATTGTGAAAATTGACAGGCTCAAAAATACCGGCTGCCATTTTAAATCCCATTATCCTAAACATAGAATCTCATAGATATATTCTTCCGCACTCCAGTACAAAATAACACAAAATGTAATTCTGAAGATTTTAAGGAATAAAAATTATTTTGAACGCTTTCTATTTAATTCGGCACATTTTAAATAAATTATTATGAAGTAAACAGCTATTAATTTAAAAACATGCGATACTTCATAAATGACATAGGTATATTTTTCTTTTTGAAACAAAATTACACAGATAAATATTTCTCCTTCCACAAATATTTTCTACCAATAATCACTGTCCTATTTAATTACAAAAAACTGCTTTAAATGCATGATAAAAATTTCTGTATGGTAATTGTAATAATAAATCTAATCCTTCCGCCTGGCTGACACTACATTTCCCATGGCATTAACCTACAGTAGTTATTTTCTTGTTTAATCGTAAAAGTTCAACGATTAAAATAAAATTAATATTAATATTAATATTAATATTAATAATAATAATGACCATCTTCTGTCAGGAACGATTCCGGTTTAGACCGCTTCAAAACAGAGACTTTTAGTAGCCATTTTCCCCCCCTTAGAAATGCTATATATTTTTATTTTTATTTATTTATTTTTTTTATTAATCTGCATAAATGTTAGAAAGATCTTTCAAAACTGAACATTTTTTGTTCTTGCACTTTTCCCTTAATCTCAATATGTAAAAAATTTCAACGAAAGTTTAAAACTAGCATTGCCATTCTAAAATACCCATGGAGGATAAAATTAAAATGTAATATAAAATTCAATCATAAAAAAGTTATGGGCTAATAGTTATTACAGCATTTTCTTGTAATCATGGTAATGTACTTATCTGATATAAACAAACAGTTGATTGTGACGTCATATTTATCAAATTAGTTAAAATAAATAAGGTACCTAAGGTTACTTCTTTACAAATATGGTACCTTTCATTTGGTACCTTATTTGTAACGAAGTTTTGATTAGATATTTTAGAATTAATTAAAATATGAAAATAGTTTCAAAATTGGACATATTAATTTGTGATTGTTGCCAAAAAAATTACCAGTTATTGTTATATGTATATATGTATATATATATATATATATTGTTAAAAGAAATAGTTTGTTCGTTCGGTGCAACTTGCACATTAGTCCCGTCAGGTACAACTTGCATATTAGTCCCCTTTAAATGTAGTGTCCAGCGAAGCAGGCAAAGCATTCGTTGATTCACTACCTTAATTGATTTCACATTCCGTCATTTTTGACGGATTTATATACTAGTATATATATATTATTCAAATTATAGAACACATCGACCTCAGGTTTTAAAGTTTAAAAAGAGTAATAATGATTGACTAAGAGAATTGTATGCATTCAGCTTGAAGGTCACGAAACTGATGCTAAAAAGCTGATGGGAAAATAACTGGCTTATTTGCGTTTGTGTTCGTGAGGATCGGGAAACTCGTGACCATATTAGGTTCACACAGATTCGATTGTGTGTAAAAGTTTTTTCATATTCAAGAGAATTTGAGTTCAACCGAGTAGGATAAGATAATTTAAATAGAAAACAATAATCTCTTTTCAATTTTCAACTGCTTTCAAAAATAAATGTAATACTGCCTAAATCTTTATTAATGGACCGTATTCCCACTTTGGGTTCGAGGCTACAAGAATGTCAGCTAGTTAGACAAACAATCCTCAATTCAACTATAGCAAAGCATTGTGACCTGCAAATTTTTATCTTGCAATATTATTTATAAGTTACAGATTATCTGAAATTGAAGTGAGAGTGATATAGTGATACCTTTGCTTTGTTTCTGATCCAGTTTTTGTAATATACTTTAATATTAATCAACATATGTAATATTAAAAGTTTCCATGTGAACTGTGGCGATGTTAACAAATTTAAATGGATGTTCCATTTAATAAATTCCTTTATTAAAGTGATTGAAATTCTAACTATTTCAGCTTTGATGTCTATATATATGTGTGTGTGTGTATAAAATGTTCTTATTAATCTTTTATTCATTATATATATATATACATATATATATGTGTGTGTGTACATAAAATGTTCTGCAATTTTACGATATGGAATAGTCTTACCTTTACCATTCGATTCAGTTGTTTACATTTCTCTTTTGCTCTTGTTTGAACAGATATCTGATTATTAAGTTTCACTGGAGAAGTATTTAGAAAAATGTTATGCGTAACAATAAAATGTCATCTTGAATCTAATTTGTTTACAAAATTTCGGCCACGTGTTCGGCGATTTTACCTACTGTGACGTCACAGGAATATTGTCCATTTCATTAAGGTTTAAAAAAAATATAAAGAGTCATTAAGAATCGCAATATTCGAAAATTGGACGAAATCACCCAACGAAAGAAAAACTCTTTGGAATAATAATAAAAAACAGAATATCGTTTACGAAATAATATTATAATATATGTAATCAATTAAACATTTTTAATAGTCATCATTCAATAAAATATGCTGTTATAAAGTGTTTTGATATAAAAATTGAAATATATCCTTTAATATCATTTTAGCTTTTAAACATTGAGACAAATAATTATTATTAAAACCCGAATGAACTACTACGTCAGAAACGCCAAAAGAAAAATATTTGCGATGCATATAGCTGTTTCGGTAGCCTTAAGCTCACCGACCTTTATCGACAAAGAGCTTTATTATTTTTTCTTTTCCAAATAATAATAATAATAATAATAAATAATAATAAATAATAATAATAATAATCCCCTTTCATGAGAATGATTTTTTCGCAAACGGCGTTCAATTCTACCAGTTCCTTCAATAGTTATGAATTTTTAAAATGTCTACAGATTTATGGGACATCCTGTATTAAAATGTTCTAACATAATAAAATAAAGAATAACAAAATACGAAATGCCACTGAAATCACGATTAAAATAAAAGAATTAATCATGACTAAATTAATAACTTACGAAAACTCTAGTACAGATATGAACACGGCTAACACGTTCTAACAGAATGTGGCAGAATAAAACAGCACAACAAACTTACATTATTCCTAGAATATTGTCTTGAATTATTGTGGGAAACTTGGAAATAAAACGAAGCGAACCCCCAAAAAAGTAAACATTGCGAAATAAATAGCAAAATATCGAATAAACAACAATTTTAGACAAAAAATTGGAAATAAGCTCCCAGTCTCTCTGTATATACATATGTGTATACAAAGAGAGAGCAACAATGTTGCTATCAATTTCAACTCTACCCTTGTCAGAAATATTTTATTTAAAATCAACACAATTTTCCTAAATGGCATAAATAACTGATTCATTGTCAAAAAGAAGGAATTAAACTATTTATTACTTGCCTTGCAAATAAAGATTTTAATTTATTTGATTATTAATACATTTTTATGCAAAACTGCAGACTTCAACATAATCACATCATTTTAAACACTTTTAATAGATTATTGTTATTTTTTTTAAATCTCAAATGAAACAACGTCATTATGAGCATTATCTTTTAATCAGCAAAGGAACAAGACGGAGAATATATATATATATATATTTTATATTACTATACATTTACTTATATTTTCAGAAAAATGTAAAAAACATTTTTTTTTTTTTTTAATTCGGTTTCCTCTCTTATAGCTTCAAAATTCTTTCATTAAATGTCAAAATAAAACCTTAAATGAAATGATTAATGAATCATATAACTAATTTAAAGCTTGATCATTTTATTTCATGAATGTTTAGTTTTTATCACGTTACGCCATCTTGCGCATTTTTTTTTTTGATAACTTAAATGCCACCATATCATTATTAAAAGCCGTCAACAAATTTATTGTGTTTTTTTAACAGTTGCTACGTGCACGCATTAAAAAGTTTAAATTAGAATATTTTTTTTCTTATAGGAAGTCATTGATTACACTTTGCTGTAAGGAATAATTTTTTACTTGTAATTTAAAAGGGAAAAATTTAACTGATTTTTCTGAATTTAATTTGGAATTTTTAAGTTTTATTTTTATGTAATAAAATGTTAAAAAAAAAAAAAAGCCAATAATACTATAAAAATGTTTAATTATTATTAAATAGTTTTTTATCTTTACGGAAAATATAGTAAAGTTTTACATAATTTTAGTTTTTATTTTAAAAAATCAAATAAAGAAATACATTTCTTATAATTGAAAAAAGAAGATGAAAATAAATAAATAGATATTTTCTGCAGTTATCATAATATCATGTAATTCAGAAAATAAGGTTTGTAGTTCTTATATCACCATGTAAAAAACGGTTAACGAGATTTAATGAGGGTTTTATACGAAAATAGCTTAGTGTGCAGGAATTAATTTCAGTATTTTTATTTTATTTTATTTTATTTTTATTTTTATTTTTGTTTTTGTTTTTATTCTTATTTTTATTTATTTATTTATTTATTTATTTTTTGTGAGTTTGCGCAGTTAAAAATATACTGTTCACAAAAAAGCTGAACTTTTTTTTTTTTTTCTTCACATTTTTTTTTTTTTTTAAATAAAAAATATATTTTAAATTTATATTTAAACAATATTTTTGTAAGTTTGAGCGAATTTCCAAAATATACTTTATATATATATATATATAGAAATGTATTTTATTTTACTAATTTTGAACTTGGACTATTTAAGCTTCGTCTTCTTATCATTTAGTAAAAAATTGAAAAGGTTTATTGAGTAAGATAAAACATTAATTTATTTATTTTATTTTATTTTATTTTTTACAATACAAAAACATTTTTATTAGTTTTTTTTTCTAAGAAATCACCTAAAATATCAAAAAGTAATATATATATATATACATGAGAAAAAAAGAGACCTCATTGTCTAATAAAACTTTATAATATAATACAGCTTAACCTTTTTGAAGTTTTTATACATGCGCGTCATTTTAAGAAGCAAATCAGCTTAATATATAGCAGTGTTTTTTTAACCTCTTCAAACTCGAGAAAAAACGAAACATTGTTTTAAAAAAAAATTAGTATTATTTTGATTAAATTTCAATATTAAAAAAGAGAAAAGAGAAAAAATACTTTTAAAATTTTTAATTAGATTAAATTAAGTAATTTTGTTTACAATGAGTATAATTACAAACGAAATATTTTCAACAAAATACAATCTAAAATTCTTAAAATTGCATCTAATATAATAATTACACATCTATTAACATAAAATAATGTCTAAAATATTCAAATTTTATTTCTTTTATTAAAAAATATTTAAAAAAATATTTTTTTTCTTTATTTTGTTCGTTGTCAACGAGTCAACGTTTTTTGCTTTTACGTCATTTTCAACCATGATAAGTTTACCACTTCACCATACAGTACTGTGAATCTCTTGAAGAACTATTAAAACTGTTAACATCTTTCCCTAATTGAGTATCGTGGATTTGAATGCTAGTAAACCTAATATTTTCATTTTACATGAATTTTATGAAAGTACCCACTTGGGTACCAGGGGACCCAAGAGGTTAAATATTTAAAAACATATTGACTGTATTTTATATTCTAGAAAACATGGATATTTGAGATCGATTGTATAAAATTTCTATCTGAATTTCTATTTAAATATAAACAATTTAATTAGCTAAAATGAAAAAAAAATAATAATAATAAAATAAATAAATAAAATAACTGCAATTATTTTATATGCATACATACATAACTATATATATATATATGTATACTTGTATACATAATGTTACGAATTGTAAATCCTTATAAAATTCAACATTCAAGAGGTACAATATTAAGGCCAATTCCATTCAAAAAATCAAATAAATAAAGCCTTGATTGTTAATTAAAAATGCATAAAATACTCACGCAGCAATTACTCTATAAAAACCACTCACGGATGCCAACATGGAATGAATTTTTCAAATGAAATAATAATAATAAATTGACCTTTAAAAACTTTTAATTTTTCACAAAAATCTTTCTGGTGTCTGCGACTGTCACCTGTAACATGTGTATGAATTTTCAGTTCATTCAAATAAGGAGCTTTGATGCAATCACACTTTATCATCATGTTCTCAAACTATTTAAATAATTTTTGTTTGTGTCCTGTACAAACCTATAAGTGCTAGACTCAGCAGAATCTTTATTCTTCATGTCTAGGTGACCTACAGTACGTATATAAATTTTAAACTCAATCGGATTAGGTATTCAGATGCAAATGATTTCAGCCAATAAGCCATAATTATGAAGAATATTTTGTTGTGTCCCTGAAAAAAAAAAGTGCTAGATTAACCAAGAGCTATATATTTTGAGCAACGGGGACCTTCAGCACGTATATAAATTTTCAGCACATTCTGATAAGGCATTCAGACGCTATCGCACTTCGAATAATTTCAGCCCGTAGGCCATAATGATAAAGAATACTTTATTGTGGCCCTGTAAAAAACTATGTGTGCTAGACTCACCAAAATTTATGACTTACAGCATGTGTGTAAATTTTCAACGCAATTGAAAAAAGCTTTTAGACGCTACCACAGTTTAAAAAAAAAAAAACTGTCCCATATAGACCATAATCATAAAGAATTATTTTTTGTGTCCCTGTAAAAAACCTATGAAGACTAGATTTACCAAAATTTATACAGTTCATGTGACGATCACTCAAAACATGTGCATAATTTTTCATCTCAAACGAATTAGGCGTTTAGACACTATCGCACTTTGCAACACTTGGGCCCATAGACCATAATGATAAAAAATTTTCTTTATGTTTCTGCAAAAAAAAAAAAAACTATAAGTGCTAGATTCACGAAAATCAATAGAGTTCGTGCTATGGGGGCCTGTAACATACGTACCAAATTTCAACTCATTTTAACAAAGCGTTTAGAACCTATCGTGTTTACTCACATACACACACACATCATCATCGTAAAAATAGTAAATATGAATTAAGGAAATTGAAAAACGCGTAGAAACACTAAAATCTCAAACTGGGATTTTTTACAAGATTACAATACTATATAGATTACTCACTGTAGTGTTCGGAAAGTAAGAAAAAAAAAAGTGGAATAAAATAAGTTAAATTGGAATTGGAAAATGCTCAAAACTTGAAGGATTCCTTCATCAAGGGACATACAATCCTCTATAAGTGCAGAAATATCCCAAGATCTTAGAAACGGCTGTATTAACGGCCCTCTTCACTTACCGTCGCCGGAAGCCCGAGCTAATGTTATTCTATGGGGAAATTTTCTTTGCAAATAACTTATTAATTAATACATATTTTTAAACTCTGTTTTCACGTTCAGAAAATTCCCAACTGTTAAATTGATGGACCCTTTTTAAAAATGTATTTTTGTAATTTTTAATATTTTATTTTGAAATTGCAAAATGGAAAAAATTCACATATTGAAAAGTCGTATTTTGTAGCTTCAAAATAAAATATAAAAAATTAAAAAAATAATTTTTTAAAAAGGTTCGTCAATTTAACAGCTGGGAATTTTCAGAATGTGAAAACAGATTTTAAAAATATGTATTAGTTAATAAGTTATTTGTAAAGAAAAATTTTCCATAGAATAACATTAGTTTCGGCTTCCGGTGGCAGTTAGTGAAGAGGGCCCTTAAGCCAAAAATACAGTGTTTGCGACAATTATATATATATATATATATATATCTAATTTCAATGAAAACTGAAAATAAAATTCTACCACTAAATATTTGTAGGACTAATTGTGTAATATTATTGCTTTATATAAACATCATTTGTTTTACTAATATTTCTCACAGTTTCTAAAAACAATTTGATGTGTAGAGTAAAATGAAGATAAATATTATGAAATAAATGAATATATACAAAAATACATAACTATCTCTCTTCAATTATAAAATATATTGTGCTAATATTTGAAATATTACATTTTCTTGAACTTCATTTTGAGTTGTTTTTCAATGATACAACACTTGTTTTTCCTTTACATGATCTTCTTTAAGTAAAGGATTATATTTCACATAAAATTTAAAATAGTATATTTTATAGCGGATATTTTTGCAATTTAAATATTGTATTGTCATTTAATATTTATTTAGCTCTATTACTGTATCGTTGTAAGTTATTTTTTGGAGTAAAATTACATGTTTGTATGAAGTGATTATTCTACAAAACCCTTAATATCTATTTCTGGATAATGTAGTTTATTGAAAAGTCTTATTTCCTTTGAAGGGCATGCATATTTTACCCCTGATGACGTTACGAATTATGTATGCCTCCATACGTAGATTCCGTCTATTTTGATCTTTTTACATTTGTTCATATTTTTATAAATTTTATTTAAGTTTTCATATATAGGGAAAAGTAGGTAAATATGAAATGCCATTTTTATTTAAACTCACAATAGGAAATTGAAATATTTTGAATCATCTTGGATTTCACTATTTCAAACTTTCATCTGTTCTTAAAATTTGTTTTGATGACTTTATGTTACAAAAAATGCAATTTACCTGCAAAAAGTTTAGTTAAAATAAATAAATATTTTGTTTTAGAGGGGAGCTATTGCCACATTTTATCTTGAATTGTCGACAGTTCCTCAGGAGACAATATGTTTTCGACAACTTCGATTCAATCCTCTGTTAGATTTAAAATTTTACAACCGTTATAAATTATGTTGTTTCAAAAAATTTCATTGGGTAGATGAAACTAGAAGCTAGTGATAATTATAATATATAAACATTTCGACCTTCTACCCATTTACCCCTCCAAAAAAAAAAAAAAAACTTTTTTGGTACTGTCCGTTTTGATACTGATTATTATTAATAATCTTTTCTTTTCTTTTACATAAAAAAAAAAAAAAAAAGAAAAGAAAGATTTTGATGCGGACTTTAGTTTAGGACGGAGGACTATTAATTTTTTTTTTTTTTTTTTTTTTTTTCAAATTCTAACATCGTTTTCAGATTTTTCAATTATATTTTCGATAAATGTTTGATTTCGATAAATGTCAAACTATCATAAAACTGGTATCTTAACTAGTATCTACCGTTTATTGACACTAATAGTCCTCCGTACTAAAAAGGTTTTTCGAGTAATATGGCCCAGGCGTATTAATCGTAATTTCGTATTGAAGAAAATTCCGCTACAAATAGAGTGACGTGAAAAAAAAGATGGGCACTAACAGATGGGCACTACGGAATAAATTAAAATCTTGGCACGTCTGTCATATTTTTGAAAAAAGATATTCCTACTAAAAACCACCTCGAACATTTTTTAATTAATTAAATTAATTAATTAATGAATATTATTTTTGTCCTCTTCTATTATGTTAATCTAGGCGCATTTCCAAATCTAAGACTTTAAGATATGCCTGCCGTAAATGGAATAAACGTTTATTCCGGAATTGATATTTATGCAATGGTTTTGAAACGAGAGGTATTCTATCGGCATTCTGGGTATGCTAAGCACAGATATGAGTAATTCTCTGAAAAGTGGTCATTTCATGTCCCAGTAGTCTTGAGGGTATATTTTTAAAAGCACAAAAACTAAAAGCTGTTTAAACTATCAATATTAATTGGTTTTCCATATAAACTGTTATTCTTTGGTTATTGGAATTTAAATGTAATTTTTAAATATTTTTTAAAATGCAAAATATCATTCCCTCACTGTGTCCCCATTCCCACATGTAAGTAAATAAAATGGTTTCTATGGTATTAAAGCATGCATATTTGGATTATTTGAATTAAAAATTTATTAAACATACTTTATTAAATATTTATTCATTATACTATATTTATATATTATGCAACGAAAGAAATTAGAATACTTTTTATTGTTGTCCCTGGTAATAGATATCATTCCCTTATCAAACGATAATGGCATCCTTAGTTACTTTGTTAATGATAGCACATACTTTATATAAGTCAAACTTAATTTATATACCAGCAAAGTAAAGAAACCATTTTGTATTCTGTTGGAAACATTTTATAATGAATAGCATATGGCTCTCAAACGTTAGATTGAAATATAGTATTTTTATTATATGTCATTCCCTGACTCATTATAAAGTTAACTAAATTAAATCAAATTTGATTTTTTATGATGTTACATTAATAAAAATATGTTTTAATAAATTTTAAGTGTTTGAAAATATAACTAAACTTAATTATATTTTTATAAAGTAGTTTTTAGAAGAATTTTGTCATTCCCTCACAATCATTCTCTCAACATTTCTAATTAATAAAAGTAATTGCTATATCAAAAATTATTAGATACAGTTTGGCTTATATTATTTTTTTTATTAATTGTAACATATGTGTACATGTAAAAAAAAAAAAAAAAAAAAAAAAAAAAAAAAAAAAAAAATGGAGCAATTTTATTTGGACTATTTTTTTTTTTTTTTTTTTTTTTTTTTTTTAAAGCCCACTTTTCAGAGAATGACACATATATAAAAGTCTATATTTATTAAAATTAGTTTTTTCTGTTGAGAAGAGAGGAGGATGTGTTTTGCTATACATATATAATTTTATCATACAAATCCTTTCGGGTAATATTTAATGGAATTTCACACAAAATATAAACATTTCTAATTCATTACTTAACAAACATTGTACGTACGTATTTTGTCTGGATACCTAATTACATTTAAATAATAATAATAATGCTGATAAAAGAAAGATAGAAACAGTTAAAGAATGACTGATTTTATATTTCAATGAAAGGTTGCTTACTCCAATACAATTTATAAAGTATGCATGCATGCATATAAATATATATTTATTTAATTATTTTTCGTTTTACTTTGTGATTTTTACGCGTATAAACTCAATTTATGTTTTTAAAAATCCGCTAGAAGTTTAAATTTAAGTAAATGAAATTATTAAAACAGGAACTACTAAGTCAGAAACGCCAAAGAAAAATTATTGAGGTGCATACAGCTGTTTCGGTAGCCTAAAGCGTACCGTCTTCAGTGCAAAAAGAATTCTGAATCTGGAGAAGTGCTCTTATATATAGGAGAGGGACCGGATTTAGTTCAACCAATAGGATTACGGAAGAGGTGGGGAGTGTGGCCAATAGGAATTAAGGAATGTGTAGCTGTGTAAACAGTAGAAAAATTAAGGAAATGTGGACTGAATGTAAAATTTCCAACAATCAGACAAATAGGGAACAGCAAAATCACAATTTACAAGGTTTTTAAAATTTTTATAAATATGAAAAGCTTCAAAGAAATCGAGTTCATGAATGGATTTAGGTCTGCAAATTATTTTAGCTGAATTAAATTTAAAATTATGATTTTCCTCCCAGCAATGTTTAGAAATAGCCGATTTATTGGTTTCTTGTTTGCGGACGTAATTCATATGTTCTTTTAGACGAAATTTAAGACTGCGTTTAGTTTGGCCAATATATGATAAACCACACTGACAGGAAATACTATAAATGCCCCAAGAATTATGCATATCAATAGGATCTTTTAACTGAGAAAAAGTGAGTTTATTGGAAGGCGAAAATATTATTTTAAAATCATATTGTTTGAGAATTTTACCTGTGATTTGACTGGTTTTAGAAAAATAGGGTAAAACAATACTGATATTAGATGTGACTGATTTAGTAGACGAAATACGAGGGAGTTGTAATTTTTGGATTTCTTTGTCTATAATGGAAGGGTCATAACCTCTGTCAATTGCGATGGCTTTCAGGTATTTAATTTCAGATTTCAATAAAATAGGATTTGAACAAATATTAAGGGCACGGTTTACAAAAGTATAGAAAGCAGCTATTTTTTGGTTAGGTGGGTGACATGAACGCGCATGGGGAGGAAGGGAGACTGCAAAATGTGCCTGCTATTAAATGAAATTATCTTTAAAAATTTAAAAGGGCTTTGTTTGTTTTTATATTTCATTTTCAATTGTACTTTTATTCGATTTTTATCTAAGTACATAGTTTTTTTTTTCCAAACTTGAATAAATTTTAAATAAATCTGAAGCCCCTGCTGACTAATAAAAAACAAGAAATTTAGCACAACTTTTTCTTTTTTCAAGTATCCATATAAATCAAAATATTTCAGATTTATTTACAGGTATATAATTCAAAATATAATGTAATGGAATTGTTTCAAAACGGTGTAGATGTTTACATATTTGACTATATTGAAACAAAAGGTATATACGAATAGTAAAACACTCTCTGTAGATTCAAACGTTTTTCTTATTATTTTCAAAATATTTCAATCGCATAAAAGAACACATCTAGTAACCGTTATTTTGAATTCAGATGCGTTGTATCCTATTGTTACTTGAAGTTTTAAAAGAGGTAATTCCTAATGGAATATAAATATTGTAACTTTTGCATTTTATATAGTGAAACTAAATAATATACATTATAGAACTTTTGTTTTTAGCATGTAAGCTTTTCTGTTTATATGTAAACAGTCCCTAAAACTAAATAGGTATTCAAGAAAATCAAAATATATAAATTAAATTGGAGAACAAGCAGTTTCGGAAGTAAGATGGAATTTAACCTTAATTTTGTTATTCTGTGAGTTCTAATTTTATAGCAAATACTTTTTAGGCCTATATATATATGTAACATTCTTGTTTCGCATGTTACTTGAATTTAATAAAAATTGAATACTCAAAAATTAAATGAATTTCATGAGCCAATATATCGCACATCTTTATTCTTCAGTGTCTAACTCCGAAGTGCGAAGAATACAAGCTAGTAGATATAGACTACATCTACATGGTAGTACATGTACATTTTAACTTTGCGTTTACTCTTTATAACCTTATATGGTAATGAAATATGGACAAAGGATTAGGGATCTTACGCAATCATCTTTTCGACACGTGGCAAGGCTGATGCAATATCTAAACCCGAATGAAATATATAGTTAAAATAATAAATTCTTAATAAATAATAATAATTAAATTAATTATCCGGATTAATGAAATATTAATTTTATTATTACATCCCCCCTCCCGAGAGGACTACACCCTATGCGTCCATAGGGTGGAGGACACCCAGGAGCAAGTAGATTAACTCTTAGAATAACCCCAAAATTTTTAAAAATCCTAAAACTACACAAATTACAAATTCCAAATCCTTTATCCATTTATACTAATATATAAAAACATAAAAAAAAAAAAATTGGATAGTGATAATACAAGAAAGGAGACAATATATCTGACAAGAAGATTTCTAAGTTTTGTCTTCTTACCGTCATGTTTGCATCCCATCCTGAATTAAACTTCCATTGTATACAATGGATAAAAAAAAAATAAACAAAACCATAATAATAATAATAATAAACAGAATATATCTTCAGGGCCCTGTAAAAAACACTAAATTACAATCAAAGTAAATATACGCCAGCGCTACTACATATGAAATATTACAACAGTTATTAATGAGTACTCATAAAAAAAAAATAATACAAAATACTGGTAAGATAAGGCCTTATTTACATTATACAATTTTTGTTAGAGGTGCACCTTTTTATATTATTAACTTTACCTAATTACACAATGTTGTCTGAGTCACTCAAATGTACTTTATTTTCTCATTGGGTGAGCTATTAAGTTCGTAAACATTATGCTTTTACAAAATAAACAATTATCAATACTTTCATATTTTCAATACGCTAGTAAATAAACAATTTTAAAACACTGGAAATATAACACTGATATATTACTGAAATAAACAACTCATGAATAATCAAACAGAATTGTCCTGTATTCTCATAATTTTATAATATAATAAAAAGAATCTAGATGAACATTTTTACTTGTTTACAGATAATTTATCATAGTATTCTTTTCTCATGATAATAACTGTAATCCCTGTGGCAGAAATTTATTATGCTTTCTGCGACAAGCTTCATCAACACCAAAATCTTTCTGCATGAATAGTTTGTGAAGTTAACATTTACGAATTCAAAATAAATTATTTTTAAATAGTAAATAATATTCAGTATAACCAATGTATTAAATTTTAACTAGGCCCAAATGCATATATCTGCACTATTGCAAGAAAATACTCTTTTTTTTTTCTTTTGAGAAAGTGAAAATAAATCTATTGATCTTAATTGCTTCAGCTTTTTTGCTCACATTAATATACAATATTGTTTATAAATATTCAATGAATTCAAACCATAAAATGCAGTAACACATCAAAAATAATCTGCAAAATTTTTTAAGGCATTTAAATCATGAAATGTCTAAATTAAACAAATGTTGCAAATGCTTTTAAAATTTCATTACTTTTTTTTAAATTAAATATATATATTTAAATACACAAATGCACTTATTTCATAAAGTGCAAACCAAACAACATAAAATATAATACAGAACTCAAAACTAAAATACAACAAATTAAAAGTAAAAATTAATATAGAATACTGAATTTTATAATGAAATATAAATAATTTACAACATTTATAATTTTTGAGATTATTAGAAAGATGCAAGATAACATTCTAATACACAAGATTCCTTTTTTGTATTATATGCAAGTAGCATAAAGATGTGTATTTGAAATCTAAAAAATGTGATTTGACATTAAAGAATTCAGAATGTATAATTATGCCATCATTTAAATACATAAAGTAAAATAGAATACAAGATCTAAGTAACACAATTATAGACAAAGCATAGTCGAAATATTTTCATAAAGATTGAGGCAAGTGAAATATTTAATTTGTAAGGAAATGTTGAAATCTGAAATTTAACAGATTTCATGGATAAAATCTATAATAGAAAATAATGATTACGCGTGAATGAAATAAATAGAAATCAATTAAAAGTAATATTTGATATTGATATCTATACGAATAAGTAAATAAAAATAAACAAATAAAAGCATAAAAGTATAAACAAATAAAAGCATAAATTTTAGATTTCGACAAATGTCCAACTATCGAAATCGACAACGCAAAAATCCCAGATTGAGACTAATAGGCCCTCAGTCCTAATAAACATTTCTTAAAGTAAAATATTGTTTCAGAGGAAGATAATATGTCAAGCGCTATGTATTAATCCGCTATGTATTAAGCGCTATGTATTAATCCGACTAGCGCTATGTAGCCCTCAGTCCTAATAAACATTTCTTAAAGTAAAATATTGTTTCAGAGGAAGATAATATGTCAAGCGCTATGTATTAATCCGCTATGTATTAAGCGCTATGTATTAATCCGACTAGCGCTATGTAGCCCTCAGTCCTAATAAACATTTCTTAAAGTAAAATATTGTTTCAGAGGAAGATAATATGTCAAGCGCTATGTATTAATCCGCTATGTATTAAGCGCTATGTATTAATCCGACTAGCGCTATGTAGCCCTCAGTCCTAATAAACATTTCTTAACGTAAAATATTGTTTCAGAGGAAGATAATATGTCAAGCGCTATGTATTAATCCGCTATGTATTAAGCGCTATGTATTAATCCGACTAGCGCTATGTAGCCCTCAGTCCTAATAAACATTTCTTAAAGTAAAATATTGTTTCAGAGGAAGATAATATGTCAAGCGCTATGTATTAATCCGCTATGTATTAAGCGCTATGTATTAATCCGACTAGCGCTATGTAGCCCTCAGTCCTAATAAACATTTCTTAAAGTAAAATATTGTTTCAGAGGAAGATAATATGTCAAGCGCTATGTATTAATCCGCTATGTATTAAGCGCTATGTATTAATCCGACTAGCGCTATGTAGCCCTCAGTCCTAATAAACATTTCTTAAAGTAAAATATTGTTTCAGAGGAAGATAATATGTCAAGCGCTATGTATTAATCCGCTATGTATTAAGCGCTATGTATTAATCCGACTAGCGCTATGTAGCCCTCAGTCCTAATAAACATTTCTTAAAGTAAAATATTGTTTCAGAGGAAGATAATATGTCAAGCGCTATGTATTAATCCGCTATGTATTAAGCGCTATGTATTAATCCGACTAGCGCTATGTAGCCCTCAGTCCTAATAAACATTTCTTAAAGTAAAATATTGTTTCAGAGGAAGATAATATGTCAAGCGCTATGTATTAATCCGCTATGTATTAAGCGCTATGTATTAATCCGACTAGCGCTATGTAGCCCTCAGTCCTAATAAACATTTCTTAAAGTAAAATATTGTTTCAGAGGAAGATAATATGTCAAGCGCTATGTATTATGCTGTTTAATTAGTATTTATTCAAAACAACTACTATTAGATAAAATTCCTTTTGCTTACAATATATATATATATATATATATATATATATATATATATATATATATTCAACAAAACCTTTCAAAATGACTATTTAATTTGCAATTCAATTTAAGAAATAAACATTTTTTAAAAATTCAAATGTTTAAAAAATGAAATGAACAAGCTGTAGAAACTAATGATAAGAGTATTTTTGTAAAGTAAATTAATATATTTTTTAATAACTTCATATGCTTAAACAACAAAATTTAAAGCTAAGAGTTTTAATCACAATTAAAATAATTAATGATTAGTAAAGAAAAAAATTTGAAAAGTTACCAATTTTATAACTTAAGATACCCATTAATATTTATTGCTAAGATCTTTTACTACATATAAAATGCTAAATATCAATAAAGTATTTTTAAGATTAATTTCTTAATTTTCTATTTTTTGAAGCAAGGTTTGAAGCTTCATTTTTTATTTTGCGTGTGACTACAGATGCTACAAATTTCCCCATAGTCTTATTTCTGTATATATTTGAGGAATGTATTGCATAGTTTGAACCAAACATTAAAATTAATGCAGCTTTAAAAAAGTTACGTGTATTTACTACCACGCACGTATGCACGCTTTGCATGCATTAAAGAAAAAAAAAATCACTAGATGCAATTAATTTGTCGAGCTTAAATCATAAAATGTATGAAAATCGGCACAGCAGCAATCACGCACTTAAAAAAAAAAAAAAAAAAAAAAAAAAAAAAAACACTGGATGCAGCTATTTTGTTATGCATGAATCTGGAAATGCATGAAATATGAAATTCGGAAAATGGTCGTAAATCTCCATTCTTTCGAAAAAGCAGCTTTTTGTAATACAATAATTACACACGACACGAGCGGCAGGCGCGGCGCGGAAACAAAGTTTGGATACACGAAAATGAAGTTCCGATGTGAAGAGGTTACCAGTGAAAAGTGTCGATACACCGAATCATATCACCGCATCATGAATCGCTAATGCATGCCGTATCAAAGCTAACCCAAGTGAGTTACATCCGCTTTATCTCCTCTCCTTATTCAGGATTCAGGCGATCGTATCTGCAGAAACTAAAATTTGTTCTGCAGAACAGTTTTAAAACCATTCTTTGAGTTTCTTTCTCTCTCTATCTCTTTATTATTATTATTATTATTTATTATTTTTTTTTTTTAACACAATGGCAAAATTTATTTGACTTAAGTAAAATCTTTCTGCAAGAACATTTCTGTTTCTGCGACATTGTCGCCGTGTCGCTGTGTTTCTGCCACAGGGACTGTAATTTAAGCATTTTCACTTAAAAATAATATGAAATTATTATACGTGAAAGAGTAACATAGATCTCTTTCTATATTTTATTCCATATAAAAAGAATAACAATAAAAGAATATTAAAACAAACCAAAATAATTTAAAATTTATCACCAATTACCTGCTATTAAAACATTAAAGTTCTTTTTTTTTTTTTTTTTTTTTTTTTTTTTTTTTTAATATAAACAAATAAAAAGTTTACTTTTTAATAGGTATTTTTGAAGGTCGTTGAACTAATTTAAATTTGTCAGCAGAATTAAAAAATCTTAATCTAGTAGAATGAATGATGTCTGTTTTCTTGTTAGTTAAAAAATTGGGTCTATTTATTTCAAAAGTTACCTCTGATAGTTTCTTAATGATTTTCAAAGGTCCATCAAAAGGGGGAGTTAATTTTCTAGTATTTGGGTATATAAAATTTTCAACCATGACAATATCTCCTTCCTTAAATGGAGAATCTAAAAAAATTTTGTCATACCTTATTTTGTTTTTCTCATGGTCTTTAAGTGTTCTATCAAATGCAATTTCTCTAGCTTGTTCTAAAGGAGGATATATTTCTATATCTGGCAAGGGGGATTCATACGGTAGTGTGCCATACAGTAAATAATTAGGAGGAAATGAGGTTACTTGGTGTGGTGTATTGTTGTATTCTGCGGTTGCTTGTTCTAATAATTTTGGCCATGGAGTTTTCAAATTTCCGGAATTAATTTTACATCTCATCCTCTGTATAATTGTTTCCCCAATCCGTTCCTGTTTCCCGTTACATTGTGGTCTATGGGACAGCGTTAATCGTTGAGTGATACCGTTATTTTTTAAGAAATGTTTAAATTTAGGAGAAGTGAAAGCTCTATTTCTGTCACTCAACAGTTGTTTAGGTTTTGCAATTTGGAAAATTTGCTTCAAACAATTAATATAGGTCTCAGTGGTAGCATTAGTACTAGCAAAAGTCCACACATACCTTGTACAATGGTCAGTTATGCAGTGTAAATATTTTTTGGGGGAGTGGTAATATCCTAAACCTCCTATTCTATCAATAGACATTAATTCAAAAGGTAATTTTGCAGGTGGTAATGATTGTAGTAACCCAAATCTTTTCCGATGACATTTTTTATTTAGTTGGCATATCTCACAAAATTTTACATAATTAGAAACATCAACTATTATAGATTCCCAATAATATATAGGTGATAAAATGTGTAACATCTTTTGGACCCCTGGATGGCCAAATTGTATATGTGCATTTTCCATTAATTTCAATCTTAAAGAGAAAGGTACTACAATTTTAGTTAAACCCTTCTTTTGAATAGTTAATAAATCATTTATTTTTTTTAATTTAGGGTTAGATAAATTATCCAGTTGTTGATGTTCTCTAATTTCATCTATGTCTAATAATTTAATCTGTGTACTTAAAAAATGAGAAATCGGTTGTCTACTTAAAAAATCTGCTTCATGATTAGTGGATCCTTTTTTATATTTTACGGTATAATCATACATAGACATTTTAAGGGACCATCTAAATAATCTACCGGTAAGATGTTTAATTGATTTTAACCACACTAGTGCTGCATGATCAGTGTAAATAGTAAAATGGGTTCCGTGTAAATAGCAATGAAATTTGTCAACATAATCTAATATAGCTAAACATTCTAACTCAGAGGCACTATAATTTTTTTCGTACGGCCTTAAGGACCTTGAATGGTATGCTACAGGGTGCAGATTACCGTCAGGATGCATCTGTTTCAAAACACTCCCTATGCCATCTCCAGAAGCATCTACGAACAAACTGCATGGATAATTAGGATTATATATTGATAAGATAGGTTTTGTTATTAAACAATTTTTAAGAGTTTCATACGCTTTTTGACATTCATCATCCCAAACCCATTTCACATCCTTTTTTAATAAATTATTGAGAGGTTTTCTTACTTCAGCATACCTAGGGATAAACTTATTGTATACATTGACACTTCCTAAAAATCTTTGCAATTGTTTAGTATTACATGGAGGAACAAGTTTTTTGATAGTTTCCACATTTGCATTATTTGGTGAATAAGTACCCTCCCCAATTTCATATCCCAAAAAAGAAATCTTTGTTTGTGCAAACTGGCATTTAGAGAATTTTAATTTAATGTTTTCCTTCTCGCAAATTTGAAAAAGAGTTTTAAGGTGTTCTAAATGTTCCTGTAAATTGTTTGAAAAGACTACCACATCATCAAAATAATTTAAGGCGAAATTTACTTGATATTTATTTAAAATTTGCTTTAATGACCTTTGAAAAATAGCGGGGCTGTTTTTATAACCGTATGGAAGAACTTGAAATTCGTATAATCCGAAATTACAGGTAAATGCTAATTTTTCTTTACTTTTGTCCTCTAGGGCAATATGCCAGTATGCCGATGTTGTGTCTAAAGTTGAAAAGATTCTAGCTTGACTCAATTGATCTAATATTCCATCAATCCTGGGAATTGGTTCTTTATCAGTTTTACAAATTTCATTGATTTTCCTGTAGTCAATACATAATCTTGTTCCCCCCCCCCCTCTTTTATATGCTAATGTTACGGGGCTACTGTAAGGGCTATAGGATGGTTTAATAATATTATATCTTAAAAGTTCATCAATTTGTTTTTTAATTTCAGCATTATCTTTTTGTGATGCCCGATAGGGTCTCAAAGATACAGGATTTTCTGATGTTAAATTTACCTTAGCTGGTTCCATTCTAATCTTTCCAATATCAAATTTATTTTTAGAAAAAATATGAATGAAGGATCGTATTAGAGATGCCAGCTCCGTCACTTGATCCATTTCAGCGAATCCAGGTAAACACTCCCAAATAGCCAAATGACTTTCAATGTTTTCAGCCAAGTGAGGGAAGCTACCATCCCCAACGCTCTCCTTTGCTGCACATGCATTATCAATACACTGAATATATTTGTTTTATCAACTTCACAAAACTTAAAATTACTATTATTCACATTTTCGTTAAAGAAATTTCTATTTTCAACAAAATTATACCCAGTACTATTGACATCATCATAAATATTTTTAAAATTTCTATTTTCAACAAAATTATACTTAGAACTATTGACATCATCATAAATACTTTCATCACTAGGATCACAAATTTTAATAAAGTTATCATTAATATAATTTTGTTTAAGTTTCTTAGATTTTTTACTAATTTTAGTTTTATCCAGTTTATGCAAATAGTATGTACTCATTGACTCCTGTTTAATGTTCATATTATGATAAGTTATATCTTTATTCCCTTGGTAAATTTTTCCCTCCCTCAAATCAATATATAAATTAAAAAGTAACCTATGTTCTAATGATAACAAAATATAAGGTAAATCAGAGTCAATGACACACATACGAATCTTCTTTGAATAGCTACCTATTTGTGCACTTACCTCTATAACTTTGTTTATCCATATATGCCCTTGTGTTTGCATTATTGTTTTATTTATATTTGATACTTCCACATATTGTAAATTCGTCATGAAACTTTTAGGTAGAATTGTTATGTTTATTCCAGTATCTAAAACACATAGCTGAATCTGTCCAGTGTCCGGAAAACATATCTCAGTTTGAAGAAAATTAGTTTTAACTCTTTCAGAAATATGTTCTGCATTTTGCACGTTCATAGGCGGCGTATATTGATATCATTTGGATGGGCATTGTCGGGCTATGTGGGCTACTTCATTACATTTGAAGCAAACCCAGTTGGTTTTTCTTGTTGTCGTTGGACGAGGAATCTTCGCTGTCTGACTTGCTTCGTGATAATTTTCTCGGGCATTCGTAGGCTGATAAGTCCCCATTTTAGGCGGCTGCACATTAGCTAAAGACTTCAAATTCTGCACTTGTTTAGGAGCTGATTTGTACTGGAAATAATTACGAGGCTTAAAACTTGGAGCATTTGTGTCTAAACTAAAGGTGACATTTTCTCTGTAGCTTATTTCTTTCTGTAAAAATGCAATTAAATCTTCTGTACTTGTTTCTTTATTTTTTTCCTTTTGACGTTCAAAAATTAATAGAAGTTCCGAAGGTATCAACTGTTTAATTTTAGTATTAATAACAGGGCTGCAGTTTTGAATATTTATTCCAACATTATTCAGATTTCTTAAGTTAATAGAGATTTCTGTAATAAGTTTTTTTAATTCCTTCACTTCCGCTACAGATGTCACAGGCTTCATTTCCAAAATTCTCTTCACGTTTAAGTCTACGACTCTTTCTTTGTTGTCATATTGACTCTGTAAAAGTTGAATAATATCTTTATAATTTTCTGCGGTCATGGCAAAGCCAGCTAC
The DNA here is from genome assembly GCA_963930645.1 of Salticus scenicus. Lineage (NCBI taxonomy): Eukaryota > Metazoa > Arthropoda > Arachnida > Araneae > Salticidae > Salticus > Salticus scenicus. The sequence continues at coordinate 250,771,988 of OZ005656.1, read as the reverse complement.
TAATCTTGATGATTCTCCTTTCAATAAAGATATCAGATATGTTAATTTTTCTATCACAGCCGAATCTTGTCTTTGGTTTATGGTGGCATCGAATATTTGCCAGAACGAGTTCCATGCATTAATATCACCTTCAAAAACAGGAAGTTCGACATTCGGAAGACGTGCTAAAATCGTCTGTGCTTGTCTGTTTCTTTCTGTTGTATCAGCGGCACTTTCTGAAACTTCTACTATTTTTTCTTTTTTCATTTTTTCTTCTTTTAAGTTAATTTCAATTTTCTTCAAGGCTTCAATAATTTTTTCTTGGTATTCCTCAGAAGCGTCAAAGTCTTTCAAAATATCTTCATCTTTTCTGTTGTTATACTAATTATCTCCTTGTCAAGATTCTTCAATTCTGTTTTCTTCTCTTGTAATTGCTCTTTTAAAACTTCTAACTTCATTATATCTTCTGTATTTTTAATTAAATCTTCTTTTCCGAGAAGTTTCGTCACCTGTGTTCTAAGTAATCTTCTTTGTTTCTTTAAATTTTCCATTTTTTAAAAATTATATCAGAATATACAATTCATCGGAAAATTCCTGAAACGTTCCGCGGTACCTTACCGTCGAAATTACGGTATAGCTCAAAAGAAACCTATCGGTGATATTTAATCCATCACTCCTCTCTTTTTCTACCAGTCATATCGAGGCGAAAAAATTCTTTTTTCCCCCACAATACAGAAGAGGGGGGGCCAAAGCGTATTTCCGCTCCTCTGACTTGACTTTTCATCCGAAACTTATGACTGATTCAAATCGAAAGTAAAATATTTAAAGTTTATATTTTTAAATAAAGTCCATTTTAGGTGAAATAGTCCTCGCATGGCATTCTATCCCTGTCGACTTGTAACGTTCTAGTTTCGCATGTTACTTGAATTTAATAAAAATTAAATACTCAAAAAGTAAATGAATTTCATGAGCCAATATATCGCACATCTTTATTCTTCAGTGTCTAACTCCGAAGTGCGAAGAATACAAGCTAGTAGATATAGACTACATCTACATGGTAGTACATGTACATTTTAACTTCGCGTTTACTCTTTATAACCTTATATGGTAATGAAATATGGACAAAGGATTAGGGATCTTACGCAATTATCTTTTCGACACGTGGCAAGGCTGATGCAATATCTAAACCCGAATGAAATATATAGTTAAAATAATAAATTCTTAATAAATAATAATAATTAAATTAATTATCCGGATTAATGAAATATTAATTTTATTATTACATATATATATATATATATATATATTACCAGTTTATATGCATAAGCTGTGTTTACAAGCAAATAACCTTTATGCTCATTAAATAGGTTTATAAATAGTATGTGATGAATTAACTACATCAATTATAATATCAACTACAATATATATATATATATATATATATATATATATATATATATATGTGTGTGTGTGTGTGTGTGTGTGTGTGTGTGTGCGCGCGTGTGTGTGCGCGCGTGTGTGTGCGTGCGTGTGTGTGCGCGTGTATATATATAAAAACATATATTTTTTAATATGGGATTAAACTCTAGTATTTTCTGAAACCAAACACATAGTCATATAGATGCAACTTATTACATATACGCTTTTCTAAACAAAAATAACAATAAAAAAATTATTTTGAATATAAATTACCATTATGTAGTTGTTAGATCTTTATCATTTTAAACCGCTGTCTTAAAATCATAAAAGTTCTCATACATGTATATTGAGATATAAAAATATTAAGTATATTGAACTTTTTCGAACTATTTCTATTCACAGAAAAAAATTCAAATATTTATTTATTTATTTTCTTTCTTTCTTTTTCTTTATTTTTTAATCTTACGTTGCTTTCTTTTTTTAAACTTTTCCTGTTTATTTTACATTATACTAGTTTTACAATATATTTTAAAAATATTAGTGTATCATTATCTGGATTAATAAAGGAATTTCTTTTAAATATTTTTATTTATAAATGCTAAAATTGATTGCAATGTTTAAGTATTCAAGCTTAATTATACTTAAAAAAAAAAAATTGAATAAATCCAAAAAGTAATACTCAAATAATGGTAGAATATATTGTTAAATTATAAACATGAAAAATTGAGGGAACAAAATGAAAATTAAATAATAGGAAACAATAGAAAATTTGAAATATTTTAGTTTTGTTTATTTTTTAATTTATAAAAAAATCGAGCAGTTTAAACATAATTAATATTTATATACTTCAATGCATATGTATAAAAATTTTCATGATTCTACAATAGTAATTTAAAAAGAAGATTTATAACGTCTTCCTTCTTTAACTTCTTCCCCCTAGCCAAATTATTTTCAATAATGAGTCCAGCTATGAATTTAAGCCTGATTACCAGCAAAGATATATTTGTAGATGGTTTTTAAGGGCCCTCTTCACTCACAGCCACCGGAAGCCGAAACTAATGTTATTCTATGGGAAATTTTTCTTTACAAATAACTTATTAACTAATACATATTTTTAAATTCTGTTTTCACATTTTGAAAATTCCCAGCTGTTAAACTGACGGACCTTTTTTAAAATTGTATTTTTTAAATTTTTTATATTTTATTTTAAAAGCTGCAAAATGCAAATTTTCAATATGTGAATTTTTTTCATTTTGCAATTTGAAAATAAAATATTAAAGATTAAAAAAATACATTTTGAAAAAAGGTCCGTCATTTAACGGTTGAGAATTTTCTGAATGTGAAACCAGAATTTAAAAATATGTATTAGCTAATAAGTTATTTGTAAAGAAAATTTCCCCATAGAATAACATTGGCTCGGGCTTCCAGCGACGGTAAGTGAAGAGAGCCGTTAATGTTTCATCATCTATAGAACAAAGCAGATATCGGTATAGAATTGTTTACTATCATTTCTATTATTTTTCATTTGTTAAATGTTATTATTCCAGTAAATATATTACCTTTCGATTTTATTATAAATCGGTAAAATGATTAAATTTCTTCACCTTTTTAATCAAAATATATATATATTTTTTAATTCAAGATAATTTATTTAATGTATGTCTTTAGTTTATTTCATAATTTTTACATAATCATTTACTCTTTTTTTTTTTTTTTTTTTAATGGTTTAAAAAAAGAAATTTCCTTCTATTACAGAATAATTTAATTTTTTTTTTCTTTCGTTGGCAATGAAATCTCAGTAATTGTGTAAAATCTCAATTTCACATTTATGGTTATTAAGTTTCTGTAACAACTAATTAATCAAAAGAAAGTTCTTTTTTATCTTTAGCGTGGGTGTATGCACAGAGTGACAAGTATTTAAATCAACTCAATTTACTTGGTTTATTACTTATAATTTACTTAAAGTTATTAATATCAAATTCTTGTGCAACCAGTTTTTTCTTTTTTCAAGAGAAAAACTATTTGACAGAACTAATTAATTTATATGAGTAATATCACCAGTTAAATAATAATTAAGGTTAATTTTTTACGCAATACAAATTAATGCAGGATTTAGGGACTAAGTTTTCCCAATTAATAGGTTTTATTACATGAAAAAGAAAAAAAAATATAATTAATCATATTTAGCGTAACAAAAAATTTCATAAAATAACATAAAACTGGAAATATTTAAGATTGAAATTACATAATAAATATTTAGAGAGAGAAATGTAGTAATATTCAGGTGAAATCTTTTGAAATAAAATATAATTGCCTTTACCTAATTTTTATTTATTTATTTATTTTATAAGCTATTGCCGCTCTGTGGAATAAAAATAGATCATAATTTGGAAAAAGAAAAGAAAATAAGGAAATAAACATAAAGAAATTTGTCGCATATAAACCATAATCATGAAGAATTATTGTTTGTGTCCCTGTAAAAAACCTATAAATGCTAGATTCGTTAACATTTATACAGTTTGTGCGACGGTGACTCAAAACATGTTTATAAATTTTCATCTCAAACAAATAAGGCGTTTAGACGCTATCGCACTTTACAAAATTTGGGCACATAGGCCGTCATGGTAAAGAAATTCCTTTGTGTCCCTGTAGAAAATAACTAAACAAATGGTGAACTCACCGAAATCTATTAAGTTTTTGCTATGGTTACCTTATAACATGCATATAAATTTTCAGATCAATCGTTTGAGCCATTTAGACGCTATCGCATTTTAAATAATTTGAGCCCACAAGTCACTCAAAAGAAAAAAAAAAAAAAAAACAAGTAATTACCTTCTTCACTGGTGTTATGAAAAGACATAAATATATTACTAACACAGACAATTTATTATATAGTATTATGTGATCACAAATAGCGGAAATGGGTAGGGGGAAGGGAGGGGGGAAATGGAACTAGACTTGCATAAATGATGCAATAAAGAGAACTACTATCTCTTTTTCTCAGATCGACTGAGAATATTTCTATTTTTATATTATAGAATAAATTTCGGTATATGCATAAAAGATGCACATGGTCAGCAATGTGGAACAAGAATTTTCTCTTAACGAAGAAACGCAAGCATTTTTATAACTTTATAACTTTATGTTCTTTCGGTTTTTTGCATAAAAACAGAATTTGCAGATTCTTTTTTCTATCGAAGAAAATCAAGATGAATTCGATTTATGCACATAAGAGGACCGTTCCGTGCTTTTTGTTTAAAACACAAGAAAATTTCTGTAGAAAACTCGTCGAAGGTGTCAGGATGACACCTTGATTTCACTAAATACTTGCATAAACGATGACTCAGGTTGTCATAACTTTTCATAAAACGAAAATTGCACTTTTATTCGGACACATGAAAAGAGGCACAGATTCGCAGGCTTTTGAACTGCAATTTTAGGACAGCAGCAAGGACTCTTTCAGAACAGAACATGACATTCTCCACGAAAAATATGCACCCAAACCAATAACCTCCGGGAATGATGACACCAGTTCACGGAAATATCCTATGTGTGCCATCAGAGACAGTTAGATATAAATTTTACCAGTATTTAAATTTTACGTTGGGCGCCATTATAATTGAATGTCACGATAGAACATTTAAGAACGAACTCTCGAATTCCATTACTTAATATTTTAATTATAATAAAGCACAATTGCAATAACTATATACATCGCGTAAACAGAACAAAAATGTAGGTTACATAAGACGAATATAACTTCTTACAGACCTGTGGCCCATGGCCACACAGGCGTCTTACACGAAAAACGTCTACATAATTTTTGCAAGAACTGACGAACTTCTGACTGACTTCTGAAATCAAAATGTTTTCACTTCACTTTATGGATTGGCAAAATCATTAGATATTTTGCCAGGAATGGCAACAGTGCCGTCTATATTGTTTTAAATGATAGGGAATATGGCTCAATATCGATAGGCTATTTAATATATTCGTAAGAGTTTGAATTTAGCGCTACAATATTTTAATTAGGCTATTATTATTATTTTTTTTAAGTGTTTTATTAATTTTCTTCTATCAATCTTTAAGTAGGCGGATTTTTTTTTTTTTTTTTTTTTTTTTTTTTAAGATAATAATCCGGTTCTATAATAGGAATTTTTAAAAAGTATCCATTTTTAGAGAATACATTATCAAAAGAGTTATTATTCATTAAAAAAAAAAAATAGTAATATCGAATAATTGAAAATATAATAAAACGGAATAAAAGTTAAAAAAAAGAACTATACTTGTGAGGTTTGCGTGGATGCAAACTCCATCTTTATCTGAAAGTCACGTACATGTAGTCTAGAATACCTTAGAAAGACCCCTATGGAGTGCATTTCACCAATAGGTCTAAGACCCTAACGCAGTCAGTCGGCCTTATATCATACAACAACCACAACTTTTCGGTGATCGTGGTGTGGATGTTAAAGCCGATTGACAATATGATAGTCCTAAACCTGCATGGGGTGTCTGCATAGAGAGTTTTTCTAAGAGGTCCTAACATTCCGCTGTCACGCGAGTTGCAGAGAAAATCACCGAAAATATAGAACTGTTAAGCCGACGAGTACGACTTTTGCTCGGATTCGGTCTTTCCCGTCCTTTAGCTTCTAGAGCCTAATCTGTTGGCTACTGGTGGTTTATTTTTGCGGTTATGGACTTAATCGCACAGTTTTAACGTGATGTTTAACGAAAACAACTATTTATATTTATAAAAAATTCAAAAGATGTTTAGAAATTTCCATTTTTTTATGTATTAAAATTATTTTCTTTTCATCTATTTTTCTTTTTTACGATATACGTTCAAGGCTATTTTGTGTAGGTATACGTCTGCATTATTCCCATAAGCATGCATAGGGCTCAAAAAGTAAAGATTAAAATATAAATAAATAAATAAAAAGCATGCCATAATGCAAACTGTCAAAAATTATAGAGAATAGTTTGTTTAGTTTTTTTAGATCCATCTCATCAGATTTTTAAAGCATCCATTATATTATCTATATTTCTGGAAAAAAAAAAAAAAAAAAAAAAAAAAAACACGTGCAGGTTTATACTTTGAACGTGATCTTGCATCACAAGTTCACTTTAAATAAACTTGTAAAAGTACGTAAAGTAGGAGGTAGAAGAAGTTGAGAAAGAAGCGAAAAAATTTAACAGTATCACAGTGAGCATTAAAAAAAATCGCCCCATTATTTATTAATCTCTGGGAAGATAAAAACTGCCTATTTGTCCTGAAACTCGAAAAATATTCGATATATAGATTTATTTATTTATTTATTTTTTACATATGTTAAAGAAAAAAAAAAAAAACCTTAAAAAATGTAATGATGGTGGCGATTTATAAAAAAATTATATAATGAGACTTACGTTACATCGAGGTTAAATGTAGGGCGGTTTTGTAATACATTAATAAAAGAAGAAAACACTATCTGAAAAATATGACACACACACAAAAAAAAAAAAAATAATAATAATAAAATAAACATTATTTACTATTGTTTGTTTTATTCTCTATTTGTGAATTATTTACAGAAGGACAAAACGAAAGAAATCCTTCCTCATCAATCTTAGATGGCTTCATGTCTGCGAGGGAAATCCTTCCTCGTGAAAAATTGATGGATCCATACTAGCAAGGGAAATCTTTCCTTGTCTAACATTCAGGGAAATCCTTCCTCATCGAACTTTGATGGATTCATTATCGTCGAGGGAAATCCTTCCTCGATGATGTTTGATGGAATCAATATGTGTGAGGGAAATCCTTCCTCGTGAAAAATTGATGGATTCATGCTAGGGGAATCCTTCCTTGTCTAACATTGAGGGAAATCCTTCCTCCTCGAATTTTCATGGATTCATTATCATCGAGGGAAATCCTTCCTAGATGCTCTTTGATGTATTTATACTTGCAAGGGAAATCCTTCCTTGTCTAACATTGAGGGAAATCCTTCCTCATCGAATTTTGATGGATTCATTATCATCGAGGGAAATCCTTCCTCGATGATGTTTCATGGAATTAATATCTGTGAGGGAAATCCTTCCTCATTATATTTTAATAAATATATTTTTAAACATTATTTCCTTCTTTATTGGTATAACATCTGAAAGTGAAAGCTCTGCCAAAGTACTGTGGATAATAATTGATTGCATGAGTATGAATTTTAAAGTTTTAATTTCTCGGTGGTTTAAAAAATATATTTATTTCATTTTTTTTCTTGGATTTTTTTTACTTTTAAAAATTTGAAAGTTATAAAACGTCTATTGTGGATGAGGCAAAAACTCCCTAAGAAGCTTTTTTGCAACAACAAAGAAGTCTGCTAAAGAATTTTCTAATAGCCTTAAATTTCTTGGGCTTTTTTTCAGGCAATATTAAAATGAATTCGTCGTCGTCAATTACCAATATTTGCTTTTCTTCAGGCAGTAGCAAAATAAATTCGTCATCATTAATTATTAGTACACGCTTTTCTTCACCACCAATATCATATACCACCAGGGAAGATTCTTCTTCTTTAATTCGTAAAATACTATAAGATACAACAAACATATTATAAACAAAAGTATTTATTTTACATAAAAAAAAAAAAAAAAAAAAAAAACTATAATCATCTTTCAATTCCAGTCCCTCTTAATATATCATACAAAATGTTAAATAAAATTCGATCCGAAATTTAATCCCTTAGTAATGGAATTATATAAGAGTGTAACCAAGAAAGTGGTGGGCTCTAGGGGGCCGAGTGTCTGTATATACTTTGAAATTAAATAAAGTTTCCTTTTTGACCATTGAAACAAATTAATAAGTTGGTCTTATTCCCCCACAAGCCATCTTATTCCCCTGCAAGTAATGTCTCTGGTTGAGTCCCTGTGATTAGACGTATGTAACTAGTTATAACGATGCATAAAGTAACATGCTGGGTTTTATAAAATCGATTTAAAAAAGAAAATGGGGGGTGGGGGGTGGAGGAGACGATTCACTTTTATGAATTATAAAATTCAGATTTTTATATACGTGAAAAATCACTTCTCCCTTTCCTTCCATCAAGAAAAAAGGCATTCCTTTCAAGGAAAAGATATATGTTATTCACAGTTTTAATTTTAACAGCATTTTATCAGAAAACTTGTGACAATTGTTGTAATGTCAACGAGTGTTCTTTTTGTGATTTAACCCATATTTCACTATCGTCCTAAAAATAGGACACCATGCGTAAGTGGTATTCACATAAATTATTTTTAATATTTCAATTCGAATTAAAGGCGATATCTTATTTAAAAGTCCAATAAATACATATGTGTCTTTATCGTTAGTTTAAATTAACGTCTAACATATATTTTTTTATTTTTAAAATGACGATTTTTGAAGATTTATTCATTTCATTTTCAACACATTATTACTTAAAAAGGTTTTTGTTCAAGAATAACGGACATATAAATTTATTGAGGTTATATTCTACACTTTTTTTAAAACCCGAATAAACTACTACGTCAGAAACGCCAAAGAAAAATATTTGAGATATATACAGCTGTTTCGGTAGCCTTAAGCGTACCGTCTTCAGTGCACAAAGAATGCACTGAAGACGGTACGATTAAGGCTACCGAAACAGCTGTATTCATCTAAAATATTTTTCTTTGGCATTTCTGACGTAGTAGTTTATTCGAGTTTTAATATTCCAACGCCAATTCTCCTGTTATTATTCTACACTTTTGTACTGGTAAACATTCATATAACAAAAATATATCTAGATGGTCTGTTTTCCTTATATTTCCAACTGTCCTAAACCATTGTCCTATTTTTAGGACAGCCTGTACCGATTATGCTAATGAAAATTTGGTAATTTTTTTTGGATTTTGTGTATATACATAGGCTTGAAGAAACATATATTTAAGATTTTATAAAGAAAAAAAAATATTTTTTCAATGCTTGATACGATATGGGTTAAAATGTTTTGCTGTCTGTGCCCTTACAGTACAAAGATATATCTCTGCGAAATGGAAAATAGTGTGGACATAGACATTGTCTGGAACCTTAGGGTTGTCTTTACAATTTTTATCGTCTGTCGAGTGCATGGCTCCTCCGCTTAGGCCCCAGAAATGTGACCCACCCGGGATTAAAAACTGAACAATAAATGTTTAAAATAAAATATGAACTCCGTATCGATTATTTTTTTTTTCTTTTGTTATTCTAAGTAAAAGTTTTTTTTTAAGATTTACAATTTTATATTAAGTTCTTAAATATGCGTTAAAATATAAATAAATAAATAAATAAATAAAAATAAAATATTCTGACAATATCTGAGATATTTTACGATACAATGAAAGAAAAAAAAAAAGTCACTATATTAATGTATTTTTCACCCTTCTCAATGATTATATATATATATATATGTATTTTTTATTTCCATTATCCGACTATCGTTGGTAATAAAAGTATTGCATTCGGTCAAAAATTTCGATAATGAGTTTGCAGCTGATTTAGATGTTGTAAAGTGTCTTGAGTAAAAAAAAAATGACATTTCGCAATTAGAGAGTATATTATAAGAAAGCACCTCAAAGCTAGAGTTTAAAAGTAATTGGTACAGAACTTTAAAAAAAAAACACCTTAAAATATAAGAACTCGCGACAATTGTTTGTAGTCGAAAGAAAACACGACCCTTCGGTAGACGAATAAAGTAGACATGAATACTGTAAACAAAACAGCAACGAATAAATCAGAGATTAAAGAGCAGCAAAAACCTAGAAAGTCGAATATAAATATAAACACTGGTGTGAGCAACATTATAAAATTAAAGAAGAAAAATAAAATGTAAATAAATAAAATAAAATTAAACGAAATCTAAAAATCTAAAAAATAACAAAACTGAATGAAAACCGAAGTTATGTGAGTAATTTCGAAGCATCAGACAAGAACGGAGTTGAAGAAATAACATTAACAAGATTTTGTGAATTTTTAAATAGGGTAGATGCTCCAGTGATTGGTATGCTCCAGTAATTGGCATCTATCCCGAAATAATTAATAAATAAGAAAAATAATAAAATCATATAAGAATTTGAACATTTTATGTGAAACACTGGAAAATAGAGTGCTAATAACTAGTAAAATGAATAACTAGCAGTGTCAAACACTGGGACATAGGGTGCCAATTACTAATAAAAGGAAAAACTGGCAGTGTCAATTACTGGAACATTGAGTGGGTGTCAAATAAAAATTCATAAAAAAAATAATTGTTATCAAATGTATATATTTTTACATAAATGTAGTTCTGAATGTCTTTCATGCCATATGCACTTACCCTATGTAAAAACCTTCATGGATATCCAAATAGGATGAGGAGATAGGAGAAGAAATTATGTTAGCTTTAGAAAAATCTAAATAATGACTATGATCCAAGCAGTGGGAAGCAATCGAAAATTTGGAAATCTCTTTACACGAACATTTTGACGGTGCTCATTTATTCTATATTTCAAACGCCGCCTAGTTTGACTAATATAACCTAAATTACATGATGAACAGTGTATTAAATAAACGCCAGAATGGTTTTCAGTAGGAATGGGATCTTTAAGGGAAGATAATTTTTATTTTGAAAAAGGGTTTTTGAATAACTTTAAACCAGAAACGATGATATACTTTTAGAAATTTTAAAAGAAAGTAGTAAATTAAAAGGTAAAACTGCTGAGATGGTACCTAGATCGTTCAATTTGAAAATTTTTGAATATATATATATATATCTTTATTGATGATGAAGGAGTAATAGCTTCGAAAAAGAGCAAGATATTTCAAATATTTTTTTTTTTTTTTTTTAACTAGATGGATTAGAACAAAGGTGTAAGGCCCTAAAAACATAAGAATGTAAAAAGCGGAAATTTTTCGTTGAGGGGCGTATTTAGAGAGCATACGGCAGAAGTGAAACAGAGAAGAGTTTTCTAAAGACAGTTCTTGAGAACTGTTCCTTGTCTTTAGACACAAAAACGTTAATAAAAGGCAAAGGGCAATCCTTTTGAATCTCGAAGGTGAATTGAATACAGTGGTTAATCAAATTGACCATAGAAAATAAATTTGAAAAATTGCCATCAGAAGGAACAAGAACGAAAGTGTGATCAACGTGCATAAACCAGCGAAATTATTTATATACACCGAATAATTTTTCTTCAAAAAAGTACATCTAAATGTCACAAAGTAAAAAACAGAGAGGATTACCCATTGTCATGCCTTCATTTTGGGAATAATGTGTACCATTAAAAACAAAGGCGGTTTTCCTGATACACAAATGAACTAAATTCACAAGCTCCTCAATTTCAGTAGCAGAATAATGGAATACTCGTAATTTCCTCTCTAAACAAACCAGAGTACCTTGAATAGCAGTGGCGTATCGTGAATGACGTTTAGGGCAAGATCCACATGAATAGTTAGAAACAGTACATTAAAACTGATATTTAGGCATCTTATTGGCTATTTCGCTTGTTTCGAGAAACAACGTAGATATTACGACATTTAAACAGTCAATCAAATGAACGAGTTGTTCCTAACCACCAGTATGGAGCATATCCTAAACGTCACTCACGATACGCCACTGTTGAATAGGAACGTTAGTAAACAGAATTTAACATCTAATGAAATCGTCGTATAGTTAGAGGGAGAAATGCATCTAAGTTTGTCCACAAAATCACCGGAGATTTTTACTGTGTAAAGGTTAGTACTAGTTACAGTCGGCTGCAAAATTATTCGAGCACTAGCCAATAATTTCTATATTTAAAAAGTACACTTAAGACTGTTTTGCTAAGTAAATCCTTGTCGAATCATGTTCTTAGACTGATTAAGAACATGACTCGACAAGGATTTATTTAACAAAGCTGTATTAAGTGTACTTTTTTTTGGCAAGGATTATTGCTAGTGCTCGAATAATTTTGCAGCCGACTGTAAATGAGGAAGAGATTTTAAAAGAATACGAGTAAGATTAAATGAAGCTGCACCAATATTAGACACAATAGGCCGGAAAAAGAGAGTGGACGTATGAGTTTTTGGAAGGGCATAGATGGATGGTTGGATGGTTGGGTTTTACGACGCACTAGTGCTGCGCAGATGGGCCATTGGAAGGGCATAGGAATGAGCACAGTTAGCAATGGAGTATCTGTCACCATAAGTTTAATATGTTTATTCAGAATAACTGAATTTTTAACGACATATTTAATTTTTTCAAGATGATAACCTAAATTTCTTCAAATTTAGGTTAAATATATATATATATATATATATATATATATATATAAGTTTAAAGATTATTTATTTTTTAATAAAATCTGAAGTATCACCTGTATGAAGAAAAATAGGGGGGATACAAATTTAGGTTTAGTTTGAAGGATCTGACATGTTACATAATCTGTGAAAATTTCAAGAAAAAATATTAAGTAGTTTCAGAGACATCCTGCGCTCAAGGTGAAAAAAAAAAAAACACATTTATTATTAACACATAAGTTATAAAATAATTCACCTCAGAATTTTAATTACATTCCAGAATACATAATAAACTTATAGGTAACAATTAGAATTGCCCAATGAAGTTTAGTTAACAATAATTTACTTAAAAAAAGACTATAATTAAATCGATGTTTTTTGAAGTTGTAAGGGTCGTATGTCCCCTTAAATCAGCACTCTAAAATAAATAAATAATAAAAGTAAAATAAAATAAACCCAACTGAAATTGGACCATTTATTTACAAGCTACAGAATAAAGTATTGCTTACCGATTACAACTCTCGACGTGATGGTTTTCGTCGAAAACGTTTTCCTGAAAAATAGACAACAAATAATTACAAGATAAAAAGAATTTTTTATATACCATGTTTTTAAATTTTCTGTTTATTTAATTTTAATTTTTTTTTAGTCGTTTCCATTATCCACAGACTTTTTAAACTTAAATTTTTATAATTTTTTAATTTTTCGCACAATATTTTTGTAAACACAAACTACATTCACATGTATTCTGTTTTCAAAATCGTCAAACGTCGTTATGCAAAAGTGCAACCATTAAACTCGATCGAAGCGCCACCTTGCGGATTTTTCAAAATTTACTGAAAATTAATTCAATTCTGCTTAAAGATGGCTATAAGTATTAAAAGAATACATTGTCATCGTGTTCTGAGCTATTCTAAAAATTTCAAATGTCTAGATAGTCAGGAAGTTAGTTAAAAATCTATTGAAAGATTTGTACTGGGCAAACAAACAAACAAGAAAGCAAGTTGATAAAAACGTGGTAATAATAATAAACTTTTTTCAGTTTACTAATTTTTACCTTTGTATGTTATGAGTAATAAGGTTAAAGACATTTGTTTCAAATAAATTGTAGTATATTTAAAATAACACTGATTATATGTGCATTTTTTACTAACCAAATAAAGAAAAAATATACATAAATTGCTACGATTATTTCTGATCAAGATTAGAAACTTCTATATGCAATATCTAATTTGTTAAACGAATACAAAATAGAAGCTAATTTAGTCTAAGATGAACACTGAACCATATTTTAACTTAGCCCATTGAATAAACACTGAAGCAAAACAGTGTGTTCTCAACTCTAAATTATGCTGGTTTCCAAAAGTTTAACAACACGTTGTTTTCTCGTTTTCTTCTTTTGCGCATAACTCTTAAATAAATGAGTACAGTAGGTAACAAAAGTCTCGGAAAACTAGCAAAAATTCCTATATAAAAAAATACACTTAATACAGATTTGTTAAATAAATCCTTGTCGAATCATGTTCTTAGACAAACTAAGAACAGGATTCGACAAGGATTTATTTAATAAAACTGAATTAAGTGTTTATTTTTTATATAGGAATTTTTGTTAGCGTTCTGAGACTTTTGGTACCGACTGTATATGAACATAAAATTTGGATGTAATGTTCGTTATCAAATTATTAATCGAGTTTTCGACCTGAATATCTTGTAAGTTGAAATTAACTTTTTATCTTTATCTTTTGTTCTCCATCCTACTATAGGTATAAAAAAACTTAGGCATTCGTGAAATTTTTCGACCTCGGTTTTTATATTTTTTTACACGATTTGAGGTTTAAGGTATCTGAAAAATCAAAGTATATGTAGTGTCATATTAGTCAGTTTTCAAGATTCCAATTTGGAAATTTCATAAGTTATTAAGAAATTTACAATTTTCTTAACATGAGAGAATAGGGCAAAATTTTGCATAAGCGTACTTAATGAGGATTATTTTCACAGCAAAGATATGTTACAAGTTTTTCGTTTAGGATACTGGCATGAATACCAATGACTATGAAAGTTCTAGTTCGAAAATTTCGTAGGTCATTAGAAATTTACGATTTCCTTAACATGAGAGAATAGGGCAAATTTTTGCATAAATGTGGATATTATGAAGATTATTTTCCACCTGAATATATTCGAAGAGTTTTAAAATATCATTATGATACTGGCAGGAATATCGCTGACTAGAAACATTCTACTCTAAAACCTTCGTATGCTTTTCGAAATTTACTCTTTTCTTAACGTGACAGAATAGGACACAAAATTTCACATAAGCTTTCATTATGTGGAGTATTGCATTGCAAATACTGTGGATTTGCATAGAAATTGAAATATGAAGCTTGACACTAATAAAATTAAACAAAAATTTAGGATTAGGTAAATGAATCGAAGCAAAAGTTGGGTAGCCTAATGGGTGGGACGTTTCATTCTGCGAGAATGTTCAGTGATCGGTAAACTTTTTTTATTTGAATATGAATATAGTATGATTTGTAACAGAAACTGACGAGAACAAATGTATGATTGGGAACTGAGCAGCAGAGTCCAACTATGCCGACTATTCTTTTCATGTAATCAATATACTGGATATTAATTCGATATTTGCGTTCCTAACACGTGTATAGAGAATTCGTCTTTAATATGATTGATGTTAAGAATCCGAAAATGATGATTCGATTCTACTCAACTACACTGTTTTTTTTTTTTATAAAATTTGCAGCTGGAACGTCAGTCAGAAACTAATGTAATACTTCAAAAGGCATTTTTTTTAAATTACATACATATGTTTGTATGTATACTTACATGTACTGTATGTACACTCCTTCTCATAATTATAAGGACACGCATTTTTCTATATTAACTAAACACTGAATACTATTATTTAAACAATTATATTTTTTATTAATTTAAATTTCATTAATAGACGATTTTTAAAAGTTTTATCGTTTTTCTATCTTAAAAAACTTTAAATACGGTCAAAAAAAGGATTTTTCAGGTGTTCACAATCATAAGGACAGCTCAAATCTTAGTATTTATTTTCAATTATTCTTTAAATTAATATTGTTTGGGTCTCTTTTTAGGGTGAAACAGTCAGACATTCTCTCTGGTATATATATATATATATATATATATATATATATATATATATATATATATATATATATATATATATATATATATATATATTCTTTAATATTCAGTTTCAATACCATTTCATACAGTATAGATTATATTCTGAATACATTTAAACTATTTAAAATTGCTTTCTACTTGCATGCACTTTTCTAATACGATAAGTTAAGGTTTTTTCAACTTTTAGGCCACGGGAAAGGCAACAATACAGAAGTTTCTTTCTTCAAACTATTTCTTATTGCTCTGGAAGTAGAGAAAAAATGTAAAAATGTAAGTCTTGTTGAAAAAAAAATATTATTACCCCCCAAAATCTTACAAAAACCTGAGAATTCTAAGCATAAAATTTGCGGATATTCTCTTGATTTTCATAATAATAGAAAAAATTATTAAATCCATTTTGCCTTCAGAAGAAACAGCTCCCCAGAGCACCATAGATCCACCTTTAAAATGCCCGATTCATATCTGCCTTTAAAATATCTGCTCTGTCTTTCGCTATCTTCAGATCGTGACAGTAACTGTTAAAACCATTTGATTAAACAATAATAAAATGTTTTTCATTCGAAAATGCAACATTTTACCATTTAATATTATATTTTTTCAACTTTAACACAGACGTTCTTTCCCCCATTAAATGCTTATTGGTTATTACAGATTTTTTATTAATTTTAACATATTATTAATTATTTAAAACATGCATAAATGTGATCCCCAACCTTTCGTTAAAAATTACGAGCAAATTCAGCAGCATTCATTATGAGTAGAACACTAAGAGGAATTATGAGTCTTCTATCTCTGTAAAACAACTATGATTTTGCATCAGATCTCTCTCCTATCGAACCAGCAGTTCAACGTTTGATCATATTTCCTTCAGGAATTTTAGAACTTTGAATTTCATTTGAAATTCGGCGGATTGAAATTATCCTCCCACTGAAAAAACACATTTATCATATTTCACAACATGAACGTTCTTTTTTTCGAGGAATTATCAGTAATGTCCGTCCAAGAAAAATTGAAGGCTTATATATGAATTAATCTAGCCCAGTAGTTAACGAATTCGCATGTCAACTGTAATTTATCCGCTTGTAAGTTAAATAAAACGAAAAAATCTTGATTGTCCCTATAATTATGAACATCTAAAAATGTGGAGAAAAAAATATTTTGCATTGTTTTTTATTAATTTTGCTCCATATTAAAAAATTATAGCAGTTTGGGTTTTTAGAATACTAGATATATTAAGTGCACTTAGTACAATTTTGTTCAAAATTATTTTTACATTAGTTATTTCAAAATATAAAGTGTCCTTATAAATATGAGAAGGAGTGTATATGCACCGCAATATCGTTCACAAAAATAAACTGAAAGTTTTTCACAAATATTTATGAATTACAAGAAATTACTTGCATAGCTTTTAATGTTCATAGTGTTCGTAACTAACGTACAGAGATACACAAAATAATTTCTGTGTATTATGCTTTATTGACGATATTTTTTTAACAGCTTTTTAGTTTTGTTACACTACACTCAACATAAGGAAAATTAAATTTACATTATTAAGACGATTATAAGTATGATTTCTGTCGAAAATGTTCTGTCTAGAACTATTAATTAGTTTACAAAGTTACACAAAAGAATTCATACACGTTATGCATTATAGGTGAAAAATACACAGTCTAATATTTTCAGTAATGTTTTGTCGAAACTATTCAACGAGATGTTAAAGGATTTATACAGAAGCCCTGTAATATACAGATATAGATACAGTTTTTATATTCTGCATAGACATTCAAATTCAAGATGCTGCCCCTATGCATTAAATTTGCATGTTTTATTAACCATATTTTTACTTTCCGAACACTATAGTGAGGAAAGTATTGTAATCATGTCAAAAATCCGAATTCGAGATTTTGATGTTTCTATACGTTTTGAGGTCCCCTGAGTCCGTTTTCACTATTTTTACGATGATGTATGTATGTGTGTGTGTATGTGTGTATGTGTGTATGTGTGTATGTTTGTGAACACGCTAGCGTCTAAAGGCTTTGTTCGATTAACCTGAAAGTTGGTACGTATATTGTAAGTCACCATAGTACGAACCCTATAGATTTTGGTGAATCTAGCACTTATATTTTTTTTACAGGGACACAAAGAAAAATTCTTTATCATTATGGCCTATGGGACCAAAATCTTAAAAGTGCGATAGCATCTAAACGCCTTGTTCAATTGAGCAAAAATTTTATACCCATATTATAGGTCACAGATACTCAATCTGTATAGATTTTGGAGAATCTAGCACTTATAGTTTTTTTACAGGGACACAAAGAAAAATTCTTTATCATTAAGGCCAATGGGGCCAAATTTTTAAAAGTGTGATAGCGTCTAAACGCCTTATTAATCTGAGCAAAAAAATTGTACACATGTTATAGGTCGCATTTGCACCAACTGTATAGATTTTGGTGAATCTAGCACTACAGTTTTTTTACAGGGACACAAAGAAAAATTCTTTATCATTATGGCCTATGAGACCAAATTTTTAAAAGTGCGATAGCATCTAAACGCCCTATTCAATTGAGCTGAAAATTTGAATGAATATTATAAATCACTGTTGCACTAACTATAAGCATTTTGGTGAATCTAGCATCTATAGATTTTTACAGGGACAAAACGAAAAATTCTTTATCATTATGATCTAAGGGCTCAAAGTTCAGTAGCGTTAAATAAAACCTCGTGTGATATATGGAGAAAAAACACTCTATTATGGTTTTCTCTCTTTTGTTTGTTTAGCAATTCCTCTTTCTTTATTTTATCTACAAAACTGTTAGTTACTCAATGTTCGGAAAGTCGAGTGGAGTCACTCCAGATTTTTTTTAATTGAATTGTTATTAATGATTACATCTTATATGTATTGGTATCATATACATTTGATCGTTCATTTATACAATCATTGAATTAGCCATTAACAGACCTTCAGACTTTTAATGTATATTGCAGGTTTTATATTCAGCAACAGTTGCGTTTTCTTATAGTGTTTTTTTTTTTTTTTTTTTTTTTTTTAATCTATCTTTTTAAAGTTTTTTGGTACTACAAAAATGTATACTGACCTAACTGTGAACTGTATGAGTATAATTATTATTATTACTATTTTTCATATTTATTACACAATAGTACTTATAGATTTACATTTGATTAATTTTCATTCGATATGCTATTTCTGATTTTTATGTTTCATTTTTTTTACCTTGTTATGCATGGTTTTTAGTTCTTACGTTCTATATATATCTATATATCTTTCTGTCGCCACAGTGCGAAGAAACTAGGAAACAGACCAGGTTAGAAATTCCTAAAAATTCAAAATATAACCAATATATATTATATACATACATATTATGTATTTGCAACGGCTTTAGTACAGGATCCCTTGGCGAAATTTGAAATTTGGCTCTGGAGAAGCTTGAACGTTTCTAGTCAAGTTCTTTACTCATGCATTTCTGACAGCCGTTTGAATTCATTGCCAAAATGAGAACAAAAACTTAATAGTTTTCAAGGGGATCATATATTATCTCTTTAACCCACTAGTTTAACGGTTATATTAATTAATAGAGAATATACTAAATAATCTATGAAAGTGAGTATGACAATATTGAACTGAAATGAATCTCTAGACATCAATAATATGAACCGATGGAAATATTTGCTTAAAATTTATATTAGTAAACTGTATTTGGATTACCTGATTAGGAAACATTTCAGAGGCAACAAAAGTTTGCTTGGATACTTTTTAGCAAGAAATAGATAATCAAATCTTTGCAGTAGAAAATATTTCACATACAAAGTCTGAAATCGATGAAAGATTCAAAGAATTTTTTCATGTAACAATAAATTTCATTTCATAGACCATTGTTGGAAACAACAATTAAATCATTGTAAGAGAAAAACTAGAAATATTAGTTATAACACACAACAATGATATTTAACATCGCTCATTTTTGTCATTGTGGTCTGCAATTTATTCATTATTTAAAACATGTAATTTTCCAATATGGAACAACTTTAGTATAAGACACCTTTGGCAACTTTTGGCAACTGGCGCCGAAGTTGTTAGGTCATTTTTCGCCTATGACTTTACTTTTGTGATTGCGATAACCCGCTTAACTCAGCAGCATGTTAAATACATTAAAATTTATAAAGTATTTTAAAAAATAAAATAAAAGGAATAAATAAATAATAATGATGACGAAATATTATCAATTATCATATAAATTATTCATGACATAGCCAGTGAAACATCTTATGCTTCAAAATGCAAAAATATGTACACGCAATATTGGGAAGGATTTCATACATACTAATAGCCACTGCAGCAAATAATAAAAATTATTTTTTTTTTAATTAATTGAATGCAAAAACAAATCTATAATGTACACACACACACACTTATAAAAAGAAACTCTAGTTTTAATTCTTTAACTATCAATCTTGGACAAAGATACCCCAGATTTTTTTGTTAATTTTAATTTTAACTTTTTTTTGAACCAATTCATAATTTTAAAGAATTTAGTTCTTAGGAATACATAAATTAAACTTATATAACATTGTGAAAAAAAAAAAAAAAAAAAAAAAAAGGAAAGGAAAGAAAACCAATGAATATACTTACAAATTGACATTCAAAATTTCTGCAGTGTATTGAAAAAAGTTAAGGGGATGGTGGATGTTGAAAATAATTGAAATTTAGTCTTTGAATTTTCTGTCTTAGAGTTAGGAAAATTTGCATACAAGTGCATTGAAATGTATCAATAATTTTTTTGGAAATTTTGAAAATTAAAATATAAAAATAAAATAAAAACAAAATTCGAAATTTTAATTTTGTTATTTATTTTCAAATACTGAATGCCACTCAATTTTTAAATTTTTCTCTCGATTTTACATTATTCTAGTTAATCAATATAATCTAAACATTTTTGTACGCTAATTATTTGATTGATTGATAAGTTAATTTTTTGAAAACAATTTTACATTTGAATGTCAAAAATTTTCAAATATAAAAATATTTCAAAAAATTAATTTATCAATCAGCCCTGAAATTAATGCACAAAAATATTTAGAATAGGTTGATAGAAAAAAAAAAAAGGTAATATAGAGTGAAAAATTTTAAAACTCAGTCGCATGGAACATTATAAACATTTCCAAAAAATTTTTAAATTTAAATTTGAATTTCTTTAATAGTTTTCAAAACATTTTAAAACGTTGAGTACCATGAAATTTCTGTTTAGGCCGAGTCAACCACCGGTGGCTGACTGTGTAAAATATGATATAAATCTCGTCAACCACCGGTTGACCGTTTATAATACGTTATTAATACGTTATACCGTTGTTGTCGAAACACCAGTGGAGGTCCTCTGTTGAGACTCAAACGGTTTTGGGTTCTATCTGTGTGTTTATCTGTTTGTCGCGCGATAACAGCTGCAAAAATTGACTAGAAATTTGGTACACATGTTCATGAACCCCACGGAATCAGTTGTATAGTTTTGGGTGTGTATTCCATTTGCAGTCCGTGTACAGGGATACGCCAAAGTTTTTCTTATTATTACGGCCTATGTGAAGGACTTGTATGTACCACGATAGCGGCCGAAAAAATCACGCTATTGCAATTTGGTACACATATGCATGAGCACAACAGAATTAGCTGTCTAGTTTTATGTGTGCATTCTATTTGTAGTTCGTGTACAGGGACATGCCTTTTTCTTATCATAATGGCCTATGGGAAGAATTTGTATGTACCGCGATAGCCATCGCAAAAATCAAGCTATTGAGTTACAATTTGGTACAAATATAGCTGTATAGTTTTGAATGTGTATTCCATTTGTAGGTCGTGTACAGGGACACACCAAATTTTTTCTTATCATTACGGTCTGTGGGCAGAATTTGTATTTAACGCAATAGCAGCCGCGAAAAATCCTCCGATTGACTTGCAAATTGGCCCACACATTCATACTCTGTATAGAAAAGCTATATAATCTTATATGTCTACATTTTTTATGCATTGTGTACAGGGAAACGTAAAAATTCTTACCATTACAGTAAATTTCGTTTAAACGCATTTTGACATCATAACTTTGCTGTAAAAAAAATGAAATTAGCGTACATTACTGAGATGCTTAAACTTACTTTTTCTGCCGAAAATATACGCTCTTAGGCTTTCTAATTACACGACCATACAAAAGTGTTCTTACAATGTAACGTAATTAGCCAAATTATGTCAAATTTCGAAAAATTATTCATGAAAAATGTAGAATAGGCTGAATAGTTTTTATTGGTGTATACAATGTTTATGATTTGTTTATGGAGACACACTAAAGAATTTCGTGACATTAGACCCTATGAACAAATTTTTGTTTAAGCGCACTTTAATGCGTTTAAGTTGCATTCAAAATACGTTTATTAGGTTTTAAAAGAATGTATTGCAGTGGAGAAGAGTGGGCATAGAATTGGAAATTCTTTTACAGGGTTACACAAAATAATTCTGATATGTTATGTAATCCTTTTACATGAAATTTGGTACAGGTATTTATAAGTTGGAAGGAAATAATACAAGACAATCAGTTATTAGGAATACATATATATACAGATAGTTATACAGATAGTTATAGAAAGAGAGATCCCCCTTCAGAAAAATTTCTGTTTATGTAGCAAATCAGTCGAGTCAATATATATATATATATATTGATTATTATAATAAGGAATTTTAAAAAAATGATCTGTTGAATAATGCGTGATACAAATAGGACGTTGAGGCTCCTGATCTAAAGATCCACAAGTTAATACGGGGACACTCTAGGACTTTTTAAAATACAGTTCTGAAATTTAGCGCTTAATATAATTAGAGTGTGGAAAATTTCGTCAATTGAAATATATACATCAGATGGATTCTCATTAATTTTGCAACTTTTTTAATTTTCTTTTCCCTATGTGCTATATGTTTGAAAAGGTTTTCATAAAACACACACGCATACATATTTATGTGCACTGTAAAAAATATGTCCTATTTGCTGCCAGAAATTCTCTGTAATTTGAGAAAATACGCTTAATTTACGAAAAAATTACGTTGTCAAGACGTATTTTCTCAAGTTACAGAGAATTTCTGGCAGCAAATAGGACATATTTTTTACAGTGTGTGTATATATATATATATAAAGATAGATAGATAAATAAATAAATGGATACTGGGTTGCTCAGTACAGTTTTTTTTTTATTATCTCTCTATTTTTTATAATTATCCTCTATTTTTAAATAAATCTGTACAATACTAAGCTGAAAAATTAGGATTATGTAATTGATACGTAATATAATTAAACTTTCATAGTGTTCTTGCTTATTTTTTATTTATTTATGTACTTTTTTTCAGTAATTATTATGTTCATTTTAATTTTTAACTTTGTAACTATATGGTCTTACAGTGATTTTGGGAAAGTTGGATGCCCGTAAAACTTGTTTAACATGCTCCACTCGTCTTTAGCCGTAGTAGTCTCTGCTCCTTCTTCTCCTTCTAGTTTATGTGTTTCTATGTTTATTAATTCTGGTCTTCCTTTCTGGTGCTTGATCATTGTAATGAATTATTACTATTATTATAATACATTACCTACCAATAAGTATTTGGAATCATCTTGAAACTTTGGTAGCGTAAAGAACACGTTATACCTCATATATTTTAGCAAAAGTTGGGTCATAAAAAAAAAAGAATGGGACTAGTAAAAATTTAAAGAAAAATCAAAATGTCAGTTTTGGATAACCCTGTAAAAAGCAATGCTTTAAATTCATTTTGGCAGTAGCATGTGATGAACAGGAACTTTTTCATTATATGTATAAATTTTAAGAGGCTAAACCCATATATTCATAGGGATATATAAATATTTTAAACATTGTAAAAAAAAAAATCTACTTTTTAAGTTTTAACACGTAGGGTATTAGACCCAGAGCAAAGACATTTCCAGAATTTTGGCACAATTCATTAGACACAGCATACTGCAATCACAATCCAAATATGTAAATATTTTACGAAATATGAGCATTTTTACTAAATAATTGTTCGTTACTAGTTTTTAAAAAATTTCATTTGCATAATTTAATAGTCATATGTATTCAGCAACTTATATAAAACCCCAAATAAATATCATGTAAATTTAAAGATTTATGAGAGATAGAATGAACAGAATTTCAGTTCTCTCAAAATAAAAGCTAAATTATAAGATGTTTTACTCACATTTTTATTTTGATTTATTCAATGCCCAATAGTAATACAGTGTCCGCTGATTGTAAATAAATATAGAAAAAACACTGCATCAACTTCCTTTTTTTTTTTTTTTTTTTTTTTTTTTTTTGAGCATTACTTTTTACAGGTGATCGAAATCATTTTGAGTTGTCTGTATTTTTTTACTGGTCCCTTTTTATATTTCAGGACACAACTGCGGCTGAAATATATGAGGTATGACGCGTTCTTTACGCCACCAAATTTCAAGATGATTCCAAAATATCCTTTCTAGATATTTGACAAAATGTCTAAATTCGAAAGTCTCTAACTACTTATTGGTAGGTAGTATATACGACATTCGAATTAAGCATGCTGTTAATGTGCTATTATTTTTATCTTTGTAATTCTATGTGAATTATATTCATTATGAAAAAAATAAATCATTTTTTAATAATTCCTATTATGTTATATTGGTACCTTTTATGTCTGTTTTTAAATGACGTAATCCTAGTTTGTGCTACATTTTGGAAAATCCATTCTTTAGTCGTTTACACAGGACCACACCAAAGATTTCTGATACATTATTAAGACAATAATAGAAAATAGCTAGATGGGCAATTAAAATTGTACTACGTGGTTTTCATATTGACCTATATTTCAACGAAAAATAAAAAAAAAATTATTTCTTTCATATACATTGAGCTTCCAAAAATAAATGTATGTTATCAGAATATCTGAAAAACAAATTATAGCAGAAAGTCCAAACATGGTATTCTATATGTATAACATATAGGGATGCTGCACTGGACTTTTCGTTGAGATCAAGAAAATTGTTCATGTACACGGACACCCAAGAGAATTTAAATACATTACGTCTATGGGAGAAATTGCAGGTAAGTAGAGTTTAACATATATAGACTGCACTAAAAAAAATGAAACGAATATAATTTCATTATATGCGTAAAAACATGTTTCATGTAGAATATGGTAGTGAAATCTTTCGTGATCGTTTACAGGGCTACACAAAAGAACTAGATAAAAGTGCGACAATAGATACAAATTAATGGAAGTGTATTTCAGGCTGGGCCGTGTATTATTACTATAGTAATATATTTAGGTGCACCAGTGCTTTGTACATAATCGTCAACAGATATACAGGGCTGCAAATATTTAAGCGATAACATTATTTTTTGTTGTTAGTGGAAATGCTTTACTATAATGTTTTACAATTTCCAAGAAAGCTGTTCAGGAAAGGAAATGAATTTCTCATAGATGTATGGTAAATAATGTATGTTTTTAAGATAAATATGCTCCTCTTTTTTTTTTTTTTTTTTTTTTTTTTTGTATATTTACGCGTTTTGAAGCTTCCTGATTACCGAAGTCAAGTTTTTTAACGTTTGATTTTAGTCTGTGTCTCTTCGAGTAACTTAAAAATGAATTATTTTAGGAGATCCAAATGTCGTAATTTGAAGTTAATATAAGTGTTTAGCTGGAGAAGTTTGATCAACATTGATAAGTTTCAATGAATGTTGCGTGTGAAAGTTGTCTGAATAATTTGAAGTGAACTTTAAATTTTAATAACAGATTTAAATTCTATAAAAATGTAGGTGCAGTAAGGAAACGGGGGGTTGAGGGGAGCGGTAGCCCCCTCACACAGAACTAATTATCGCATAAAATTCTTCCAAAGCGTAATTTGAATTGCTTTAACATAGGTTGACATAACGGAACTCGTTATCTTATCCCTTAATCTCCAGCCTGTACCTACAGTATTAAATTTCAGGGTAAGAGAAAGTCGTGTGTGTGACACACCAGATTATTTCATATATTTCTATGTAAACAGTTTAACGGTAATTAAATATTTTTTTGGTGATATGTTCTGTTTAACATTTTGTTTCATTAAAAAGAAGCAATACTTCCAATGTTGATGTCATTTTTTTCCTTTTAAAATACAAGTAAAAAACTATTCTTAAAGGAAAATGCAATCAATGATGACTTCCTCAGAAAAAGCCCATTTCCTGATTTTGAATCTATGCACATAAAAACCGTTAAAAAATAAGTAAATAAGTAAATAAATAAAAATAAAAAATAAAATTCTTAAAAACTTTTAATAACTATATCATGCTTTTTTAATAAAATAAGTTTATTAAGTTATTTATTTGCTTCATTAATCATCGCATTTAATGTTTTATTTTAATTTTTTTTTCAATGGAAGTATTTCAAAGCAGCAATAAATGTAGCCGATGAAAAATTATTATATCCGTTTTTCAAAAAATATGAGTAAAAATATAGTTATAATACATACATATATATACACAGTCCAGTCACATTAATGTGACCACCACCTACTTTCCATGTCAGAGTTAAATAACCAATCACAGAAGGCAGGTGGCAGCACAGTGCAGTTGAGCGTATATAAAGGGTGTGTGAGGGCTTCGGAAAACATTTCAATCGTTGGCGTAATGCAGAAACGAAGCGATTTATCCGACTTCCAAAAGGGCATGATCATTGGCTTTCGGGCCAAGGGTGGAAGCATTTCCGAAACGGCTGAGTTTGTGAACTGTTCGCGTGCCGCCGTGGTAAAAGTGTACCGTGCATGGCAAAATGGGACTGTCCAAAATCAGCGACGTGGCAAATGTGGTGCACCACGGGCCATAGATGACAGAGGCGAACGACGGTTGCGGAGATGCGTTCGGGCAGATAGACGGGCTACCGTTGAGCAACTGACCACCAAAATGAACCAAGGGGCTACCAAAAGTGTCTCCCAAACTACTATTCAGCGAACATTGCTGCGTCTGGGCCTCCGAAGCAGACGCCTGGTTCGTGCACCTATGCTGACTGCTGTTCATCGACGGCGAAGGCTAGAATTTGCACGCCAGTACAGCAGCTGGACGTCCACTGAGTGGCGACAGGTTGCGTTTTCGGATGAATCGCGTTTTATGCTCCATCGGACAGATGGACGTTGGCGTATAAGGCGTGAAACCTCTGAAAGGAACCACCCTGCAACCATTGCCGGAACGGTCCAAGCTGGAGGCGGGAGCATTATGGTCTGGGGAATGTTTTCCTGGCATTCTCTAGGTTCACTGATCATTGTGGAAGGCACAATGGATCAATACAAGTACGCATCTGTCCTTGCGGACCATGTTCACCCCTACATGCGCATTGTTTTTCCTCAGGATGATGGCATCTTCCAGCAGGACAATGCGAGGTGCCATACAGCTGCCAGTGTACGTGCATGGTTCGAAGAGCACCAGGATGAGTTTACCGTCCTCCCCTGGCCACCAAACTCACCTGACTTAAACCCAATCGAGCATCTGTGGGACCATCTCGATCGAGTTGTTCGCGCCATGGATCCTCAACCGCGTAATCTAGCGCAGCTGGCCACGGCATTAGAGTCGGCATGGCTCAACATCCCAGAGAACACCTTCAGGGACCTATGTGACTCTCTTCCTGCACGTCTCGCAGCAGTCCGCTCTGCGAAAGGTGGTTATTCCGGCTTTTGACAAGTGGTCACATTAATGTGACTGGACTGTGTATATATATATGTGTGTGTGTGTGTGTGTGTGTTTTCTTTGTCTTCTTCTTTTGCAGATTAAGAAATAAATAAATCCTGATCATAAATCCTAAAAATAAATCCTGATCATAAATCCTGAAAATAAATCCTGATCATAAATTCTGATGATCATAAATTTTCGGGTGATCATAAATCCTGATGATCATAAATTCTGATCTAAATTTCCTGGTGATCATAAATCCTGATCATAAATCCTAAAGATAAATCCTGAAAATAAATCCTGATGTTGAATAAAATATTGGAGTTTGGGAAAAAGCTGTTAAATATGTAAATATATATATATATAAGTTAATGGGTATTCTTTAACCACATTTCTTGCTTCCATGGGAGACTTTGCGCAAGCGCGGACTGAAAGAGTCCACTGTTTAAAATAGGGGGGATAACCTTGACGTTGAGAGAAAAGAACGATAAAGGAACACGGAATGACTGGGTGTTTACCAAATCCCAATCTGTCGGTCAATTTGGCACCTCCCCAAGCCTTTGGATTCGTCCTCACTGCTAGTGTTAGGAAACGTGGTTAGACTATATTTGACAAGGATAACGATTATAAGACAGTGCTTGCTATGCTTATTGATAAGAATAAACTTTAATTCGTAAGATATATGAATCATTGAAAAAAAATAAATAAAAAGAAAGAAAGAAAGAAAAGGAAAGAAAAAGAAAATGAAAGGAAAGAAAAAGAAAAGAAAAGGAATGCACAAGCAGATTTAATAACTTTCTTTTATAGGACTTTTAAATACCAGGTGTGTCATAAGTCTGTACACATTTTAAAAATTCATAAAAAATGAAAGAATTGGTAAAATTGAGCGCAGTTTGCGAAAAAGTTATTGTCGTAAAAGGAGAATTTTTTTGGGAAAGAAAAAAAATAATACTCAAATTGAACAAATCACTCATTTCCGTGGAAACTATATTTATTTCATGCGAATGTTTATAGGCATATAAATTCCCTTTTTTTTTTTTTTTTTTTTTTTTTTCTTTCGTCATTACCAGAAATTACGGTTTGTAAACCAGTTACATACACTACGGCTAAATGCAGCCTCAGTCGGTAAATTTTTACATCTTCACTAATAACGCTTTATCCACCTAGTTAGCATTGCAATTAAAATTTCTTCTATGCACAAGTAGGAGACAAAATAAGAAATAAGATTGGCTAAACGCATAACTGTGTAATTTACATGACTCTGAATTGCATATTTCTCGTTATGTATCCGAGCAGCGTCCGCTATCGACGAAATATTTATCTATTTTTTTCTTTACTAAACAAAAAACATTATACCTCTGGGGTTCACCGAAGCGGAAGAGCCATCCCTTCCGTGGAGGATCAAAATTGTGATGGCATGTCTCCGGACCACCTCTAGGGGTGTGTCCCAGACTGTCGCCAATTGCCCATCTGCGCAGCACTAGTGCGACGTAAAACCCAACCAACAAACTTTACTAAAGAAAATCCCCTTTTACGAGAATAACTTTTTCGGAATCTACCAATTCCTTCAAATTTCATGAATTTTTAAAATGTCTACAGACTTATGGGTCACCCAGTACAATATATTACGTGTATAAAAATAAAGGTATTTTTGTGTGCCTTCTTTGCCTCATATGAGATTAGTTTTCTTTCCTGCAACCCACATTAACTATAGTTTCCGAACGATACGTTTAAAGCCCCACTTCATAAACAAATATCAATCTTACTTCAATAACCGTCTTTTGGTTCATGATATAATAAATTATGGTAATATATCACACACACACACACAAATTGTCATTTTCTAAAAAATGGGCGTAACATGTTTAAGACATCTCAAAACGCACAAATTCATAGAAAAGTTGGACTCAAAAGTTTTCAGAAACATAATACTTTCTTCTATATCATTTTATGTAATAGCGTCCCCTATCGTTTAACATGAACAAAAATTTAATCAATATATCTTCACTGTTAAAAACGGTTTCTTAAAAATGAGCTAAACTGTCTCAAAATAGCTCCGAAACAATATATACTTAAATTTGAAAACCTATGTACCCATTTTTGAGTATATTGACATGTGAAACATGGGGATATTTAGATTCTTATTGGTCAACCCCATTTTTGAGCATGTCAGTATACTCAAAAATGAGTACATGATTTCCCTAATTTAAGTATATATTGTTTCGGAGTTATTTTGAGACAATTTAGCTCATTTTTAAGAAACCATTTTTACCAGTTTTCTCTGAATGGACAATATTCGTTTCCTTGGGTTCGAGGCTAAATCATACCCAATATGCGACTTCTTATTCTCGATTTCCCAATGAATTTTCGTCTAGATACAAATATTTCCCTATACAATGCAAACATTTCCCCATAAAGCTTAAATGTAAACATTATAATTCTGCATTTTTCCCTGTAATAGTCACGTGTAAAGGGCATCCGCATTACAGTCGGTAACAAAAGTGTCCGAACAATAGCAAAAATTCCTATATATAAAAAGTACACTTCATACGGTTTTGTTAAATAAATCCTTGTCGAATCATGTTCTTACACTGACTAAGAACAGGATTCGACAAGGATTTATTTAACAAAATCGTATGAAGCGTGCTTTTTTTACATAGGAATTTTTGCTAGTGTTCGGACACTTTTGTTACCGACTGTACGTGTTTATCACAAAATGCGGATAAAGTTCATTAGCATTTACATATTCAACTCTGCGCAATTTTCATCAATAAGTGTTCAGAAATAGACATCTGAGAAACTAAAGAAAGTAATACCCGCACTTTCTTACATGGGGTTGTAAATTTTCAATATGGGTATCTTTGAAAAGAACTCGTTAATATCTTTAAAAGGAATCATTGAACCGTGTGTCTGTGATAATTTAAAACAACGTTATCGATTTTTTTCATACACATGCACAGACGAAAAAAAAAAAAAAAAAAAAAAAAAAGCACAATTTTGGCACAAAATTTATTTCTTTCGACGTTTAGTGGTATACGTCTCTGCGGTGAGAATCGTCTGCATTCATTCATTTTGTAAAGCAATTTGTACAACATGAATTTGTATAAGATAAATATAGAAGAACTAATAGCAGGAGACTTGGCGTTGGAATATTAAAACAGGAATAAACTACTACGTACTACTACTACTACGTACGTTAAATCTGCTATAAAATCTTGCCCCTTGTTATTGAACTCGACTAAATCCCATCTTATCCCTTCTATTGCTAATTGTGCCAGATTTTATGCTTTACCAAAAGTTCACAAACCCAATATTCCATTTCGTCCAATAGTCTCTAATATCGGTACTGCTTTCTATAATCTAGCTAAATTTCTCACCACAATTTTTGCTCCACTTCTTGCTGCTAATAGTTATATTGTTAAGAATTCCATAAATTTTGCAAAAAATATTCAAAACTGCCCTCACTCTAATCTCACTATGGTTTCTTTTGATGTAAAATCTCTTTTCACTAATGTTCTAACAAGTGGCGCCCTCTGCTGTCTCGAAAATAGATTAAAAGAGTTTCATTTCACCTCTTTCGAAATATACAAGAATTAATTTCTCTTACCCGCATTTGTTTATCACAAACCACTTTTTCTTTCCAAAATAAATTCTATCGTCAGTCTGAAGGTTTAGCCATGGGTTCCCCTCTCTCCCCAATTCTCGGAGACATTTACATGCACTATTTCGAAAGCAAGCTTTTTAAGAAAATATCTTTTCCTTTTTGGACCCGTTACGTTGACGACACCTTCACGCTTATCGACATAGCTCATCACAATATTGACCATGTCTTAGAAACCTTAAATTCAATTGACAGTAATATCCAGTTTACATATGAAATAGAAAATAATGGCTCCCTTCCATTTCTTGATACCCTCGTCTCTCGCACTGTAAATGGATTTTCAACCACTGTCTATCGTAAACATTTTGCAGTCTCCCTTCCTCCCCATGCGCGTTCATGTCACCCACCTAACCAAAAAATGGCTGCTTTCTATACTTTTGTAAACCGTGCCCTTAATATTTGTTCAAATCCTATTTTATTGAAATCTGAAATTAAATACCTGAAAGCCATCGCAATTGACAGAGGTTATGACCCTTCCATTATAGACAAAGCTATCCAAAAATTACAACTCCCTCGTATTTCGTCTACTAAATCAGTCACATCTAATATCAGTATTGTTTTACCCTATTTTTCTAAAACCAGTCAAACCATAGCTAAAATTCTCAAACAATATGATTTTAAAATAATATTTTCGCATTCCAATAAACTCACCTTTTCTCAGTTAAAAGATCCTATTGATATGCATAATTCTTGGGGCATTTATAGTATTTCCTGTCAGTGTGGTTTATCATATATTGGCCAAACTAAACACAGTCTTAAATTTCGTCTAAAAGAACATATGAATTACGTCCGCAAACAAGAAACCAATAAATCGGCTATTTCTAAACATTGCTGGGAGGAAAATCATAATTTTAAATTTAATTCAGCTAAAATAATTTGCAGACCTAAATCCATTCATGAACTCGATTTCTTTGAAGCTTTTCATATTTATAAAAATTTATAAACCTTGTAAATTGTGATTTCGCTGTTCCCTATTTGTCTGATTGTTGGAAATTTTACATTCAGTCCACATTTCCTTAATTTTTCTACTGTTTACACAGCTACACATTCCTTAATTCCTATTGGCCACACTCCCCACCTCTTCCGTAATCCTATTGGTTGAACTAAATCCGGTCCCTCTCCTATATATAAGAGCACTTCTCCAGATTCAGAATTCTTTTTGCACTGAAGACGGTACGCTTTAGGCTACCGAAACAGCTGTATGCACCTCAATAATTTTTCTTTGGCGTTTCTGACGTAGTAGTTTATTCCTGTTTTAAATATAGAAGAACGTTTGTGATAGCTCCAAAATACTAGTTTTAATTTTGTGACGGACGTAATTTTTTCCTGAAATAGTTTTAATTTCCATAAAATAAGATAATTATCATAGAATTCCTTCGATAGAGAGAGTAACTGTTTTTTACCTGAAATATACCTTTAAATTCTCTTTTTTTAGATTGAATGATGCATAATAAACTTAAAATAAATATTTCAATTCAATGTTCGATTGAATGTTGTGTTTAATATACTTAGAACAAACTAAACTTAATGTTTCCTATAAATGACACTAGAATATCCTAATTTTATATTTAAATGAGCTTTAAATTTTACTTGTATTAATAAAATAATAATTTAAATGAATAAATATAAGAAATAATTTTTACCAGTTTTAATTTGAAAATATATTCATTGTGCGATGATTTATACGTGTTATGATAATTCATACATTCATGATTTCACTTCGTTTAAAAATCATTTTAACCCGTTAACGTCCGAATTAATTTTGTAAATATTATTAGCTGATTATTTCACTTCTAAAATAATTTAGACACCTGGCAGTAAAATATATTAACTTAAACAATTCTTCTGGCAGTTTTAAATTTAAAGCCTAACCTCATTTATTGTAGTTTAGTGTTCTAGCGAGAAAACTTCGAGATAGAAAAACTTTGAGATAACACATTAAGTTCCTATTATATATTGACAAAGATCTCGAAAGTAAAGTATTATAAAATATATTATTATTCAACTTGATTTAAGTTAGTATACCTGCGCAAAAAGCAAATATATGTGCGACGAATAAAAAATCATAAAATGACTATCCAAATTATGAAATAATAATTGATGAATAATGATTATGAAATAATAACAACGAAATAATAATAATAGGCACATAAAACTTTCAGGGATCATTTAGAGTAACGCTATAAACTATTACTAAAAAGCAGAAATCATTCCAAAAAACCACAATAAATATACGTGCCATTTTATTAGCTGTCCTCAAATAAGGACCTTGGGCGCTAACGGGTTAATATTAGTGAAACAACAGTTGTTTACCAGACAACGATATTTCATGATTATTCTTCGAAATATTTTATTACATGTTTTTTTTCCTGTTTCATGTTTTTATTAAAAACAATCAATGAAATGTACTGAAATTTTTCTTCTAAATTTCATTAAATAATTTAATTCATGATTTAAAATTAAATTCACAAAGATTTTAAATTAACAAATTTATATATTTTATCTAAATAACCTTACTGTTCTAGAACCAAAGACTTGAATAAATAAAAAACAAATATTTCACAATTTTATTAAAATACCATAAATTCTTTTTGGCGGAAACGCACGCGAAGGCGTCCATGTGGAGGCTTAAAAAGATTTTGGTGTCTGTCTGTTTGTGTGTCTCTCTGTCTGTCTCATGATTGCGACTGGAAGAATCATCCTATTGACTTGTAACTTTGTACACAAGTTTTTGAGGCACACGGAATTAAGTTTACAGTTTTGAGTATGTATTCTATTTGTAGTGCGTGTAGAGGCAGTTCACTTCATTAATATTAAGGTTATACTTCGAAAAAAAAAAATATTTAAAAATTACTTAGACTGAAACAAAGAACCTTTCCTTTAATATTCAATAAAATTAAAAAAAAAAAAAAAAAAAAAAAAAGTTTGCATAGACTATACACATTTTCCAACAATATGTATCCATTGCATCACTTAATTTTAGTTATATTACAGCTCCAGAATCCCATCTGAAAAAGAAATTTTGTTTTAATTAAGAAATGAGAAAACTGGTAAATTTGATTCTAATACAGCTTTAATTTAATTCATAAAAAAGCTATAAAATATATAGGTTTTGTATCCGCACGCTGCGATTGCTTTTATACATTGTAAAAAAACTTCTGTAACATTCCGTTTCGAAAAAAGAGAACTAGTAGCATTTTCTGAACCGGATCCATTCATTTTGAAAATGAAAAGTTTTAATTTACAATACTGTTCCTTTTAAGCTTGCAGCGAAACCAATCTTTTTCGTAATCAAAAATTGTCAAAAAGTCACATTCACATACTTGCCAAGCATCTCAATATGAACCGTACAATTTTTAGTACACGCTTTCTTTTTCACACCAATAATTTTTTAGAGTAATTTTAGTCTTATTTAATCGTAACAACATTTGGAGAGAATAACTCTAAAAATATAGTGGTGTGAGAAAAGGGGTGTTTTTTCAGGGGGCGTTAACTATTGTACGGTTTTTAATGAGATGGTTGGCAAGAATGCATTCACTACCATACATTTTGTTTGATGTTATAGATATTAAATGAATCGTTTTGTACATTAATAAAGCCTTTCTTTCCCATAACAAATCCATCCGTTTCAGAAAAGGCACCCCGTAACGGAACGTTTAAGATTTTTTTTACAATCTAGAGAATTGTCTGAAAACAGCAAACCCATAATAATATATTTTATATAAATTTTGTGGATGTAGAGTCACACAAAAGCATCTTCTGTTTGTACCTTCATATCGTACTGTTATCTTATACTATTAAGTGAGCAATATTTGTATGTATATTTCACTGATCTCGAAATCGGTAGCTCGGACAGTCACGAGATTTAACACAAAGGTGCCCCTCGAAGGGTCATTGTGCACATCCAAGTCAGATTTTCGAATTTTTCATTAGTTTTTTCTTAATTAATTAAAATGTAAAAATAATAACCTTCTGATTTCTGATAAAAAAGCCATTTAAATTTTAACATTTTATCCATAATTTAATTGTTGCCAATTTTTTTTTCGACAAAATAATAATAATTATAAAAAAAAAAAAAAAAAAAAAAAAAAAAAACGTACATTTATTTAAAATGAGGAAAATAAATCAGAAAGATTAGAAAATAAATTAGAAATATCAGTCGCATCGTTACAAATAAAATACCAAATGAAAGGGAAAATTTTTGTAAATCCGATGCATTAAACAGCTTATCAGTAGGATAATTAGTTTTTTCTTAATTAATTAAAATGTGAAAATAATAACCTTCTAATTCCTGATAAATAAGTCATTTAAATTTTAAAACTTTATCCATAATTTAATTGTAGCCAATTTTTTTTTCAACAAAATAATAATAATTAAAAAAAAAAAAAAAAAAAAAAAAAAAAAAAACGTACATTTATTTAAAATGAGGAAAATAAATCAGAAAGATAAGAAAATAAATTAGAAATATCAGTCGCATCGTTACAAATAAGATAGCAAATGAAAAGGAAAATTTTTGTAAATCCGATGCATTAAACAGCTTATCAATCGGACAATTAGATTTTTTAAAATTAACTAAAGTATGAATTTTAGGTGGCAACAGCAGAAGATTGTATGGAAACCGTTAGGAGAAAAAAAAAATGAAAAATGTGCTTCACATTAAGTCACATGATTTTTAAGTGGGATTAAAAAATGCAGTTTTCAAATTCTTTTAAATTTTCTCTCACGAACACAAAATTTAATATACAGCCTGTACCCCACAAGACCAACTTGCATTTCAAATTTCATCAATTATTTTGGTTAATAAACAAAAGTTATTATTATTATTTTTTTTCAAATTAAGTTTTATTCTATCTTCGAAAAGAATTATGTGATCATAGATATAATAATATATATAGATCTATCATCCCCATATTATCGTGCAAAGATTTTTGATGCCGAAAAAAAAGCTTTGGAATCAGCCATTAAGTGGTATTGAAGGAAAAAAGGAAAAAAAGAAGAATGAATTTGAAACTATATCTGGAGCTTTTTATTCACCGTTATTAAATAAATTATTCATGAATTTTATTTGCTAAAACATTCGTGTGTATTCCCGTGTGTATTCACTCGGGGAAGACTGCCATATTTTGGTAGAATCGCCGTCTTTTCCCGAGTGAAAAGGAATAACTTTTTTCTCCCCAATGATCAATCTATATATTATTACTATATCTATGTATGTGATACGATACATTAATAATTTGGGTTTTAAAAGTATTTTTTCAATAGATTATTAAACTCTATGAATCATATTTTTATTTTATCAGTTTCATTAACAGATCCTGCTGGGCGATTTTTTAAATTTTCGTGTTGAAGTACACCGAACGTTTTTCGACAAGAAATTTAATATAGCAACAGCCATTTTAATCTAAGTAGCGCATCAAATATATAAAAACATAAATGATTTATTTTTACACAAAATTTACAGAACAAATGCAGTTTTAAAGATAGGAAATTTATTTCAACAAGCACTATTTTAAACCTAAAAACTATTAAAAATATAAGCAGAATATTAAGGATTCTTATGTATAAACAAAAAAGAGTCTGGTAAAATTATTAGCAAAATAGTCTTCCCCTTATTATACAAAAAAAAAAAAAAAAAAAAAAAAAAAAATCCATCGCTAATATGGCGACAAAAATTCAAAAGCCGCCAGTGGAGCAACATAATAAAGCTGTGCAACACGATAATGTTTACCTATTTATTTATTTTCTTATATAAAAATCATTATGCTAATTTATCATACAAACAAATGAGCCTCTGTGTGTTACTGCACTTGCACGCTGTCGAACAGAAATATTTGAAAAATTCAAATTAATATTTAAATAAATAAATAAAAATATGTTTAATGGGAAATATATATAACCATAAAAAGATTAGTTGTCTAAAATATGGCAGAAATAGCGCGCATAGCATATTGTTACAAGGTATCAAGTCTTATTGTTACAATGGACTAAGTCTAAAATGGTGACAAAAATTCAAAAGCCGCCAAAGAGAAATATATTAAGGCTGTACAATCAGGTTTACAACACATGAATTATATATAAACACAAAAAATTAATTGTCTCATGCGACAGACGTAGCCGGTTACAGCATATTGTAATATTTGGCGTGAAATTGCTGTCATTTAATGGTTGATTGGATAAACGAAATAAACATATGAAATAACGTAAAAGCAAATATTATGTTGTCTAAACCCAGTTACATTTGAGTCCAGTCCGAGTTACATGTGAAAAACACGTATAGTGTTGTTCACATGTAACTGGGATTCAAATATAAAAGGGAAACTCCAATTTTTTCGATACTATCTATTTCGAAACTGTTATATAATAAGCACCTAAATGGAAAATATATTTTGTATAAATTTTGTGGGTGTAGAGTTTTCTTCGGTTTGTACCTTCATATCGTACTGTTATATAATGAGCATTGCATCAGCTATATATTTGTATATATAGAAAAGGTTATAATTCAGTATAAATGCTGTTTTTAATTAACGAAGTATCGATATCGTAGTTTCAAATTTCATTTACTGTAAGTATACGGTAATACAAAGAGTTGAAATTGTGAATGTGTCACAAAACATTTGGTGCACATATAGAAATTTTATTGATATATAAATACATATATATATAGATTTTCACAGTCTTAGTAAGTCATTCGTAGGTTCTAATCTATCAAATTAAAATGCAATAAAATTATTTTGTTTCACATTTTTCAGCATTACCATCGGAAATTATTGTAAAATGTAATTCAGAAAAACGAATTAAAATTTTTTTATAATAATCAAATTCTTATTTTAAGAGAAATATTTATTTATGAAACTGGCATATTATATCGCATTGATCTGTAGAAAAGCTGCGGATGACAAAAGTGTACAAGTGTACATATTTATAAGTAGAGTTTTAAACTTATACACCAAAAATGATAAATTGAAGCAAAATTTTTAAACGTATGTTTAAGTGCTATACATGATAATTTCATGCCATATATTTTGCATCTGACTTCTTCTGCAAAGAACAGTTAGTTTGTCAGAATAAGAAAGCTATAAGTTATGAATGTACCAAACAGGGTAAATATAGTTATGCGTCTTATTACAACAACTTTCCAAATAGTTAGTTTAGTATTGGTGAAGCAAGCCTTTAGAATAAATTTTATACTTTGGTTTGACGAATCAAATATATTTCGCTGATTAATGCTGGATTTTACATCATCTAAGGATTCATTTACCAAAGAAGCATTAAACAGAAGACAAAGTAACATCGCGGCATACCAAAAGAACACCACATATCTATGAGAAACGCACTCGCTTGCATTTATGAGAAAATACTCATAACAAAATAAATGATATAGGGAAAACCAACAAGCTATACCCAAAAGTCCAGAAAAATTATTTTCTACTAGTAAAATAACCTCCGTTATATTTTGATGCATGTTCAGTAGTACAGAAAATTCTTCAGTGTTGACAGTAGCAATGAATTTACTAATTATTCTAAAAAGAATCCTGCATAAGAAGATATAATATAAAACAAAAACGCTATTTCTGAATAACAACCATGCATAATTAAAAGCTATTAAGAATGTTTGAAATCCATATATTTTTTTATCATTAGTACTTTGTCCAAAAAAGCAAGAAGCAGTGTACAATTTATCTTCATGAAAACAAGCATGCATGAAGATAAATACAGTGATGAAAAATAAAATATTTAAAACAAACATTATGAGAATGAAGAGTCGAAATTCATTCCAGTCTTTATGCATATTTGAAGCAAGCAAATTTCTCCACAAGCATTTAGTTGTTTCTCTAAAGCATTTCCGATTGCGATACCAAATGAACGTTTGTAGAAAGACATTGATTAACGTCATAATTTCATTTATCATCTGTAATGTTTCAATTGGAGGATAGAAAAACATAAGAGATATGCTTATGAACAAATAAGAAATTAAGTGGCAAAATAAGAATATTTTTCCTGTTATAACGGAAAAATTTCTTAAAAAGCCATCACAGAAACTAGATTTGTCTTCGAAACCAAGTATTGTGAAAAATATTTCAAAGATTCTATAAACTGCTTTATAAGAAATGTCCATGTCATTTGTTTTAAATTTTTGTATAGATGTTGAAAGCATTTTTCTCGTTTTGTAACGATAATTTGCTTGATTTTCGATTTTCAGTTTCAAAAAATATTGTTTTCGTCTTCTTCAAATTTACCTTCCTTCAGTTATATTGTTCAAAGCTTTCT
This sequence comes from Salticus scenicus, assembly GCA_963930645.1. Taxonomy (NCBI): domain Eukaryota; kingdom Metazoa; phylum Arthropoda; class Arachnida; order Araneae; family Salticidae; genus Salticus; species Salticus scenicus. The sequence continues at coordinate 250,732,503 of OZ005656.1, read as the reverse complement.
TAACATGTAATTAATTTCTCAAGTCTTATTTAGAGATTGATTTAATTACAAGTATTATTTAATTACGAAATTGGTGTTGGAAATAGAATTTCATTTATATAATACAGAATTTAAAACATTTTATAGACAAAATATAAATTACTTTATTCTTATAAGTTTCCAGGTTAATATATAATATAGATTTTATTTGTCGGGAAAATTCCGTTTATATTTCAGTTTCTATGCAAACTATGTGTTGTTTAGAAAGCATTAACACAAAATGGAAATTTAAATGTATGTTACAACATAGGTCGTAATGTCTTATTTGTTTTTTTAATGATTTTGATTAAATTCTTATTTTATATATATAAGAGTGTTACGAATGAAAACATAGGTTTGTAACATATTGGTGAAAAAAAACCTGACATATTTTATCTTCTACGTACAATTGGTATTCTGAAACATCAAACTTTAAATTATGTATGTTTATGTATATATTTCAGAGAAAACAATTTTCGGTAACGTATACTTATTTTAAAAGCAATTTGACGTTTCATTGATAAAATATTGATATTTTCACATATGTAATTGAAAAATGTTGCCAAGCGTTTTTTTAGTAGAATTTAAATAACGAAATAAATTATATTTTGTTATTAGAAAATTCTTATCGAAATTATTTTTTTTTAATATTAAATATCAATCTGCATCGTAGTTTATTTTGTCACGCAATGTGCGAAATTGATTGTGTCTCTAAGATAATCGAAAAAATAATACTTATATTAATATTTCGATCAATCTTTATTTTTCTGACTATAGTAGTCTAATACACTTGCTGTTGCTTTTTCCGTAATTCATTTTTAATTAAAAATTGCATAATTAATAATTTTTTGCTGGTCATATTTTTCTCTATTGAGTAGAATATAGTAGATACGTATTTTTTTTTTTACTTTCAGTTTTTCATGAATTTATCTGTTTTGAAAGGTACAAAACATAATTTGACAATTTTTTGAAACGTCTATGTGTGAGAGACAAAACAATTGTGGCCGCTTCAAATCAAGATTTTTTTTTGTATACTTTCATGGAAGCTCTTTGAAGTTCTAACGTTTGATTGACTAAAATAATTCAGAAAATACATCACATTGGCGCATGCATCCAAAAAAAAAAAAAAAAAAAAAAAAAAAAATCCAGTGACTAATTCTCGCAGTGTCCTATTTTGCTCTTGCTAAACTTTGATTGGTCTAAATATCAGAAATGTGTTTACACGCGTAAGTACTCGTCTTTTTCGAAATGGTTGAGATTCGTTGAAATGCGAAGAAATGCTTTGACATAATGAATTATTACTTTGCGTAATTTAGTCTCTCTTGACACTCTGTCATTGAGCGATTTGAAATTTCTGGTTAATTGGTGGGAAATAACAATTCGATGAACCATATTTAGTTAGTATTCCACCTGTCAAATCGCGAGCGTCGGATAACGGATATATTTTTAATGAGATATACTATTGGAATATATTATTATATGTATGAATATATATATATATATATATATATATATATATATATATATACATATACATTAATTCAGGGAAGCAACTGTATTTATATATATATATATAGTCACATCCCGATTTTTTTCGAACTGTTGTTGAGAGAAAAGAGTGGCAACTATATATATATATATATATATATATATATATATGTATGTAGCTGCCACCCTTTGCTTTCTTCTCCCATTATTTGGTAAAAAATTAAAACATGAATGAAATAGTGAAGTATGGAACTTGACGGTAAATATGCCTCTGGGAAAACACAAAATAAATAGTTGTAACTACTATTTAGACAACGGGAAACCGTCTTGAAAGGAAATAGTTTTATTCAGATAGTCGTAGTAAAATAATAATAATAATAATAATAACAGGGAACAAAGTAATCTTGAGCAGTTAAACATACTTTAATGAAAGAAAATATTGCAGGCTACCTACATATTTACGCAAGTTTGGGCGATGTTTATCGACGTACGGAACATTATACACCGTTTTTGGTGCTAAATGAGCCAAAATTTAGTAATATAATAGCTGGAATATGCGAAATTAAGCCAAAAGTATGTGCTACAGTAACTGCATAAATTTATATATATATGGCACAAGATATCCTAATCTTATGGTTGTAATTACTACGATACAAAGATTTGGTTAAACAGTGCACTTAATCATAGTTAAAGGTTTCACTCTCTTATGGTTGCAGCACTTCTGTACAGTGTATTGGTTCAACCTAGGACAACATTTTTAACTGAGTAGGATTTTACAAATTATGGATTTACTTGTTTTATTTATTTATTAATTTTTCGAAAGTCTAATTTCTTGCATTTAACAGATCGTAGAACTTGTGAGAGTTATCATCAGATTTCAATCTTCTTGTATAACATATAAAGCATGTAGTATCTGAATTAAATCAATTCGTGTCTCAAGAATAATTATGTATTTTTAATTTTTAAAATATATATGCAATTTAATTAATGTTTTTAAGTTCTTGTTTAGCTACAAGTGCACTATTGTACGAAAAATTATTATACTTATATAATGTCTTGTTTTAAACATTCAAATTTCTTAATATTTGACGTTACAAAGTATAAAAATAAAAACACAGTTCCCGCCGCTGATTAAAATCACATTCGTTCTGAGCCAAAGTGATTTTATTAAGCGGTTGATTTTTATGTCCAGCGAACGTTCCTACACTTTAGGAAAAGTTTCTACTTCCCTGAATTTGGAAAGAAACTTTAAAAGGTAACGAATAATGGAATTAGAAAACAATATTAATTAATTTTTCACAGATAATTAATTAATTGTTTCGTTGATATAAGTAAATTAAACACATTCCTAGTTACCACGCACTTTCGTTTGCGGAAAATCATCGTTACTTTACCAAAAGTTCACACTGTTCTTATAAATTTAAAATCTTTCCGTTTAAACCTCCTGAATTTATAGTAATTTCAAAATAATAACTAGAAATTGCTTTTGGTTAATTAGAAATTAAATATATATATATTTCAAATTAAATTTGTAACTTGTTTCGAAGAATACGTTCCTTGAAATTGTTACGCAGATAAGTTATGGGGAATGTTTAATTTGTAACAGTGCTGCAAGTGTGAAATCTTCGACAATGAGCGATAACGGAGGGTTTGCTGTGCTTTAGCTTCTTTCTCAATTTCTTAAAAAAAAAAAATGCAAATATATATATATATATATATATTTAATGCGCATGAATGATATTTTTAAATGCTAAGGAAATATTTTTGAGTTTATTAACCGGCCATGCTGATTTTATTTACGTCTGATTTTATTAACCATTGAATTTATTACTGTATATCATTTTTTAAATAATAAATTGCATTTGTTAATTGTATATCATATAAAAGCACCAAAAATGTGTTTTTAACAAATGTTTATGTAATGTATTTTTTAAATTTTCGCATGTTAATCTGTTTTAAAACAAACGTTTAAAGAGCAAAATTTTACTATTACTACCCTTATTAATATTAAAAATATAAAGTTTTTATACATAACTTTCCAAAGCTTTTACTTTTCATTCATCTCTTTACATTAGGTTAAATATGGCAGTAATATTTTTTTTCTAAATGTTTCCCTAAAATATCTATAACTTTTTTTCTATGTTCATACCCCCCCCCCCCCCCACCCCCAAATTCCTAAAAATTATACAGTTTTATACCACAAAGCTAAAAGTGTTTATAAAGCAAAAATAAAATTTGATCTAAAATTCTACATTTTATTCCGAAAGTTTTCATCTGAACACTCTTGCATTTCTTTCTTGAAATATTTATTATATAATTCCACTTTAAAAAATTTCGAATTTTTTAAGGTTATTGCTAGAAATTTCTTGCTGCGTTAAATAGGATTAATTATAATTTTTATTTCCTGTAATAAAAAGTTATTTGTAGGAATTTCTTAGTCCCTAAATCCTGCGTTAATTTTTATTGGGTAAAAAATTAACTTTAATTATAATTTAACTGCAGCCATTACTCATATCAATTAATTTGTTCTGTCAAATAGTTTTTCTTCTGTAGAAAAAAGTAAAAATATGGTTAAACAAGAATTTATTATTAATAGCCGTGAGTACATTATAAGTAATAAAGCAAGTAAATTGAGTCGAATTAAATACTTGTCATTTTGTACATACACCAACGCAAAATATTAAAGAAAAAAAATTCTTTTGATTAATTAGTTGTTATAAAGACTTAATTACTATGAATAGGAACTTAAGATTTTTCATAATCACTGAGATTTCATTTTTAGTGAAGAAAAAAAAATCAAGTTATTCTGTAATACAAGAAATTTAATTTTTAGAATCAGTTGAAAAAAAAAATAATTGAATGATTAATTAAAAATATGAAATATAGTAAAGACATACATTATATAAATCCATCAAGAATTAATAATATTTTAGTGCTTAGTTATAGCCTCATGCATAAAATTGAAAAAATAAAACTAATTTATCTGTTTATAATAAAGCAACAATAATTTTTAACAAATGAATTTTTATGGAATTGTTCAATTCTTTAAAGATTTTTTTTTTCTCTATAGACGGTAAAGTAGTATTAAGGAGAGAGCAGATCTTATGAATATTCTTCTTAAATTACTATTTTAGAGGTTCGAATATGTGCATGCATACACATTCCAGTATAATAGTATTAATTACATTAAAATTTATCGAAATTGTTTAATGTAAACGATAGCAAAAGTCTAAATTTTAAATAATTTTAAACAATTTTCTAAATTTTCCTGTTAATTGTTTTTTTAACTTGTCCCCTCGATTTTGCTGATTTTTAATTTAAAGTAATAAACTACACATAATTGGATATTACTTTGTGAATTTATTCATAATTTATTACTTTTAAAAATCTCATCACACTTGAATATGTAATCTTTACATTCAATTTTGATGTTTAAAAACTACAAAAAAAAAAAAAAAAAAAAAAAAAAAAATCACCAATTAATCGACATACAGGTAATCGGATATTTTTAGATTATATTGTGAAACTAATATAATGTAAAAAATGGAGAAAAAATTTTAAAAAGGAAAAAAGTAGCATCAGTTTTTCATGCGAAAAAAAAAAAAAAACAAAAAACAAAAATAAAATAAAATAAAACAAAATAAAGAAATAAAGAAATAAAGAAATATTTGAAATTCTTTAATTAATAGAAATAGTTTCGAGATATTTCAACATATTTCTTATTGTTATATTTCATCGTATATGTTTAAAAACTTTTATAATTTTAAGGCAATAATTTTGAAAAATAAACTTCCGTCAACTACTTAATAGTAATTTAGTTTTCTAAGTTCTTTTTTTTTTTTTTTTGTTCTTTTTTCCTCTCCATCAAAGTGAGTACATGCAATAATTTGTATCTGTATAATATGTGGCTGTTTTTACTAAATTCTACCCTTTAATTGCATATTAACCCGTTAGCACCAGTGTCCTCATTTGAGGACAGCTAATAAAATGGCGCGTCTATTTTTTGTGGTTTCTTGAAATGATTTCTGCTTTTTAATGACAGTTTATAGTGTAACTCTTAATGATCCCTGGAAGTTTTATTTGCCAACTATTAATTATTATTTCATAATTTGAATAGTCATTTTACGATTTTTCATTTGTCGCACATATATTTGCTTTTTGTGCAGGTATACTACTTTAAGTCAAGTTCAATAATAATGTACATTATAATACTTTACTTTCGAGATCTTAGTCAACATATAATAGAAAATTAATCTTTTATCTCAAAGTTTTTCTATCTTGAAGATTTCTCACTAGAACACTAAACGTCAATAAATGAGATAGGCTTTAAATTTAAAACTGAAACAATCAGAAGAATTGTTTATGTTAATATAGTTTACTGTCAGTTGTCTATATTGATTTAGAAGTAAAATATTTAGCTTATAATACTTGTCAAAATTAATTCGGGCGTTAACGGGTTAAATATATATATATATATATTGTAGTTGATATTTAGTCACTAGATATTATTTATAAGCATATTATTTATTGACCATAAAAGTTATTTGCTTAGAAATATTGCTTATGTATACAAAGTAAGTTTAAATTTCATCTTATTACTTTCCGAACACTATAGTGAGGAAAGTATTGTAATCATGTCAAAAATCCGAATTCGAGATTTTCATGTTTCTATACGTTTCGAGGTCCCCTGAGTCCGTTTTCACAATTTTTACGATGATGTATGTATGCGTGTGTGTATGTGTGTATGTCTGTGAGTGAACAAGCTAGCGTCTAAACGCTTTGTTCGAATAAGCTGAAAGTTAGTGCGTATATTGTAAGTCACCATAGTACGAACCCTATAGATTTTGGTGAATCTAGCACTTAAAGTTTTTTTACAGGGACACAAAGAAAAATTCTTTATCATTATGGTCTATGGGACCAAAAAACGGAAAAGTGCGATAGCATCTAAATGCCTTCTTTAATTGAGCAAAAAATTTATACACATATTATAGGTCACAGTTACTCAATCTGTATAGAGTTTGGAGAATCTGGCACTTACAGTTTTTTTACAGGGGCTCAATGAAAAATTCTTTATCATTATGGTCTATGGAGCCAAATTTTTAAAAGTGCGATAGCGTCTAAACACTTATTTAATCTGAACAAAAAATTTTTACACATGTTATAGGTCACAGTTGCACGAACTGTATAGATTTTGGTGAATTTAGCAATTACAGTTTTTTTACAGGGACACAAAGAAAAATTCTTTATCATTATGGCCTGTGGGACCAAATTTTTACTTTCTTCTATATTCAATAGAAGAAAGTATTGGATTCGTAAAAATTTTCGGCCTCGGGTTTTTGATGGATTTACACGTTTTGAGGGCTGTAGAACACGATTTGACCATTTTTAGAAAATGTCTCTCTGTTTGTCTGTCAGTGTCTGCGCGGTGTGACAAACTTTTTTGTCAACTGTATCTCAGGAACTACTTCACAGAATTTCATAGAAATTGGTATGCAGTTGCACCTTGACATAAATTAGTGCCCATCAATTTTTGGTAAAAATTGTCTTACAGGTTGCGTTGCCATCCCGCTTTGCCTAAATTTTTAACATGGTGGAATAGTACAAAATTTTGTATAAATGTGCATAAAGAAAATTATTTTTTAATAATCATTATGAAATTTACCAGAATTATTTATAATAGAGATAGTCAACTGGGAAAATTTTTTTGTATGTGTAGGAGCCTTGCCTCCTCCCCCCCCCCTTGGGGGGAGAATTCCCCCGTCGAGGGGAGTAAATTTTCATGATGGGTATCTTTCAAAAGAGCTCGCCAGTACCTTTAAAACGAATGGTTGAACCATAGATCTGCGATAATTTAAAATGAAGTTATCGATTTTTTTTAATGTAATATCTACAATAAAATCGACTTTTTTTGGATATTTAGTGTTATACTACTTCTCTAATATGGAAATCATCTGCATTATCATGGAAGATAATTTTTTTGAATAATAATTTTAATAAATTATTTGTACTGAGTGAATTTGTATAGGAAAATATAGAAGAAAGTCATGTGGTGGCCACAGCATACTAGTTAAAAGTGCGATGGCATCTAAATGCCTTATTCAATTGAGCTGAAAATTTATATGAATATTATTAATCACCGTTGCATTAACTATAAGCATTTTGGTGAATCTAGCATTTATAGGTTTTTTATAGGGACACAACGAAAATTCTTTATCATTATGATCTATGGGCTCAAAGTTCAGTAGAGTTAAATAAAACATCGTGTAATATATGGATAAAAATACTCAAAAACTTTATTATGGTTTTAACTCTTTTGTTTTTTAACAACTCCTCTTTCTTTACTTTATCTACAAAACTGTTAATTACTCAATGTTCGGAAAGTCGAATGGAGTCACTCCAGATTTTTTTTTTTAAATAATCCGTTTTTCTTAAATTTAGTTGTATACATTGTGATTTTCATGAATGCTTATTTAATGTTAGAGATTGTTTATACATAAAGAAAAAACTTACACACATAATTTTGTTTATAGTATATACGAAAATTTTCCACAATATATATCAATTTATTTTACTATAAATGATGCGAAAGTTACAATATTTATATTCCATTATGAACTACCACTTTTACAACTTCAGAAAACCATAGAATAAAACGCATCTGAATTCAAAATAACCGGCACAAGATGTGTTCTTTTACGAGATTCAAATACTTTTTTTAAAACACTAAGAAAAACGTTTGAATCTGTACAGAACGTTTTGCTATTGGGATACACTTTTTGCTTCAATAATCAAATAGGTAAGCATTTATCATGTTTTGTTGCAATTCCATTACATAATATTTTGAATTATATATCTCTAAATAATTATGAAATATTTTGATTTATATTAAAGCTTTAAAAAAAAAAGGAAAAAAAAAAGTGCTAAATGTCTTGTTATTTATTTGTCAGCTGTTAGCTTCAGAATTATCTAATATCTCTTTTTATAGAAGAACAAATGTTTGATTAGGTAAAAATCGAATTAAAGGTACTGATAACGTAAAAATGAATTTTAAACTTTATATTATATTACAAAAACTTAGTCCTATCAATATATATATATATATATATTCATATTGTGATACTAGAAATGTAAAATGTAAACAATTTATTTTCAGAGAAAAAAGAACTGAGAATGAAATATGACAACAAACAAAACGTTTTAAATTTTTTAAAGTAATATAATTAATTTAAATTTAAATTACTTAGTAGTTTCTTTTAAAATACAAATTAAGTTTATGCGTGTAAAAATCATAAATTGAAACGAAAAATTATTAAATAAATATATACATACATACATGTGTATATATACATTATAATTTTTAATAATGAATTGAATGTCATAATAATAATTAATGTGTTTTCACAAAAAAGAACTTTTGCAACGCAGTTTAAATAACTGAATCTTCAAATTAAATATACAACATGTGAAAAATCCCTTATAATATTTCAACTCTGGAAAATGCCTAAAATCTACCTGGTTCTTTTGCCAACAATTTATTTCATTTTCACACTGCTCAAATGAAATTGTGACAAAAGTTGCCCAGTATATCTAGCTTTCAAACCATGCAATAAATATTTTTCTATCTTTAACTTAAGCGCAATAAAAAGTATTTACGATAAGTGCACATATCTCAGCGAATATTACACGTTTGAATTTTATGCTGCAGAATTATGTTTTGTGCAAGTTTCATAAAATTTTATAGAAATGCATTCCAATTGTAAGACAAAACACACCAAAAAAGTTAATAATTTAATTTTTGAAAAAAAAAAATATATATATATATATATATATATATATATATATATATATATATATATATATATATATATGGCTTTTTTTAGCAGTTGAAATCATTTATTTTACGTTTCTCAGTAAGTTTTACTTATGAATTGATTCACATTTATTAATTTTCTCGTACGTTTTTCAACTTTTATATGACTGAAAACGTTTATTATAATTTCATATATATATATATGTATATATATATACATATACCTAAATAATTGCGCAATTCCACAACAAAACATAGGTATTGTACAAAATATATGCAACAATGTGTTAGAGATACAAGTTGTTTGTAGCTGTTTATGATACAAGGTGATCCAAAGTATTTGCACTCTTCATTAATTTGTGGTTGGTCTCCTAATTGCATTTTCGACTAAACTGACAGTGAAAAAATGCGCGTTTTTAAAAGTTCTTTCCGTGTCTGAAGTAATCAGCCTTTTCTTTAGAAAATCGAAAGAATTAAAAAAAAAAAAAAAAAAAAAAAAAAGTCTAATAATTTTGTCACTTACTGTATACATACACACACATGCATAAGTAACTGTAGTTTATTAATCTTTTTAAAAGTTCTATTTAATAATTAAAAATTAAATTTTTTTAGTAAATTTATGTAATTAATGTCAGATATCCATTTCTTCTAGAACATAAAACTGCATTCATTATCTTTTTAAACACTTAACCTGAAAAAAAAAAAGTTATACACTAAGCTAATTCACTTCTCAAGAAGATAATCATAACGTAAAAGCGTTTTATGATGTGTAATATTATAAGGTTTTGCTGGTCAATCAGGCCTCTCGTCCCCTCAATTTCGTTTTTGAATAACACTTTTTGTGATTTTCGGTGATTCTTTTGATAAGAGAGAAGCTGTTAAAAAGGTTTTTGTATTGTAAAAAATAGAGAAGTTTTATATTTCTCAATAATCATTTTTCGAATTTTCACTAAAAGACAAGAAAGCGAAAGCTTAACATATAAAGTGTTTTTTTTTTTTTTTTAGGTACATTCAAGAGCAATACGTATTTAAACTTCTTAACGATTTTTTTTTTAATTATCTGAACTGACATACTTTAAAGTGATTATTAATTCTTTTTTTCACCTAATTTAAAATTCGCAAAATCAAACATATGTGTATAAAAATATGTAAGAAAGGAAGAGCTCTTTTTTTTTTTTTTTTTTTTTTTTTTGTAAATTATACTTCAAAATCTTTGCAAACTTATAAAAAATGACTTAAAGTAATAGTTGCGCATTGAGCTATTTTCTTATAAAACTCTCATTAAAAACTATTAACCATTTTGCACACAATGTTGTAACTACAGCAAAGCATATTTTCTCATTTAAATAATAGTACGATAATTGCAAGAATTTTTGTTTATTAATTTTCATTTCCTTTTTGTATTACGAAATGTATTTCTTTAATTGAGTTTTTTAAAGTAAAACAAAAATTATGTGGAATTTCCTACATATTCCAAAAAGATTTAAAAAAAAAAAAAAAAAAAAGTTTAATGATAATTAAATATTTTTTATAAAAATATGCTTTGTTTTGTATTTTATTATAATACATAAAAAATGCGACTTAAAAATTTGAAATTAAATTCAGAAACATCAGTTACTTTTATTCCCTTTAAAGTAAAAAATTATCGCTTACAGAAAAATACAATCAATCATGACTTCCTGTAAAAAATCCTCATATCCTAATTTAAGCATTTTAATGCATGTGCATAAAAACTGTTAAAAAATAAACATTAAAATTGTTGAAGTCTTCTAATAATGATGCGATCCCATTTAAATTATTGAAAAAATGTGCAAGATGGTGTAAAGTGATAAAATTAAAAGCATATCAAAAAACAAAATTATCAAGCTTTAAATTAGTTATATGCTTCATTAATCAACCCATTTAATGTTTTATTTTGATTTTATTAATGGAGGAATTTTCAAGCAAGAAAAGTATATGAAAAAAAAAAAAAAAAAAAAAAAAAGTTGTATCAGTTTTTCTGTAAATATAAGCAAAATACAGTAATATTAAAGAATAAAAAATTCTCCATCTTGTTAGAATTATACGCCTCCTAATATTGTATTAAGTAATTTAAGATTAAAAATAAATAAAAATAAATAAAAAACTCGTTAAAAGAATTTATACTATATTTGATTATAATGAAGCATTAAAAAAAAAAAAAAAAGTAATAATAAAAAATAAAATAAAAATAAAAATAGTTATTTTTGACAATGAATCAGCTGTGCCATTTCTTCCAAGAAAATAGAGTCGGTTTCAAATAAAATATTTCTAACAACAATACTGTAAATATTGAGGGCAACACTGTTATCTCTTTCTCTCTCTCTCTCTCTCTCTCTATATATATATATATATATATACAGTTCTCGCTGCTTATTAAAATCACATTCGTTCTGAGATAAAGTGATTTTATTAAGCGGCTGATTTTTATATCCGGCGAACGTTCCTGCACTTAAGGAAAAGGTATCACTTTCCTGCATTTCGAAAGAAACTTCAAAAGGTAACGAATTACATAATTAGTGAACAATATTAATTAATTTTTGATAGATAATTAACTAATTGTTTCTTCGATATAAGTAAATTAAACGCATTCTAAGTTCCCGTGCACTTTCGTTAGAGGAAAATCATCATTACTTTACCAAAAGTTCACGCTCTTCTTGTAAATTTAAAATCTTTCCGTTTAAACCTCATGAATTATAGTAATTTCAAAATAAGAACTACAATTTACCTTCTAATAATCAGAAAAAAAACCATTTCAAATCAAATTTGTATTTTATTACTGAGCTTTGAAAAATACGTTCCTTGAAAATGTTACGGAGATAAGTTGCGGGGCATGTTTAATTTGTAACTGTGCTGCAAGTATAAAATCTTGAACAATGAGCGATAACGCAGGGTTTGTTGTGCTTTAATTTCTTTTTCTTTTAAAAAATAAATAAATAAATAAATCACAATATAGATAAAAAAAAAAAAAAAAATTAGTTTGCATAAATGATATTTTTGGCTGCTGAGAAGATATTTTTGAGTTTATTAACCGGCGATGCTGATTTTATTAAGCGGCGGCTTTAAAAGTAGTTTGCATTGATTTAATTCCGGTCTTGGAGATTTGATCAGATTAAGCGGCTGATTTTATTAACCAGTGATTTCATTAAGCGGCGATTACTGTATATATATATCCCTTTCTGACATAGACCGTACGATCGTGCGGGTCCACGATATCCACGACATCCACTTACATTTTTGCATCTGGAACAGTCGTATATAATAAAATCAGGAAATGAACGACCGCGCTAATTAGCAGAAAGTGTAAAGTACGATTTTCAATCAACAAATGTCAGTTATAGTCCATATTTTTCTTTCAGTTTGCAAAAACAGAAGAAGGTAATGTTTTAGGATAAAAATGTTTCGGGTCGGAATGGGATATATATATACATATATATATATATACATATATATATATAGATAGATAGATAGATAGTTAGATAGATAGATAGATAGATAGATAGATAGTTAGATAGATAGATAGATAGATAAACAGACACATAGATAGATAGATAGAGTGAGAGAAAGAGAAAGAGAAATAGAAACAAATTGATACAGGGTGATTCAAAACCCAACATACAGACCTTTAGTGGAGGTACGGCACATCAAAAGGATTAAAAATTGCACAGGAACTCATAACCATGAATGACATTTTAACCCTTTAAGAGTTGGATGTTTTTTAGTTAATTTTAATAGTCAAACTCGCATATGGGCAGGGCTTTTGTAGACTGAATTTTTAACTAAAGGTTATATTTTACGCAACATTGGTATATCAGCTGTTTTTATGTAAACTAAAATCATTTAGTTAAAAATGTATTATACAAAGCCACGCTCATTCGTATGTTTTCCTGTTAAAAATTAACTAAAAACGTCCAGTTCTTAAACGATAAAAATGACGTCTGAGGTCGGTTTCTTATGCAATTTTAAATTCTTATGAATGCGATTCTTATGATTGTCTAGTTCCCTTAAAAGTTTGTACGTTGGGTTTTTAATCACCCTGTGTATAAATCGAGTTTTTTTTTTTTTTTTTTTTTTTTTTAGATTCAATGATGCATAATAAAGTTAAGATAAATATTTCAATTCAATATTTTATATATTTCTAGAAGAAACTATACTTAATTTTGCCTATAAATGACACTAAAATAGTCTATTATATTTAAATGATCATTAAACTTTACTTGTATTAATAAAATAATAGTTTAAACGAATAAATATAAGAAATAATTTTTACCAGTTTCAACATATAAATATATTCATTGTGCGATGATTTATACTTGTTATGATAATTCATATGTTCATGATTTCACTTCGTTTAAAATAGATTTTAATATCAGTGAAACAACAGCTATTTATCAAACAACGATATTTAATGATTATTCATCTAAATATTTTATTATATATACACTGATGGAAAAAAAAAATCCCAACACCAGGAAAGAGCTGTGCTAGATAAACGAAATTTGGTAGGCGTGTTTATACATCTGAAAGATGACGTCGATTCAAATTTCGAGCTACGCGCATAAGTGTGGCGTTAGTAGCGACACTATGAACATACAAATGAGGTTTGCTTTAAATAAGCGCTGTAAGGTTCGTGATTGTTATTTACAGTTGAGATTTGACCTCCTGGGTTAATGTTAGTCAAGGATGCCTCTAAGAAGACGAAGAAGCCATTATCAACAGCTCACTGAGTTTGAACGAGGTCGTGTAGTAGGGCTTCGAGAAGGTGCGTTTTCTTTCCGCGATATTGCAGAAAGACTTGGCAAGAATGTATCCACTGTGCATGAGTGTTGGCAGCAGTGATCAAGGGAAGGTACTGCCTCAAGAAGACCGGGTTCCGGGCGGCCACGTGCCACTACTGAGAGGGAAGACATACAGCCATACGCCGTGTTCGGCGTATGGCTGCGGCTAATCGTACTGCGTCTGCAGCTGAAATTCGAGCTGCAGTTGGCACCACAGTGACACAACGAACTGTTACAAATCGGTTACTTCAAGAAGAGCTCCGAGCCAGACGCCCTGTAGCGTGCATTCCACTGACTCCAAACCACTGCCATTTGCGACGTGAGTGGTGTCAAGCTAGAGCTCATTGGAGGACGGAGTGAATATTTGTTGTCTTTTCTGATGAAAGCCGGTTCTGCCTTGGTCGCAATGATAGCCGTGTGTTGGTTAGAAGGAGGCCAGGTGAACGCCTGCTAGCGACCTGTCTGCGGCCTAGACACACAGCGCCTACTCCTGGAGTTATGGTTTGGGGAGCAATTTCGTATGACAGCAGGAGCACTCGTGGTTATCCCACGCACCTTGACTGCAAATTTGTACGTCAGTCTAGTGATACAACCTGTTGTGCTGCCATTCATGAACAGCAATCAATAGGGTGTTTTACAACAGGATAACGCTTACCCTCATACCGCTATTGTAACCCAACATGCTCTACGGATTGTCGATAGCTGCTAGCTATTGCCTGCCAGCTAGATCACCAGATCTTTCTCCAATCGAGCACGTATGGGACATTATTGGACGACAACTCCAGCGTCATCCACAACCAGCATTAACCGTCCCTGCATTGACCGCCCAAGTGCATCTGGCAGGGAACTCCATCCCACAAACTGATATCCGACACCTGTACGACACAATGCATGCACGTTTGCATGCTTGCATTCAAAATTCTGGCGGTTACACCGGTTACTAATGTACCAACATTTCACATTTGAAATGGCTCTTCTCGCCAATGCCTCTACCTGTGATCTTGAAACTTTAATCAATTAAATATGTTATCTAGACAAAGGTATTGCTGAAATTTCATTACTGTACAATAATTTTTTCTTGGTGTTGGGATTTTTTTTTCCATCAGTGTATATATATATATATATTTTTTTTTCTGTTTCATGTTTCTATTAAAAACATTCAATGAAATCTACTGAAATTTTTCTTCTAAATTTCATTATTTAATTTAATTTAAAATTTAGAATTAAATTCACAAAGAGCTTAAAATAACAAATTTATATATTTTATCTTAATAAACTTACTGTTCTAGAACCAAAGACTTGAATAAATAAAAACTAAACATTTCACTATTTTATTAATATACCATGAATCCTTTTTGGCCGAAACGTACGCGGAGGATAAAAAACATTTTGGTATCTGTCTGTTTGTGTGTCTCTCTGTCTGTCTCATGATAGCGACCGGAAGAATCATCCTATTGACTTGTAACTTTGTACACAAGATTTTGAGACTCACGGTTAACTTTACAGTTTTGAGTATGTATTCTATTTGTATTGTGTGTACAGGCAGTTCACTTCATTAATATTAAGGTTATACTTCGAAAAAAATATACAAAATATACTTAGATTAGACTGAAACTGAGAACATTTCCTTTGATTTTCAAAAAACATTTGAAAGAAAAAAGAAAAAATACGAAGTTTTAATAGACTATACACTTTTTCAAACAATATGTACCCATTGCATCACCATACACTGTTAAAAATTTCTGTAAATTTAATGTAAATATTTATCCAGAGTCTCTGTTAATTTACAGTAGTTCTTAGTTAAAAGTCAATAATCGTGATTCTCAATCTTTATTCTGTATTTTTACTTAATTTTATTATGTAATTTTTTAATTAAAATTAAAAATGACCTTTTCCAAGTTCGAAATATATTCTCTACAATAATTAATTAAATTAATACTAGTTATTAAAGTGAATAAATAAAAAAAGATTTTTACCATTTCCGTTTATTTTTCTCTGTAATTTTACGTAAGACTTAAGATAATACATTACACAGAGTTTACTGTTGAAATTTTTAACATTTGCGAGCTATGTCATTATGAACCGTACAATTTTTAGTACCCGCCTTCTTTTTTACTCCTATCATTTTTTAGAGTAATTTTTTTCTTATTTAATCGTAACAACATTTGAAGAGAATTACTCTAAAAATAAAGTTATGTGAGAAAAGCGGCGTTTTTTCAAGGGGCGTTCACAATTGTACGGTTATTTATTAGATAGTTGACAAGTATGCATCCCTTAATTTTCGTTATAGTACAGCTCCAGCATGACATCTTAAAAATAAATTGCGTTTAATTAAGAAATGAGAAAACTGGTAAATTTGACTTTAATACAGTTTTAATTTAATTCATAAAAAGCTATAAAATATATAGGTTTTCCATCCGCACGCTGCGATTGCATTTGTACATTGTAAAAAAACTTCTGTAACATTCCGTTTCGAAAAAAAAGTTTTAATTTACAATACTGTTCCTTTCAAGTTCGCTGCGAAACCAATCTTTTTCATAATCAAAAATTGTCAAAAGTCACATTCATTACCGTACACTTTGTTTCATGGTATAGATCTTAAACGAATCGATTTGTAAATTAATAAAGCTTTTCCTTCCCATAACAAATCAATCCGTTTTAGAAAAAGCACCTCGTAACGGAGCGTTTAAGAATTTTTTTACAATCTAGCAAATTGTCTGAAAACAGCAAACCCATAAAAATATATTTTATATAAAATTTGTGGGTGTAGAGTCACACAAAATCCTCTTCGGTTTGTACCTCCATATCGTACTGTTATATATGTTTAAATGAGCATTGCACCCGCTATATATTTGTATATATACAAAAGAAAAGGTTATCATTAAGTTTAAATGCTGTTTTTAATTAACAAAGTATCCATATCTTAGTTTCACATTTCATTTACTATAAATATACGGTAAAACAAAGAATTGAAATTATGAATGTATCACAAAACATTAGGTGCGCATATAGAAATTTTATTGATATATATATACATATATATATATATATTTTCACAGTCTTAGCAAGTCATTCGTAGGTTCTTATCTATCAAATTAAAATGTAATAACATTATTTTGTTTCACATATTTCAGCATTACTATCGGAAATTATTGTAAAATGTAATTCAGAAAAAAAAAAAAAAAAAAAAAAAAAATATAATAATCAAATTCTTTTTTTCAGAGCAATATTTAAATACGAAACTGCATATTATATCGCATTGATCTGTAGAAAAGCTGTGGATGACAAAAGTGTACAAGTGTACATACATGTAAGTAGAGTTTTAAACGTATACGCCAAAAAAGATAAATTGAAGCAAAATTTTTAAACGTATGTTTTAGTGCTATACATGATAATTTCATGCCATATATTTTGCCTCTGACTTCTTCTGCAAAGAACAGTTAGTTTGTCAGAATAAGAAAGCTATAAGTTATGAATGTTCCCAACAGGGTAAATATAGTTATGCGTCTTATTACAACAACTTTCCATATAATAAGTTTAGTATTGGTGAAGCAAGCCTTTAGAATAAATTTTATACTTTGGTTTGACGAATCAAATATATTTCGCTGATTAATGCTGGATTTTACATCATCTAATGATTCATTTACCAAAGAAGCATTAAACAGAAGACAAAGTAACATCGAGGCATACCAAAAGAACACCACATATCTATGAGAAACGCACTCGCTTGCATTTATGAGAAAATACTCATAACAAAATAAATGATATACGCAAAACCAACAAGCTATACCCAAAATTCCAGAAAAATTATTTTCTACTAGTAAAACATCATCCATTATATTTTGATGCATGTTCAGTAGTACAGAAAATTCTTCACTGTTGACAGTAGCAATGAATTTACTAGTTATTCTAAGAAGAATCCTGCATAAGAAGGTATAATATAAAACAAAAACGCTATTTCTGAATAACAACCATGCATAATTAAACGCTATTAAGAATGTTTGAAATCCATATATTTTTTTATCATTAGTATTTAGTCCAAAAAAGCAAGAAGCAGTGTACAATTTATCTTCAAGAAAACAAGCATGCATGAAGATAAATACCATGATGAAAAATAAAATATTGAAAGCAAACATTATGACAGTGAAGAGTTGAAATTCTTTCCAGTCATTATGCATTCTTGAAGCAAGCAAATTTCTCCACAAGCATTTAGTTGTTTCTCTAAAGCATTTCCGATTGCGATACCAAATCAACGTTTGTAGAAAGACATTGATTAACGTCATAATTTGATTTATCATCTGTAATGTTTCAATTGGAGGATAGAAAAGCATAAGAGATGTGCATGTTAACAAATATGAAATTAAGTGGCAAAATAAGAATATTTTTCCTGTTATAACGGAAAAATTTCTTAAAAAGCCATCGTAGAAACTAGATTTGTCTTCGAAACCAAGTATTGTGAAAAATATTTCAAAGATTCTATAAACTGCTTTATAAGAAATGTCCATCTCATTTGTTTTAAATTTTTGTATAGATGTTGAAAACATTTTTCTCGTTTTGTGACGATAATATGCTTGATTTTTGATTTTCAGTTTCAAAAAATGTTGTTTTCGTCGTCTTTAAATTTACCTTCCTTCAGTTATAATGTTCAAAACTTTCTTAACATGTAATTAATTTCTCAAGTTTTACTAAGAGATTGATTTAATTACAAGTATTTTTTAATTATGAAATTGGTGTTGGAAATAGAATTTCATTATATATAATACAGAATTTCAAACCATTCTACAGACAAAATATAAATTACTTCATACTTATAAGATTCCAGGTTAATATATAATATAGATTTCATTTGTCGAGAAAATTCCGTTTATATATCAGTTTCTATGCAAAACTTGTGTCGTTTAGAAAACATTAACGCAAAATGGAAATTTAAATGTATGTTACAACATAGGTCGTAATGTCTTATTTGTTTTTTTATTCATTTTGATTAAAATCTTATTTTATATATATAAGAGTGTTACGAATGAAAACATAGGTTTGTAACATATTGGTAAAAAAAAAAAAAAAAAAAAAAAAAAAAAACTGACATGTTTTATCTTCTACGTACAATTGGTATTCTGAAACATCAAACTTTAAATTATACATGTTTATGTATATATTTCAGAGAAAACAATATTCTGTAACTTATACTTATTTTAAAAGCAATTTGACGTTTCGTCGATAAAATATTGATATTTTCACATATGTAATTGAAAAATTTTGCCAAGCGTTTTTTAGTAAAATTTAAATAACGAAATAAATTGTGTTTTGTTATTAGAAAATTGTCATCGAAATTAATTTTTTTTAATATTAAATATCAATCTGCATCGTAGTTTATATTGTCATGCAATGGGCGAAATTGATTGCGTCTCTAAGATAACCGAAAAAATAATACTTATATTAATATTTCGATCAATCTTTATTATTCTGAATATAGTAGTATAATACACTTGATGTTGCTTTTTTAGTAATTCATTTTTAATTAAAAATTGCATAATTAATAATTTTTTTGCTTGTCATATTTTTCTCTATTGAATAGAATTTAGTAGGTATGTATTTTTTTTTTTTTTTTTTTTTTACTTTCAGTTTTTGATGAATTGATCTGTTTTGAAAGGTAAAGAACATAATTTGACATTTTCTTGAAATGTCTGTGTGTGTTAGTCAAAACAATTGTGGCCGCTCCAAAAAGAGAACTTTTTTTTTTTTTCTGTATACTCTTATGGAAGCTCTTTCAAGTTCTAACATTTGATTTGCTAAAATAATTCAGAAA
This sequence comes from Salticus scenicus, assembly GCA_963930645.1. Lineage (NCBI taxonomy): Eukaryota > Metazoa > Arthropoda > Arachnida > Araneae > Salticidae > Salticus > Salticus scenicus. The sequence goes on along the minus strand of OZ005656.1, from coordinate 250,712,585 downwards.
ATACTTCACATTGGCGCATGTATCCAAAAAAAAAAAAAAAAAAAAAAAAAAATCCCGTGACTAATTCTCGCAGTGTCCTATTTTGCTCTTGCTAAACTTTGATTGGTCTAAATATTAGGAATGTGTTTACACGTGTAAGTACTCGACTTTTTCGAAATGGTTGAGATTCGTTGAAATGCGAAGAAATGCTTTGACATAATGAATTATTACTTTGAGTAATTTATTCTCTCTTGACACTCTGCCATTGAGCGATTTGAAATTTCTGGTTAATTGGTGGGAAATAACAATTCGATGAACCATATTTTAAGTTAGTATTCCACCTGTCAAATCGCGAGCGTCGGATAACGGATATATTTTTAATGAGATATACTATTGGAATATACATTATATGTATCGTCATCCTGCTATCTATATCATCCTCCTCTTCGCAATTTATTTTTCAAAAAATGTAATTCTACAAGATGTCTTACTTGCCCTCTTGCTGATGCTTCTCATTTTAGAGATAGCTCTTCTCATGTTACATTTTGTAAGGCTTTTAATATTATTTACTCTATCAAGTGCAATTTATGCAATATGATATAAATTAGACAAACTAGTAATCCATTACACAAGCGGAATAACTTACATCGATCTGATATTAAAAAATCACGTCAATTTATTACAAATTTTGAATATATGCACTTCCATCAACATGACTTTAATAATATTACTGTGAAAATTCTTAATTTTAAGAAGAATTTGAATGACCGTCTCTTACTTGAATCACAATATATTAAAATACTGAATACAATTTATCCTTTTGGTTTAACTTCTAATGTTTATAATAAACAACATATTGTTTATTCCAAGGTTTCAAAAATTGAATTTTACAGTAATATTTATAAAACATTAAACCACACTTTATTTAAAAAGACTACTAGAACTTCTAGGGGATCTTCTAGGTCATCTTCCCAACTTCTGGACATTTCATCTATATTAAAAAATCTCAAATCCTTAGAAAGTATTTTTCTTCAGTCTTATAATTGGAAAGATATACGTAATCTTATATTTGTAATAAAAAAGAAGTATCTTCTTAAATATTTTAAAGTATTCCATTCTCATTCTTTTGATTCACACTTCAGTGATGTATTCTTTGATATTTTACACTATAGGGCTGAGTGTTTTAATATTAAACTTGACTTAAAGTCTGGTCAAAAAATAAACAACTCTCTCCTGGTTATAAATTTTTCTCATCCTGTTTTTAATAAACTTCATATTCACAATATACTTAATGATCCATCCAATTGTTTTCCCATCAAAAACTTCATCATTCAAAAAACTTTTAAATACAATATTACTTTAGGCAGAAAAATATTTAACTACAATAAATTTGCTAAATTTCTTACTTCTAATGATCAGCCTTCGTGCTATTGTTCTGATTCCAAATATAAATCTTTTTTCAATTTTCGTATGCCTTCAAAATACAAATTTATTGATATCATTACTCAATTTAATTTAGACTTGGATCTCTTTATATACAAAATTGTTATTGATTATAATAAACCAGTCGAATTTTTTAATGAGTGGAAATTTAAGTTACTGGAGAAATTTAAACTTGATTTAGTTTATAATATGCACCATCTTTCTAATATCAAGTACTATAATTTCAAAGAAATTAATTCAGCAATTCTAGACTTACAGTCTAAATTTATTATTACTTATGTTGACAAGGCGGCTAATAACTATGCAATTATTTGCAAAAAGTATTATAAACAACTTCTTTTTGATACTATGGATACTAGTAATATTTTTGTTAAGATTAATGACAGTATAGAAATTAAAAATAGGCATATATTTAATTATTATAAATTGATAAAAACTAAAAATAATAACTACAATTATCCTTATTTAGTTGTAATTCCAAAATTTCATAAAGATCTAATTAAATTTCGTACTGTTACTGTTGCCTGCAATGCCTATACTTCTAATGCTAATATTATGTTATTAAATATCCTTAAAAAATTACATAGTTATATTGTTTCTAACAAGTGTAATTTTTTTCTAAAAAATAGTTTTCAACTCAAAAATAAAATTAAAAATCTTACTGATATTACTGGTATAAAAACTTTTGATTTCAATGATCTTTTTAATAATATTGTTATTAAAGATATGTTTGATATTATAAATAAACTTTTTGTAGAAAATTTGCAGTATTTAAATCTAAATGTTAACATAACTCTTTCAGCCTTTAAAACTCTGACTAGGTTTATCCTTTTCCATAACTATATTTTATTCAATAACTATTTATATAAACAACATTTAGGATTGCCACAAGGTGGAATTGCTTCTAGTATATTAGCTGATCTATACTTATATTATTATGAGCGTGACATTGAGTGTACTAACTTTAAATTACTACGATACATAGATGATATAATTATATTATATTTGGATAAAAATCACACCAATCTAGACTTACCTGTCAAATAGCCTGAAAATCTGTCTCTAAGTAGTACTGATTTGGAATCTAGTGTCATTAGTTTCTTAGATTTAAAAATTATTCTTAATAGTAATGGCCAATTAGAATTTGATTTATATGATAAAAAGAAAGATTTCCCCTTTAAGGTAATTTTTTTTTTACTAACTTTAAAACATGTTTACATAAATCTGTATTTGTCAATATTCTTCTTAATTTTAATCTACGGATCAAATATTTAGTGTCTGATAAACATCAAAAAGTGCAATTTCGATTCTTTAAAAATTTAGCATTAATGAATGGCTATCCCAAACACTTAATTCAAAAATTCTTTTAATTATTTATTAATTTATTATCATTTTTATTTATTTATTTATTTTTCTCCCTCATAAATTTTATTCAAATTTAATTTTAGGTCTAAAAATTAGGTATTATTTTATGGTTAGTATGTATGTACTTTAACTTTCAAACTTTGTAGCAATTTAAAATCGTAGATAGCTACACTATCCAATCATATGCATTGATTATTTGAATCCGAAGAAATAAAAAGTTTTGGTCTTCTTTTACTTTGTTCCATGCTTTCTGGCTATTTTATAGACATTATATATTTTTTATGATCTATTTCTATTACTTTTTATTCATTTTATTGTATTTTGCCATTATTTTCATCTCATTCCTCTAGATGGCAGCACTATTCACGTTACAATATTATGAATAATAATCTGCTTAATTTTAGGACTTGAATCCTTACTGAATCCTTAATTTACATGAATTCCACTGTGAATCCTGTATAATACTCCATGGTCTCTGCAATTTTGAACTAATTAACTGTGTGTTTAACTGATATCTGATTGGTAAATTTTTACATGTATAACGTTTATTGCTTGAATTCTATTATAAAGTTTAAAGTAATCTTTATTTTATTCTACAATTTTATGGGTTTTATTTTAATCTTACATTTAAATGGTTATGGATTTTCATATTTAGGTAATGGTTTTATTATGATCTTCGTTTTATTATGATCTTCGTTTTTTCTGAATTGTATATGTCTGTTTCTTTACATGTGTTTCGTTCGAGTTGTGTTCATTTCAAACATATTTTATTAAGTAATTTTGAATTTTTGTATTTTTATTTTTATCTACATTATATATGGTTTTGGATTATCATTTTAGGTAATAGTTTTATTTTGATCTTCATTTTTAATGAATTTTCAATGGGAGTTTCGGGCCTGTGAACAAAGAAATTCTTAGCTTTTGATTTCTTTGTGACAGAAAAACATCCATATTTTAGCATATTTGCATTCTACCAGGCCCTTGAAAACGTTAGAATGCAAATTATGCTTTTCTTCTCATTCCAATTTCCAATATTCATTTAGCTTTTTCTTTAATTCTTTTTTGATTTGATATGGGTAGTCTTCGCTTATGATCCGAGGAATTGTTTTAATACTATTTTTTATTTTTTATTTTTTATTTTTGTTTTTTATTTTTGTTTTTTACCATTTCTGTTTATTTTTCTCTGTAATTTTACGTAAGACTTAAGATAATAGATTACACAGAGTTTTCTGTTGAAATTTTTAACAGTGTATTTGCGAGCTATCTCATTATGAACCGTACAATTTTTAGTACAAGCCTTCTTTTTTATTCCTATCTTTTTTTAGAGTAATTTTTTTCTTATTTAATTGTAACAACATTTGAAGAGAATTACTCTAAAAATAAAGTGTTGTGAGAAAAGCGGCGTTTTTCAAGGGGCGTTAACAATTGTACAGTAACAAAAGTGTCCGAACATCGAATCATATTCTTACGCTGACAAAGAACAGGATTCGACAAGGATTTATTTAACAAAACAGTAAGAAGTGTACTTTTTTTGCATAGGAATTTTCGCCAGTGTTCGGACACTTTTGTTACCGACTGTACGGTTATTAATTAGATGGTTGGCAAGAATGCATCACTTAATATTCGTTATAGTACAGCTCCAGGATCAAATCTTAAAAAGAAATTTGGTTGGCAAATTCAATTTTAATACAGTTTTAATTAAATTAATAAAAAGCTTTAAGATATATAGGTTTTGTATCCGCACATTGTGATTGCTTTTGAACATTGTAAAGAAAATTTTTATAACGTTCGGTTTCGATAAAACTAGTACAGACGGTAACAAAAGTCTCCGAACACTAGCAAAAATTCCTATATAAAAAAAGTACACTTAATACACTTTTATTAAATAAATCATTGTCGAGTCCTGTTTTTAGACAGACTAAGAGCAGGATTCGACAAGGATTTATTTAACAAAACTGTATTAAGTTTACTATTCTTATACAGGAATCTTTGCTAGTACAGCTCCAGTTCGGACACTTTTGTTGCCGATCGTTTGTTACCGACCGTTTACATGCATTTTCTGAACCGGATAGATAGATTTTGGAAATGAAAAGTTTTAATTTACAATACTGCTCCTTTCAGGCCTGCAGCGAAACCAATCTTTTTAGTATTCAAAAAGTCACATTCACTACCAAACACTTTGTTTCGCGGTGTATATCTAAAATGAATCGTTTAGTAAATTAAAGCTTTTCCTTATCAAAACAAATCCATCCGTTTCAGAAAAGGCATCTCGGAACGGAACGTTTCAGAAATTTTTTACAATCTAGTAACTTATCTGAAAAGAGAAAACTCATAATAATATATTTTGTATATAAATTTTGCAGTGTAGAGTCACACAAAAGGTTTTGGTTCTTCGGTTTGTACCTTCATAACGTACTGTTATATCACTTTAAATGAGCATTGCACCCGCTATGTATTTGTATATATACATAAGAAAAGGTTATAAAATCAGTATAAATGCTGATTTTCATTAACGAAGTATCGATATCGTAGTTTTAAATTTCATTTACTATAAATATACAGTAATACAAAGAATTGAAATTGGGCATGTGTCGCAAAACATTTGGTGCGCATACAGAAATTTTATTGATATATATATACATATATATATTTTTTTTTTTCACAGTCTTAGCAAGGCATTCGTAGGTTCTTATCCATCAAATTAAAATACATTAAAAATATTTTGTTACACTTTTTTCAGCATTAGCATCGGAAATTATTGTAAAATGTAATTTACAAATAAGAATAACGCAAATTTTATAATAATCAAATTCTTATTTACAGAGCAATATTTGTTTGCGAAACTGGTATATGATATATCACATTAATCTGTAGAAAAGCTGTGGATGACAAAAGTGTCCAAGTGTACATATTTCGTAAGTAGAGTTTTAATCTTATACCTCAAAAAAGATAAATTGAAACAAAATTTTTAAACCTATATTTTAGTGCTATACATGATAATTCCATGCCATATATTTTGCCACTGACTTATTATGCAAAGAACAGTTAGTTTGTCAGAATAAGAAAGCTATAAGTTATGAATGTTCCCAACAGGGTAAATATAGTTATGCGTCTTATTACAACAACTTTCCATATAGTAAGTTTAGTATTGGTGAAACAAGCCTTTAGAACAAATCTCATTCTTTGGTTTGACGAACCAAATATATTTCGCTGATTAATGCTGTATTTTACATCCTCTAATGATTCATTTACCAAAGAAGCATAAAACAGAAGACAAAGTAACATCGCGGCATACCAAAAGAACACCACACATCTATGAGAAACGCACTCGCTTACATTTATGAGAAAATACTCATAACAAAATAAATGTTATACGCAAAACCAACAAGCTATACCCAAAAGTGCAGAAAAATTATTTTCTACTAGTATAATATCATCCATTATATTTTGATGCATGTTCAGTAGTACAGAAAATTCTTCACTGTTGACAGTAGCAATGAATTTACTAATTATTCTAAGAAGAATCCTGCATAAGAAGATATAATATAAAAAAACCCCGCTATTTCTGAATGACAACAATGCCCACATAAAAGTTATTAAGAATGTTTTAAATTCATATATTTTTTTATCATCAGCACTTATCGAAAAAAAGCAAGAAGTAGTGTACAATTTATCTTCAAGAAAACAAGCATACATGAAGATAAATACCGTGATGAAAAAGAAAATATTGAAAACAAACATTATGAGAGCGAAGAGTTGAAATTCTTTCCAGTCTTTATGCATACTTGAAGCAAGCAAAATTCTCCACAAGCATTTAGTTGTTTCTCTAAAGCATTTCCGATTGCGATACCAAATCCAAGTTTGTAGAAGGACATTGATTAACGTCATAATTTCGTTTATCATCTCTGATGTTTCAATAGAGGGATTGATAAGCATATGAGATATGCTGACTAACAGATGTAAAATTAAGTGGAAAAATAAGAGTATTTTCCCGGTAATAACGGAATTTTTTTTTTAAAAAGCTATCATAGAATCTAGCTTCCTCCTCAAAACCAAGTATTGTAAAAAATATTTCAAAGATTCTATAAACTGCTTTATAAGAAATGTCCTCTTCATTTGTTTTAATTTTTTTTTATAGATGTTGAAAACATTTTTCTCGTTTTGTAACGATAATTTGCTTGATTTTTCATTTTCAGTTTTAAACAATGTTGTTTTTGTCGTCTTCAAGTTTACCTTCCTTCAGTTATAATGTTCACAACTTTCTTAACATGTAATTAATTTCTCAAATTTTTTTTAAGCCTCAAATTTTATTAGGAGCTTGATTTAATTACAAGTATTATTTAGTTACGAAATTGATGTTGGAATCGTATAATATAGAATTTCGTTATATATAATACAGAATTTCAAAACATTCTACAGACAAAATATAAAATACTTCATACTTATAAGATTCCAGGTAAATATATAATATAGTTTTTATTTGTCGAGAAAATTCTGCTTATAAATCCATTTCTATGAAAAATATGTGTTGTTTAGAAAACATTAACGTAAAATGGAAATTTAAATGTATGTTACAACATAGGTCGCAGTGTCTTATTTGTTTTTTTATTGATTTTGATTAAATTCGTATTTTATAAATATAAGAGTGTTACGAATGGAAACATAGGTTTGTAACATATTGGTGAAAAAACACTGACATTTTTTAAATTCTACGTACAATTGGTATTCTGGACCATCAAACTTTAAATTATAAATGTTTATGTATATATTTCAGAGAAAACAATTTTCTGTAAATTATACTTATTTTAAAAGCAATCTGACGTTTCATCGATAAAATATCGATATTTTCACATATGTAATTTAAAAATGTTGCCAAGGTTTTTTTTTTTTTTTTTAACCGAAATCTAAATAACGAAATCAATTGTGTTTTGTTATTAGAAAATTCTTCTTATTAATTTTTTAATATTGAATATCATTCTGGATCGTAGTTTATTCTGTCACGCAATGGTTAGTGTTGGTAGCGTAGAATCTATTTGAAAACATTATACTTATATTAATATTTCGATCAATCTTTATTTTTCTGATTATGATATAGAATATATTTGCTGTTGCTTTTTTCGTAATCCATTTTTAATTAAAAAATGCATAATTAATAATCTTTTACTTGTCATATCTTTCTCTATTGAATAGAATATAGAGGATATATATTTTTCTTTTCACATTCAGTTTTTGATGAACTGGTCTGTTTTAAAAGGTACAGAATATAACTTGACAATTTTTTTTTAAACTTCTGTGTGTATGAGACAAAAAAATCTGGAGTGACTCCACTCGACTTTCCGAACATTGAGTAACTAACAGTTTTGTAGATAAAATAAAAAAGAGGTGTTGCTAAACAAACAAAAAAGAGAAAACCATTACAGAGTGTTTGAGTATTTTTTTCCATATATCACACGAGGTTTTATTTAACGCTACTGAACTTTGAGCCTTTAGATCATAAGGATAAAGAATTTTTCGTTGTGTCCCTGTAAAAATCTATAAATGCTAGATTCACCAAAAAATGTATACTTTCATGGAAGCTCTTTCAAGTTTTAACGATTGATTGGCTAAAATAATTCAGAAAATACTTTACATTGTCGCTTGTATCCAAAAAAATCCAGTGACTAATTCTGTGGTATTGTCCTATTTTGTTCTTGCTAAACTTTGGTTGGTCTAAATATCAAAAATGTTTTTACTGGTGTAAGTACGTGATTTTTTCCGAAATGGTTGAGATTCCTTGAAATGCGAAGAAATGCTTTGACGCAAAGAAATATGACTTTAAGTAATGTATTATTTCTTGGCACTCTGTCATTGAGCGATTTAAAATTTCTAGTTCAGTAGTAGGATATAACAATTTGATAAACCATATTTTAAGTTAGTATTCCCCCTGCCAAATCATGAGTGTTGAATAACGGATATATTTTTAATGAGAAATTCTATTGGAATGTACTATATGTATGAATATATCTATATACATATATTTATACATATATATACATTCATAAATAAATATATATATATATCAATTGAGGGATGCAACTATACATATATATATATATATATATATATATATATATATATATATATATATATATATATATATATATATATATAGTTGCCTTCCTTTGCGTCCTTTTCCCTTGATCTGGTAATAAATTAAAACATGAATGAAATAGTGAAGTATGGAACTCGACGGTAAATATGCCTTTGGGAAAAAGAGAAAATAGATAGTTGTAACCACTATTTAGACTACGGGAAACTGTTTTTAATGAAAATAAAATTATTCAGATAGTCGTAGTAAAAAAAAAAAAATAATAATAATAATAAGAGGGAACTTTAAGAAAACCTTGAGCAGTGAAATATACTTTAATGAAAGAAAATGTTGCAGACTACTTACTTATTTATGCAAGTTCATAAATAGTTCATGTTTATCGACGTACAGAACGTTATACACTGTTTTTTGTGCTAATTGAACCATAATCTAGTAATATAGTAGCTGGAATATGCGAAATTAAACCAAAATTTTGTGCTACAGTGATTGCGTAAATATATATATATATATATATATATATATATATATGGTACAAGGTATCCTAATCTAATGGTTGTAATTACTAGAACACAAAGATTTGGTTAACCCTTTAACATTCACTACTTAATTTATTTTAAAAATTACTAAACTAATTTTAAAAATGGCTTTTAGACACATAGCTGATTATAAATATTTAAAAAGTAAAAAATTACTATTGTTCCTTTTTGAGAAATTTTTGGTTTGAAACATCTATAAGTTAACCTTATAAAATTCAAATAATATTTAATTTAATAAATAAAACACTTTGTAAGTAAACATTATCGACTACAAAAACTTTTAAAAGTTGTTTCAGGTGAAAATAATAGTCCAGCTCTTCATCAAATGAAAAAAACTAAACATGAGTGCATCATCAAACCAGTAATTTGAACCCAGCACACAAAGAAACTTCGAGTGACTTATGCATTTATCTTCCTTTGAAGCATTATTTGTTAAATTTTGGAATAGTGCTGCTCTCTACCGACAGAAAAGGAATAAAAATTCATAACCTGATTAAAACAACGCGGGAAATTTAAAAAAAAAATATGCTGCATAAAAAATATTAAATTATATTAAATGTTTGCTTTCGCTGCTAAACCAATGAACGTTAAAGGGTTAAACAGTGCAGTGTACTTAATCATGGTTAAATGTTTCACTGTCTTATGATTGCAGCTCTCCTGTACAATGAATTTGTTCAAACTAGGACAGCATTTTAAACTGTGTAGTGCTATAAAAATTTACCCCTCTTTCCTTCTCGCTGCATTTCATAGTGCAGTTATCGAATTATGGATTTGCTTATTTTATTTATTCATTAATTTTCCGAAAGTCCTTTTTCTTGCATTAAAAAGTTTGTAGAACTTGTGAGAGTTAGCATTAGCTTTCAGTCTTCTTGTATAACATATAAAACATGTAGTATCACAATTAAATCAATTTTGTATCTCAATAATGATAATGTATTTTTAATTTTTAAAATATATATGTAATTTAAATAATATTTTTAAGTTCTAATTTCGTTAGAATTTCATTATTGCACGAATAAAAATTTATACTTATATAATGTCTCGTTTTAAACATTCAAATTTCTTAATATTTGACGTTACAAAGTATAAAAATAAAAATACAGTCCCGTCGCTTATTAAAATCACATTCATTCCGAACCAAAGTTATTTTATTTAGCGGCTGATTTCTATATCTGGGGAACGTTCCTGCACTTAAGGAAAAGGCACTACATCCTTGAATTTAGAAAGAAACTTCAAAAGGTAACAAATAATGGAATTAGTAAACAATATTAACTAATATTTTACAGATAATTAATTAATTGTTTCTTTGATATGAGTAAATTAAACGCATTCCAAGTTCCCATGCATTTTCATTTGAGGGAAATCATCGTTACTTTATCAAAAGTTCACTCTGTTCTTAAAAATTTTAAATCTTTCCGTTTAAACCTCATGAATTATAGTAATTTAAAAATAAGAACTACAAATTGCCTTTTTAATAATTAGAAATTAAAATATATATCATTTCAAATTAAATTTGTAAATTATTTCGAGGAATGCGTTTCTTGAAATTGTTACGGAGATATGTTATGGGGCTCGTTTAATTTGTAACTGTGCTGCAAGTGTGAAATCATCGACAATAAGCGGTAACGGAGGGTTTGCTGTGATTTAGTTTCTATTTCTATTTCTGAAAGAAAAAAAAAAAAAAAAACAATGTAAATAAAAAAATTTTTGATGCTCATGAATGATATTTTTGGTTGCTAAGGAGATATTTTTGAGTTTATTAACCGGCCATGCTGATTTTATTAACCAGTGAATTTATTAGCGTCGGTTACTGTATATCATTTTTTTAAAAATAAATTGCATTTGTTAATTGTATATCATATAAAAGACCCAAATATGTGTTTTTAACACATGTTTATGTTATTTACTTTTTAAATTTTTGCATGTTAATCTATTTTAAAAGGTACGTTTAAAAAGCAAAATTTTACAATAACTACTACTATTAATATTAAAAATAATAATATTTATACATAACAAACTTTCCAAAGCTTTTACTTTTCACTCATCTCATTGCTTCGGAATACTCTCAAACCAATCACCTATCTCTTTACATTAAGTTGAATATGGTGGTAATATTTTTTTTCTAAACATTTCCCTAAAATGTCTATCAGTTTTTTCTATGTTTATAACCCCCACCCCCACCCCCACCCCCAAATTCAGAAAAATTATACAGTTTTATACCACAAAGTGAAAGCTGTTTTTAAAGAAAAATTAAATTTGAAGTAAAACTCTACATCTTATTCCGAAAGTTTTCACCTAACTATGCCTACATTTCTTTCGTTAAATATTTATGATATAATTCTACTTTTCGAATTTTTTAAGGTTATTCCTAGAAACTTCTTGCTACGTTAAATATGATTAATTATAATTTTTTTTTCCCGTAATAAAAACTTATTTGTAGAGAATTCTTAGTCTCTAAGTCCTGCGTTAATTTTCATTGGGTAAAAAATTAACTTTAATTATAATTTAACCGCTACCATTACTCATATAAATTAATTAGTTCAGTCAAATAGTTTTTCTCCTGCAGGAAAAAGTAAAAATATGGTTAAGCAAGAATCTCTTATATTATTAAAATCTGTGCGCGCGTGTGTGTGTGTGTGTGTGTGTGTGTCTGTCTGTCTGTGAGAAACGACTTGAAACAGCTAAGGCTCCGCCGCTAATGGTCGCACGGAACTCGGACAGGTACCGTCGGACGGAGAATTTATCGCAGATGCACGTTAGCTAATTTGCTAAACGATGCGACCCTAATTAGCGGAGATATTACTTAAAATGTCGATCCATGTCAAATCAAAAAACGATTAAAAATCGCAGCCGACCGTCAATTTGTTACGGAACAGCCTACCTCAAAACAAAAGCAAAGAGAGAAAATTTCGTGGGATTTTGTAAAGCGATCCTGCTCGAACGGTTCGAGATATCGAAATACACCTGTTCCAAAAGAAAGAGCATTTATTGCCGTTTCTTACGGTACAATTTTTTTCTCTTATATTATTAAAATCTGTACGTGTGTGTGTGTATGTGTGTGTGTGTCTGTCTGTCTGTGAGAAACGGCTTGAAACAGCTAAGGCTCGGACGCTAATGATCGCACAGACTTTGGATAGGTACCGACGGACGAAGGATTTATCGCAGATGTACGTTATCTAATTTGCTAAACGATGCGACCCTAATTAGCGGATATATTAATTAAAATGCCGACCCATGTCAAATCAAAAAACGATTAAAAATCGCAGCCGACCGTCATTTTGTTACGGAACAGCCTACCTCAAAAGAAGAAGCAGAATGAAAAAATTTCGTGGGTTTATGTAAACGGGCCGACTTTTTACCCAATCTGAAATGACTTTTTTTTTTTTCAATTTCTTTTCTTAAGACTAAAAGTTACTGTTAGTGATTCTTAAATCTTAGTGATTCATTTGAAAATACTGACCCGCTAGCGGCCGAAGTTCGCTAGTTTATTATTAATAACTGTGAGTACATTATGAAGTAATAAAGCAAGTAAATTGAATTGAATTAAATAATTGTCATTTTGTACATACACCAACACAGAAGATTTAAAAAAAAATTATTTTGATTAATTGGTTGTTGTAAAGACTTAATTACTATGAATATGAACGTATGAACGTAAGATATTTCACAATTACTTAGATTTCATTTCTAGTGAAAATATATATACATATACATACATACATATATATATATATATATATATATATATATATATATATATATATGTTATTCGGTAATAGAAGGAAATTTAATTTTTAGAATCATTTAAAAAAAGAAAAAGATTGAATGATTAATTAAAAATGTGAAATAAAGTAAAGATATACAACATATAAATCCATCTTGAATTAATAATATTTTAGTGTTTAATTAAAACCTCATGCATAAAATTGAAAAAATAAAATCAATTTATCTATTTATAATAAAGCAACAATAGTTTTTAACAAATGATGGAAATTTCCAATTATTTATAGATATCTTTTTTTTTTTTTTTTTTGCTCTATAGACGGTAAAAAATTAAGGAGTGAGGATATCTCATGAATATTCTTCTTAAATTAATATCTTAGATGTGCGAATATGTACATGCATACGCATTGAAGTATATTAGTATTAATTACATTAAAATTTCTCGAATTTTTTTAATATAAAAGTTAGCAAATGCCTAAATTTTAAATAATTTTAAATAATTTCCTAAAGTTTCCTGTTTTTATTATATATTACTATATTTTCAATATGCTCCCTCGATTTTGCAGATTTATAATTTAACATAATAAACTACACATAATTGGATATTACTTTGTGAATTCATTCATAATTTATTACTTTTAAAAATCTCATCACACTTGAATACTTAACCTTTGCATTAAATTTGGTATTAAAAAAAAAAAAAAAATCATCAATTAATCGACATAGAGGTAATCGGATATTTTTAGAATATATTGTGAAACTAATATAATGTAAAAAATGGAGGGAAAATTTTAAAAAGAAAAAAGTAGCATTAGATTTTCATAAGGAAAAAAATAATAATACAAAATAAATAATATAAAATAAAACAAAATAAATAAATAAATATATAAATATTTGAAAATCTTCAATTAATAGAAATAGTTTCGAGATATTTCAATATATTTCTTAATGTTATATTTCAATGTATATGTTTACAATTTTTTTAATTTTTAAACAACAGTTTTAAAAAATAAACTTCCGTCAACTACTTAATAGTAATTTAGTTTTCTATTTTTTTCCCTATTAAAAATCATACATGCAATAAGTTGTATCTGTCTATGTTTCTGTTTTTACAACATGCAACCATTAATTGCGTATTAAATATATATACATATATTTTAGTTGATATTTAGTCACTAGATATTATTTATAATTTAATGATCATAATATCATTTAATGATCATAAAAGTTATTTGCTTAGAAATGCTGCTGATGTATAAAAAGTAAGCTTAAATTTCATCGTATTTTTTTTAAATAACCTATTTTTCTTAAATATAGTTTTATACATTGTGATTTTCTTGAATACTCTTTTTATGTTAGAGGTTGTTTATGCTTAAAGAAAAGGCGTACACGCATAATTTTGCTTTTAGTATATGCAAAAATGTTCCACAATGTATATTAATTTATTTTACTATATATGATGCGAAAGGTACAATATTTATATTCCATTATGAACTACTACTTTTACAACCTTAAGAAACCATAGAATAAAACGCATCTGAATTCAAAATAACAGGTAGCAGATGTGTTCTTTTACGAGATTCAAATATTTTTTAAATACACTAAGAAAAACGTTTGGATCTACACAGAGCGTTTTGCTATTGGGATACACTTTTTGTTTCAATAATCAAATAGGTAAGCGTTTATCATGTTTTGTTGCAAATTCATTAGATGATATTTTGAACTATATATCTGTAAATAAATTTGAAATATTTTGATTTATATTAAAGCATAAAAAAAGAAAGAAAAAAGTACTAAATGTTCTGTTATTTATTAGTCCGCTGTTGGCTTCGGAATTTACTAAAAGCTCTTTATATTGAACAATAAACGTTTGATTAGGTAAAAATCGAATAAAAGGTTCTGATAACGTAAAAATGAATTTTAAATTTTATATTACATTAGTAATACTTATTCTTATTAATGCGAATATATATATATATATATATATATATATATATACCATATATTTATTTATATTTATATATATAAATGGTAGATATCGTAACAATTACAATTTAGCAATTAATAGATATACAAAATAATACCAACACAACAAAAATAGAACTGATTTTAACTTATAGGTAAAACTGACACATAAGTGTTGCGATACAGATTAAGAATCAAAAAGACACGAAAACAATTTAAATTACTTACGCTGACATAAATGATAATAACAAAAAAAGGACCATTAAACTTAATGACAGAGAAAACACAGAAATGACCACAGAAATAATAATTGGATAAAAATGTTTAAAATTAGATTTAAAAACTCGTCAGGGGGCATGTACTTTATAAAGTTGTGAAAGCTCCATCGATTTCGTAAAACAATTTAGCTAATCATAGCAACTTATATTATTCCAGCCCCGATCGAGGCAGCAAAACAAATTTGAATGAGAAATTAAATAAATTATTTATAAATCAAATCATCAAGGAATCCATAAAGAAAAATAGAAAAAAGCAGAGTAGCCACATGTAAAACTTTTACACACACTGGAGAATAGGACAACAAATTATTGAAATTAAAAATAAAAGCCTTGCAATATATCTGTACTGATAAGTATAAAGGATTTAAGTCCATAATCTGAAATTTTCAGGAGACGAAAAATAAAGTTAAACTAACTAAAAACAAATCAGAAGAATCGGTTAGGAAAAAGGGATTATGTTGATTTATACCCTTTATACCGTTCAGTGATTGTCAACCTTCATTTAATAAAGGGAAGAAATTGAATTAAATATTCTGTGCGAAGATTAATGCTAAATTTCTGACTTGAATCTTTTTTTACCAATGGATTTTCTCAAAGACTATATGACATGGATTTAAATCCTTTATACCAATCGACAGAGAATTTTTTTCTGGTTCTGACTATTTACTTAACTCAAAATCGACATTTTTGGACTTAAATCCTTTATACGTATCAGTACAGATATATATACAATATATATATATTGGATATTGTGATACTAGAAATTTGAAACGTGAACAATTTATTTTCAGAGAACGAAGAACTGAGAATTAAATATGACAACAAACAAAATGTTTTAAACTTTTTAAAGTAATTTAATTTATTTATTTAAATTACTTAGCAGTTTCTTTTAAAATATAATTTAAGTTTATGCGTGTGAAAACCACAAATCGAAAGGAAAATAATTAAATAAATATATACATTATTAATTTAATAATGTATTGAATAATGTAACAATAATAATTAGTGTGTTACATAAATCCTTATAGGCTTGTAACTCTAACGTATTTTTAATTATTTACTAAGAATTAATAACAGGTTTCTCACAAAAAAGAACTTTTGCAACGCGGTTCAAATAATTGAATCTTCAAATTAAATACTTAACATGTGAAAAATCCCTTATGAAACTCTGGGAAATGCCTAAAATCTACATGGTTCTTTTGCCAACAATTTGTTTCATTTTTACACTATTCAAATGCAATTGCGACAAAAGTTGCCCATTATATCTAGATTTCAAACTATGCAATAAACATTTTTCTATCTTTAACGCAAGCGCAGTAAAAAGTATTTACGATAAACGCTCATATCTAAACGAATATTACAGGTGTGAATTTTATGCGTCAGAATAAGGTTTCTCTAATATTTTGGCAATTTTTCTGCAAGTTTCATAAACTGTTATGGAAATACATTTCAATTATAAGAAAATGATAATAATAATAATAATAATAATAATTTTCGAAAAAATAAAATAAAATAAATAAATAAATAATATATATATATATATATATATATATATATATATATATATATGTGTGTGTGCCTAATTAATTGCGTATTTCCCACAACAAAACATATAGATATTCTACATAGTATGTGGAACAATGTTTTAGAGTTAGAAGTTGTTTGTAGCTTTTTATGGTACAGGGTGATCCAAAATATTTGCATTCTTCTTCAATTTGTGGTTCGTCTCCTAATTGCATTCTAGACTAAACTCATAGTGATTTTTTTTTTTTTTAAATGTTCTTTGCATGTCTGAAGTACCAGGCCATTTTGTCCAGCCTTTTGTTTAGAAAATCGGAAGAAAGTTAGAAAAGAAGAAGAAAAAAGTCTAATAACTTGATCACCCACTGTACACACACATATATATTGATAACTAACTGCAGTTTTTATTTTTTTTATTTTTATTTTTTTTTTCTTTTATCTTTTTATTATTTCTGTTTAATAATTAAAATTAAATTTTGATAGTAAATTTATATAATTAATGTGAAATGTCCATTTTTCCTACAACATAAACTGCATTTAATATTTTTTTAAAACAATTAACCTTAAAAAAAAAAAAAAAAAAAAAAAAAAAAAGTTATACTCTAAGCTGATTCACTTCTCAAACTGATACACATGTATCATAACGTAATAACGTAAAGGCATTTAATGATAGGTAATATTAGAAGGTTTTGTTAGTCAATCAGGCACCTCTTTCCCTCCCCCCCCTCCCTTATTTCGTTTTTGAATAACATTTTTGCGATTTTCGGTGATTCTTTTGATAAGGGAAAAGCTGTTAAGAAGGTTTTTGTATTGTAAAAAACATAGAAGTTTTATAATTCTCAATAAACATTTTTCAAAATTTCACTAGAAGACAAGAAAGCGTAGGTTAACAATTAAAGTTTTTTTTCTTTTTTAAGAGGAATATGTATTTAAACGATTTTTTTTTTAATTATCTGATCTGACATACTTTAAAGTGATTATTAATTCTTTTTTTCACCTAATTTAAAATTCGCAAAATCAAATATATGTATATAAAAATATGTAAGAAGGAAGGAGCTCTTTTTTTTTTTTTTTTTTTTTTTTTTTTTTTTTTTTAGAAAAGTATACTTTAAAATCTTTGCAAACTTATAAAAAAAGTCTTAAGTAATAGTTGCGCATTAAGCTATTTTTTTTTTTTTTTTTACAAAACTCCCATTAAAAACCATTAACCATTTTTTACAAAATGTTGTAACTACAGCAAACCATATATTCTGATTTAAATCACAGTATGATAATTACAAAAATGTTTGGTTTATTCATTTTTGTGTTCTTTTTCTATTAAGAAATGTATTTCTTTAATTGAGTTTTTTAAAGTAAAACAAAAATTGTGTGGAATTTGCAACATATTCTAAAAAGATTAAAAAAAAAAAAAAAAGGTTTAATGATAATTAAATATTTTTATAAATATATGCTTTATTTAGTATTTTATTACATCAAAAATACGACTTAAAAATTTAAAATTAAATTCGGAAACATCAGTTACTTTTATTTCCTTTAAAAATACAAGTACAAAATTATCCCTTACTGGAAAATACAGCCAATCATGACTTCCTGTAAAAAAATACCTCATATCCTAATTTAAACATTTTAGTGCGTGTGCATAAAAACTGTTAAAAAATAAACATTAAAATTGTTGAAGGCTTCTAATAATGATCTGATCCCATTTAGATTATTGAAAAAAATGTGCAAGATGGCGTAAAGTGATAAAATGAAAAGCATATACAAAAAATCAAATTATCAAGCTTTAAATTAGTTATATGCTTCATTAATCTACCCATTTAATATTTTATTTTGATTTTTTTATTTTTTAGAGAAGGACTTTGAAGCAAGAAAAGTAACCGAAAAGAAAAAATGTTGTATCCGTTTTTCTGTAACTATAAGCAAAAATACGGTAATATTAAACAAAAAAAAAAAAAAAAAAAAAAAAAAAAAATCCGTCTTGTTCTTTTACGGATTAAAGAATAATACTGATCATGATATTGTATAAGTAATTTAATATATATATATATATATATAAAATAAATAAGTAAAAGAATTCAAAATGCATTTGATTATAATGAAGCAACTGCTATGCATTAAAAAAATAAAGTTAAAATCTTTATATGTGAGACATGTAATAAAAATCTTTAATTCTTATTTTTGACAATAAATCAGCTATGCCATTTCTCTTAAGAAAATTAAATTTGTTTTAAATAAAACATTTTTGACTACAATATTGTTACTTTTGAGGGCAACATTGTTATCTCTCTCGCTCTCTCTCTGTATATATATATATATATATATATATATATATATATATAGATAGATAGATAGATAGATAGATAAACAGACATATCTATATCTATATCATTATATAAAGCGCAAAAAATTGTTTGTTTGTGGAGGGTAATCTCTGAAACTACTGAACCGATTTAAAAAATTCTTTCACTGACCGAAAGCTACAGTATGCCATATTGTTATAGGCTATATTTAATTTTGATAAAATAAATTTTAGTTTAAAATCTGAGCATTTTAATTAAAATCCCCATAGAAGCCGTAATAGAAATGGAAATAATGAAATATTAAAAAAATTAGCTGCTGCCAACATAAAAGAAACATTTACATATTCATTTCGTTTTTAAAATATCTTGACGTGAAAAGAAAAGAAATATATTTGCACGTGCATTAAATTGAAATTCATATAAAGCTTTTTTAATTGTTAAA
Source organism: Salticus scenicus (assembly GCA_963930645.1). Taxonomy (NCBI): domain Eukaryota; kingdom Metazoa; phylum Arthropoda; class Arachnida; order Araneae; family Salticidae; genus Salticus; species Salticus scenicus. Next base: position 250,692,945 of record OZ005656.1, on the reverse strand, counting down.
CTTACACGTTAAATCTGACGTCATTATAGAATTAAAAGTGTTTATTTTTCTAATAATTTAATTTGATATGATATGATATAATGTCTAAGCATCAATGTTTAAACCACGGAGTATTTATTACTCCGTGGTTTAAACTGATGTGTGTAAACCACGGAGTAATATTACTCCGTGGTGTAAACGAAATTGCAATTTAAAAATAAAAAAATAAATAAAATAATATAAAATAATAAATTCTATTTAATAATATTATTCAACGAGATACATCAATTTATTTTTAGACATATAATAAAATATATTTTCACGCGAACAATAATATAAAAAGTGAACTGGATTTTTTGTAAAAAAATAATAAAGATCGAGGAAAATTATTTCCCCATTTTAATCCCCATATTTGGATATAGATATGTATTAGTTATCATGTGCATCCGTTAGATTAAATTGTTTTTGTTGTAAAATTGATAAAATTGGAATTTTAAATTTCAAAACTCTAGAAAAAAAATGGCAAATTTCCATATTCGATTGAAAACATAAACATTTCATTTCAAAGGATGATATTTACACAATAAACATCCAACTAATAAACTAATTAAAAGGGAAAGGATAAATATTCTATCATAATTTGAAGTCAAATTTGTTTTCAAATGTCTAAATAAAGTATCTGATATAATATACTAATATGTTGCAGCGGAATAGATTTGATATCCGTCATCCTTGGCAGAAAAAAAAAATATCGCCAAATTATCTGGCGAATATAATTTAATTCCTTTCAAAAATCATGGTTATTTTAAAAACTTACATTAAGAGTGTAACGAATAATATGAAACAATATTTCGTACAATACATATTACGAAAATATACATCTGGCATGTATATTTTCGTATTACGTTTTTGATCGCCAAATACAAAAAACGCCAAGGGTGACAGTTTTTAAATTTAAAATTAAAATTTTGTCAATTTGACAGCAAAATAACTCAATCTAACGCATGCATACAATAACTAATACATATCTATACCCAAATATGAGGATTAAAATCGGAAAATAATTCTTCTAGAATTTTAATAAAAAAAAAAAAAAAAAAAAAAAAAAAAATCCAATGAGCGATTAACATGGAAAATCTTTTTCTTGCATCCACGGGCGGTCAGTGATATCATACTTCGCTTGCGTATTGAGATGTTTAAATTTATTTGGCGACTATTTTTAGCAACTAACAGTTATGGCAAGTAGCTCAATATACATAGCGCATACAGCCATTACTGAAATGTAAATAGCATTTAATTATTTGAGTTACATTATGTTGACTGGAAACCTATTTAATATACCTATGCTCTATAGCTATACTAATATAAAAAAAAGAAAGGTTTATATGCATATGTAGAGAACGATCGCTAGAACTAAAAAGCCGATTGCTTTTTTTTTTTTTTTTCTTTCAATAATCAAAAGTTACACTGTCTCTCTCTAAGTGCTAGAAGCTATAATAAATTTTGGTAAAATGAATTTTTAATTAAAATTTTCAATATTTTAATTGAAAACAAAGCATAGATTTGATATCTATCGTCATTGGCGATTTTTGTATTTGGCGATCGAAAGCGTAATACGAAAATCTGTATATTATCGTAATAAATACGAGATGTATGTGTTTACTTCAATTACCCTACTACCGTAGGTAGTGGAAGTATTGTATAGGTTTTGGCAATTGGTCAGTGTGTGTGTATATGTGCACGTGTGTGTGTAATCTTGTGGCTGTCATATCTCCAAAACTAATAAAAATAGAACTACTAAACTTCACAAGTGATTCAGGTCTGGTGTACAGATAAATTTTCCAAATTTTCGTGAAAATTGAAAAACCGGAATTGGGTCATCGAAAACCAGAAATGGGACCCTAAGCCCATATTCAAAAACACCTCTAATGATTTTCTTCAAAATTGCTATATAAATAATATATTAGATGCCCTTTCGATTGAAAAGTTGCTTAGTTCAGGAAAATTGATAGGCGTCCTCTATAAACAGCTCAATTTCAGACTTCGCAAGTGCGTTCCTTTAAAAACGCCTGTACGGATTTTTTTCAAACTCACCATGTTAACTTCCTATTAAATATCCTTTTGTATGTAATTATTGTTTTTAGGTCAATAATTGAGTATGTTAAGTTTTGGTAAAAGTTGGTATCTCAAAAACGGCTCTAACGTATTCTTGAAAATTTTTTCTTTAATCCAATTTAGATAACCTTTCTCAAGTATTACGTGCTTATTACAGGAATATTAACGGTCATCCTGATTAGGTAGTTCAGTTTTAGATCTCGGAAATTCATGTTTAAAAAAATAACTATCTATTTTTTTCCCCTTATTTTTTAACTCGCTATGCAAACTCTGTTGTATGTGTCTTTATACGTGTATCAAGTTTCTCTTACTCGAAAATCTCAAAAAATGCAAGTAATATCTCCAAAAAATTGTATATATTACGTGTAATAGTGGGTAATGGAAGTCGTGTGGTTGTTTCACACCAGATTCTGTAATAGTATATCTTGTATTAATATTGTTTCATATTATTGATTTCTCCTTTAATATACATTATTAAAATAATAATCAATTATGGAAAAAATTAAATATATTTGCGAAATGAAAAAATAAATAATAATTAAAGCTATTATGACGTCAATTTTATCAAAAACATTTTCATGTCATAGGTTTATTTTTCAATATTTTTTATTCATGAGTAAAGAAATGTTTCTTTTTATGAAATAAATAAATAAATAAATAAATAGCATTAAGTAAAAATTGCCAACATTTAACAACTAATTAAAAAAAATAATTGTAAAATTATATTTTGACTTTCCAGTTAATAATATTGCCTGACTATAACATATAAACTGATATATTTCTTGATTTTTTACATATCAATCTATCTTTAACTAAAATTTGTTCATGAGTGCGAAGCCGGACGGGTCAGCTAGTCTATATCTATATCATTATATAAAGCGCAAAAAATTGTTTGTTTGTGGAGGGTAATCTCTGAAACTACCGAACCGATTTTAAAACTTTTTCACTGACCAAAAGGTACAGTATGCCTGATTGTTATAGGCTATATTTAATTTTGATAAAATAAATTTTAGTTTAAAATCTGAGCATTTTAATTAAAATCCTCATAAAAGCCATAATAGAAATGGAAATAATGAAATATTAAAAAGAATTAGCTGCTGCCAACATAAAAGAAACATTTAATACATGTTCATTTTGTTTTCAAAATATCTTGACATGAAAAGAAAAGAAATATATTTGCACGTGAATTAAATTGAAATTCATATAAAGCTTTGCGAAATGTTAAATTTACATGTTAAATCTGACGTCATTACAGCGTTAAAATTGTTTATTTTTCTGATAATATAACTTAATATGATATGATATAATATAATATAATATAATATAATATAATGATCTAAGCATCAATGTTTAAACTGATGTGTGTAAACGAAATTGGAATTTAAAAATAAATAATGAAATAAAATCAAATAAAATAAGGAATTCTAACTTTTAAACTTTTATTAAATTATTTATTTTAATTTATAATTGTTGCCAAAATGATTTACGAGTTAATTTATTTTTAGAAATATAATAAAATATATTTTCACGCGAATAATAATATAAAAGTGAATTAAAAAAATACCAACTGCATTTCATTATGCATTTTTTAAAAGAATAATACGCAAGCGAAGTCATGACGTCACTGGCCGTCAGTGGATGCAAGAAAAAGATTCCTATGTTAATCGCCCATTGGATTTTATTTATAAAAAATTATTAAAGATCGAGGAAAATTATTTCCCTTTTTTAATCCTCATATTTGGATATAGATATGTATTAGTTATCATGTGCATGCGTTAGATTAAGTTGTTTTTGTTGTAAAATTGATAAAATTTGAATTTTAAATTTCAAAACTCTAGAGAAAAAAAATGGCAAACTTCCATATTCGATTGAAAACATAAACATTTCATTTCAAAGGATGATATTTACTCAATAAATATCCAACTAATAAACTAATTAAAAGGGAAAGGATAAATATTCTATCATAATTTGAAGTCAAATTTGTTTTCAAATGTCTAAATAAAGTATCTGATATAATATACTAATATGTTGCAGCGGAATAGATTTGATATCCGTCATCCTTGGCAGTAAAAAAAAATATCGCCAAATTATCCGGCGAATATAATTTAATTCTTTTCAAAAATCATGGTTATTTTAACAACTTATATTAAGAGAGCAACGAATATTATGAAACAATATTTCGTACAATACATATTACGAAAATATACATCTGGCATGTATATTTCGTATTACGTTTTTGATCGCCAAATACAAAAAACGCCAAGAATGACAGATTTGAAATTTAAAATTAATTTTTTTTCAATTTGACAGCAGAATAACTCAATCTAACGCATGCATACAATAACTAATACATATCTATACCCAAGTATGGGGATTAAAATCAGGAAATAATATTTCTAGAATTTTAATAATTAAAAAAAAAAAAAAAAAAAAAAAAAAAAAAAATCCAATGAGCAATTAACATGGGAAATCTTTTCTTGCATCCACGGGCGGTCAGTGACGTCACACTTCGCTTGCGTATTGAGAAGTTTAAATTTATTTGGCGACTATTTTTAGCAAATAACAGTTATGGCACGTAGCTCAGTATACATAGTGCATACAGCCATTACTGAAATGCAAATAGCATTTAATTATTTGAGTTACATTATGTTGATTGGAAACCTATTTAATATATCTATGCTCTATAGCTATACTAATATATAAAGAGGAAAGGTTTATATGTATATGTAGAGAACGATCGCTAGAACTGAACAGCCGATTTCTTTTTTTTTCTTTTTTTCTCTAATCAAACGTTACACTGTCTCTCTCTAAGTGCTAGAAGCTATAATAAATTTTGGTAAAATAAATTTTTAATTAAAAATTTCAATATTTTAATTGAAAACAAAGCATAGATTTGATTTCTATCGTCATTGGCGATTTTCGTATTTGGCGATCGAAAACGTAATACGAAAATCTGTATATTTTCGTAGTAAATACGAGATGTATGTTTTTACTTCAATTACCCTACTACCGTAGGTAGTGGAAGTATTGTATAGGTTTTGGCAACTGGTCAGTGTGTGTGTATGTGTGCACGTATGTGTGGAATCTTCTGGCTGTGATATCTCCAAAACTAAAAAAAAATAGAACTACTAAACTTCACAAGTGATTCAGGTCTGGTGTACAGATAAATTTTCCAAATTTTCGTGAAAATTGAAAAACCGGAATTGGGTCATTGAAAACCGGAAATGGGACCATAATCAAAAACAGCTCTAATGATTTTCTTCAAAGTTGCTATATAAATAATCTATTAGATGCCCTTTCGAATGATATGGTTGGTTAGATCAGAAATATTGATAGGCGTCCTCTATAAACAGCTCAATTTCAGATCTCGCAAGTTCAGATCTCTCTCGTTCCTTTAAAAACGCCTGTACGGATTTCTTTCAAACTCGCCATGTTAACATAATACTAAATATCCTTTTGTATGTAATTATTGTTTTTAGGTTAATAATTGAGCATGCTAAGCTTTGGTAAAAGTTGGTACCTCAAAAACGGCTCCAACGTATTCTTGAAAATTGTTTCATTAATCCAATTTAGATAACCTTTCTCAAGTATTACGTGCTTATTACAGGAATATTGACGGTCATCCTGATTAGTTAGTTCAGTTTTAGATCTCGGAAATTCGTGTTTAAAAAAATAAGTATCTATTTCCTCCCCCCCCCCCTTATTTTTTAACTTGCTATGTAAACTCTGTTGTATGTGTCTTTATACGTGTATCAAGTTTCTCTTACTGGAAAATCTCAAAAAATGCATATATCCCCAAAAAATTGTATATAATATGTGTAATAGTGGGCAATGGAAATCGTGTGTTTGTTTCACACCAGATTCTGTAATAGTATATATTGTACGAATATTGTTTCATATTATTGATTTCTCCCTTACTAAAATAACCATCAATTATAGAAAAAAATTAAATATATTTGCGAGATGAAAAATAAATAATAATTAAAGCTATTATGACGTCAATTTTATCAAAAACATTTTCATGTCATAGGTTTATTTTTCAATATTTTTTATTCATGAGTAAAGAAATGTTTCTTTTTATGAAATAAATAAATAACATTAAGTACAAATTGCCAACATTTAACAACTAATTAAAAAAAAATAATTGTAAAATTATATTTTGACTTTTCAGTTAATAATATTGCCTGACTATACATATAAACTGATATATTTCTTGATTTTTTACATGTCAATCCATTTTTAACTAAAATTTGTTCATCCGTGCGAAGCTGGACGGGTCAGCTAGTCATTATATAAAGCGCAAAAAATTGTTTGTTTGTGGAGGGTAATCTCTGAAACTACTGAACCGATTTAAAAACTTCTTTCACTGACCGAATGCTACAGTATGCCATATTGTTATAGGCTATATTTAATTTTGATAAAATAAATTTTAGTTTAAAATCTGAGCATTTTATTTAAAATCCCCATAGAAGCCGTAATAGAAATGGAAATAATGAAATATTAAAAAAATTAGCTGCTGCCAACATAAAAGAAACATTTACATATTCATTTCGTTTTTAAAATATCTTGACGTGAAAAGAAAAGAAATATATTTGCACGTGCATTAAATTGAAATTCATATAAAGCTTTTTTAATTGTTAAACTTACACGTTAAATCTGACATCATTATAGAATTAAAAGTGTTTATTTTTTTAATAATTTAATTTGATATGATATGATATAATATCTAAGCATCAATGTTTAAACCACGGAGTCTTTATTACTCCGTGGTTTAAACTGATGTGTGTAAACGAAATTGGAATTTAAAAATAAATAAATAAATAAAATAAAATAAAATAAGAAATTCTATTTTATAATATTATTCAACGAGATATATCAATTTATTTTTAGACATATAATAAAATATATTTTCACGCGAACAATAATATAAAAAGTGAACTGGATTTTTTGTAAAAAAATAATAAAGATCGAGGAAAATTATTTCCCCATTTTATTCCCCATATTTGGATATAGATATGTATTAGTTATCATGTGCATCCGTTAGATTAAATTGTTTTTGTTGTAAAATTGATAAAATTGGAATTTTAAATTTCAAAACTCTAGAAAAAAAAAATGGCAAATTTCCATATTCGATTGAAAACATAAACATTTCATTTCAAAGGATGATATTTACACAATAAACATCCAACTAATAAACTAATTAAAAGGGAAAGGATAAATATTCTATCATAATTTGAAGTCAAATTTGTTTTCAAATGTCTAAATAAAGTATCTGATATAATATACTAATATGTTGCAACGGAATAGATTTGATATCCGTCATCCTTGGCAGAAAAAAAAAATATCGCCAAATTATCTGGCGAATATAATTTAATTCCTTTCAAAAATCATGGTTATTTTAAAAACTTACATTAAGAGTGTAACGAATATTATGAAACAATATTTCGTACAATACATATTACGAAAATATACATCTGGCATGTATATTTTCGTATTACGTTTTTGATCGCCAAATACAAAAAACGCCAAGGGTGACAGTTTTGAAATTTAAAATTAAAATTTTGTCAATTTGACAGCAAAATAACTCAATCTAAAGCATGCATACAATAACTAATACATATCTATACCCAAATATGAGGATTAAAATCGGAAAATAATTCTTCTAGAATTTTAATAAAAAAAAAAAAAAAAAAAAAAAAAATCCAATGAGCGATTAACATGGAAAATCTTTTTCTTGCATCCACGGGCGGTCAGTGATGTCATACTTCGCTTGCGTATTGAGATGTTTTAATTTATTTGGCGACTATTTTTAGCAACTAACAGTTATGGTAAGTAGTTCAATATACATAGCGCATACAGCCATTACTGAAATGTAAATAGCATTTAATTATTTGAGTTACATTATGTTGACTGGAAAGATTTTTAATATACCTATGCTCTATAGCTATACTAATATAAAAAAAAGAAAGGTTTATATGCATATGTAGAGAACGATCGCTAGAACTAAAAAGCCGATTGCTTTTTTTTTTTTTTTTTTTCTTTCAATAATCAAAAGTTACACTGTCTCTCTCTAAGTGCTAGAAGCTATAATAAATTTTGGTAAAATAAATTTTTAATTAAAATTTTCAATATTTTAATTGAAAACAAAGCATAGGTTTGATATCTATCGTCATTGGCGATTTTTGTATTTGGCGATCGAAAACGTAATACGAAAATCTGTATATTATCGTAGTAAATACGAGATGTATGTGTTTACTTCAATTACCCTACTACCGTAGGTAGTGGAAGTATTGTATAGGTTTTGGCAATTGGTCAGTGTGTGTGTATATGTGCACGTGTGTGTGTAATCTTCCGGCTGTCATATCTCCAAAACTAATAAAAATAGAACTACTAAACTTCACAAGTGATTCAGGTCTGGTGTGCAGATAAATTTTCCAAATTTTCGTGAAAATTGAAAAACCGGAATTGGGTCATCGAAAACCAGAAATGGGACCCTAAGCCCATATTCAAAAACACCTCTAATGATTTTCTTCAAAGTTGCTATATAAAAAATATATTAGATGCCCTTTCAATTGAAAAGTTGCTTAGTTCAGGAAAATTTATAGGCGTCCTCTATAAACAGTTCAATTTCATTCTTCGCAAGTGCGTTCCTTTAAAAACGCCTGTACGGATTTTTTTCAAACTCGCCATGTTAACTTCCTATTAAATATCCTTTTGTATGTAATTATTGTTTTTAGGTCAATAATTGAGTATGTTAAGTTTTGGTAAAAGTTGGTATCTCAAAAACGGCTCTAACGTATTCTTGAAAATTTTTTCTTTAATCCAATTTAGATAACCTTTCTCAAGTATTACGTGCTTATTACAGGAATATTAACGGTCATCCTGATTAGGTAGTTCAGTTTTAGATCTCGGAAATTCGTGTTTAAAAAAATAACTATCTATTTTTTCCCCCTTATTTTTTAACTCGCTATGCAAACTCTGTTGTATGTGTCTTTATACGTGTATCAAGTTTCTCTTACTCGAAAATCTCAAAAAATGCAAGTAATATCTCCAAAAAATTGTATATATTACGTGTAATAGTGGGTAATGGAAGTCGTGTGGTTGTTTCACACCAGATTCTGTAATTGTATATATTGTACGAATATTGTTTCATATTATTGATTTCTCCTTTAATATACATTATTAAAATAATAATCAATTATGGAAAAAATTAAATATATTTGCGAAATGAAAAAATAAATAATAATTAAAGCTATTATGACGTCAATTTTATCAAAAACATTTTCATGTCATAGGTTTATTTTTCAATATTTTTTATTCATGAGTAAAGAAATGTTTCTTTTTATGAAATAAATAAATAAATAAATAAATAGCATTAAGTAAAAATTGCCAACATTTAACAACTAATTAAAAAAAATAATTGTAAAATTATATTTTGACTTTCCAGTTAATAATATTGCCTGACTATAACATATAAACTAATATATTTCTTGATTTTATACATATCAATCCATCTTTAACTAAAATTTGTTCATCAGTGTGAAGCCGGACGGGTCAGCTAGTAGATAGATAAATAGAGAGAGAGAAAGAAAGAGAAATTAATACAGGGTGATTCAAACTCTAATATACAAACCTTTAGTGGAGGTACTGCACATCATAAGGATTGAAAATTGGCCAGGAACTCATGACCATGAATGCCATTTTAACCCTTTAAGAGTTGGATGTCTTTTAGTTAATTTTTAACAGACAAACTGGCATGTGGGGGGGGGGGGTACTTTTGTAGATTGAATTTTTAACTCAACTGATATATTGTATGTTCATTAATATTAATCTTTAATTTGAGAAAAATATTTTAAAAATACTTAGATTAGACTGAAACTAAGAACGTTTCCTTTGATTTTCAAAAAAATTTGAAAAAAAAAGAGAAAAAAGAAAAATTACGAAGTTTGCATAGACTATACACATTTTCCAAAAATATGTACCCAGTTCATCGCTTATTTTTCTTTCTGTTACAGCTCCAGAATCACATCTTTAAAAAAAAAATTGATTTTAATAGAGTTTTAATTTAATTCATAAAAGCTATAAAATATATAGGTTTTGTATCCGCACGTTGCGATTGTTTTTGTACATTGTAAAGAAAATTTTTGTAACGTTCGGTTTCGATAAATGAAAACTAGTACAGTCGGTAACAAAAGTCTCCGAACACTAGTAAAAATTCCTATGTAAAAAAAGTACACTTAATACAGTTTTGATAAATAAATCCTTGTCGAATCCTGTTTTTAGACTGACTAAGAACAGGATTCGACAAGAACATATTTAACAAAACTGTATTAAGTGTCCCTTTTTTATATAGGAATTTTTGCTAGTACAGCTCCAGTTCGCAAACTTTTGCTACCGATTGTTTGTTACCGACCGTTTACATGCATTTTCTGAACCGGATCGATGCATTTTGCAAATGAAATGTTTTAATTTACAATACTTTTCCTTTCAGGCCTGCAACGAGACCAATCTTTTTCGTATTCAAAAATTTTCAAAGAGTCACATTCACTACCAAACACTTTGTTTAGTGGTGTAGATCTAAAACGAATAGTTTTGTAAATTAAAGTACAGCGTCTAGAATAAACAGTGTAGCAATCGCCTATAACCGTGATGTTAAAATGATGCTACAAAAATTAAGCTTACCCAGATGTCGCTGTGATCGTAGTTTTTGCTCAAATCGAAGACCTGATTGGCTTTTCCCAGTTTCCTCAGTTTAATCACGTGATTTAAGCATATAATTAACCTACAGGGAGTCTCGGTTTTGTTGTCGTGGCACTAGCTTCGATTACAATGATATCTGGTGACAGGCTTAATTTTTTTCGTACAATTTTATTCGGCGCTTTCCACACTGTTTATTCTAGACGCTGTAATTAAAGCTTTCCCTTCCCAAAACAAATCAATCCGTTTCAGAAAAGGCACTTAGGAACGGAACGTTCCAGAAATTTTTTTTTCAATCTAGTAAATTGTCTGAAAACTGCAAACCCATAATAATATATTTATATATAAATTTTGTGGGTGTAGAGTCACACAAAAGCATCTTCGGTTTGTACCTCCATATCGTACTGTTATATATCTTTAAATGGGCATTGCAGCCGCTATATATTTGTATATATGTTCAAAAGAAAAGGTTATAATTCAGTATAAGTGCTGTTTTTAATTAATGAAGTATCTTTTACTATAAATATACGGTAATACAAAGAATTGAAATTGTGCATGAGTCACAAAACATTTGGTGCGCATATAGAAATTTTATTAATACATATATATATATATATTTACTGTCTTAGAAAGTCATTCGTAGGTTCTTATCTATCAAATTAAAATGCAATAATATTATTTTGTTTCACACTTTTCAGCATTAGCATTGGAAATTATTGTAAAATGCAATTTAGAAAAAAGAATTACAAAATTTTTATATTAATCAAATTCGTATTTTAAGAGCAATATTTATTTATGAAACTGGCATATTATGTCGCAGGTTTTTGACATGTGACAGTTTTTGATGGTTTAAACCATGGTTAGAACCGTCACACAGTGGTCGGAATTTCAAAAAAGCTGGCCAAAAGTCGAAATTAAAGAAAACAAGTGAAATTGTGATGTATATATATGTTTTCGAGGTCGCTGAATCCGAATCTGACATTGGTTTTTTGAAAACTTCAAAGGCAAACTCAAAAACAAGATGGCGAGAAATATATTATAACATTTTGATTAATATAAAAACAAAACTTTAGGATTCTTCTAAAAATTTATGATTTATAGATCATTGACAGATCATTTTGATTGACAAATCATTTTATTTGTAATACAACACTGTATATTTCAATTTTTTTTTAGTATTGTGCTTTTAGTATTATGTATTTACCGTGAGTCAAGAGAAATATGAATGCTTCATGAACATGTACAAATTATAATAAATTTAATATTTACTCGTAAAGATTTTTTAAAAATTAAAGCTGTAGGGCCCATAAAAGGCCAAGCGGTTCTACGCTCAATGTTGGTAGAAGTGAGGTGCACTGTTCGATCCCAGGGCGAGGTCGTCGGCCTAGCCGTTCAGAGTTTTTCGTGGGTTTCTCCGAAACTTTTATAAATATGAGCTAGGACCCTTGAGATAGACTCCCACGGAGGGCACACTACATTAGGCCTAAGACACTAGAGTTGTCAATCATCTTTACTCCCAAAACATCAAACACCAATAGTCCAAGCTATAAACAGGTACAAATATTTATACAATCAATAATAATAATAAATAGATAATTTATTAATAAATGGTAAGTGCAATAAATATAGATTATAAATATAATTATTTTAAAATTCATATTAATTTACTGCCCACATATATCATGTTTTACTTAAAGAAGAAGAATAAAAAAAAAATCCAGTATTCCTGTATTTTCATGGCTTATGTGAAAACTCATAAGTAACTTTGGAATTTTAGAATTTCATAAATATTAATATAAATAAACATACAAAATATATCTATGGATACTTTGTATATATTTCTTAGGTTATAAACCAGTATATTTCCTAACTTTTTATAAATTATCGACAAATTCTTTTAATATTTGTTAATTATAAACAGCACAATATTTAGATATTCACTTCTATATGGGCAAATATTACTAAATCCTATTTCTAACCAGATTCTAGCTCATTTATAGATTTTAGTTTTTGATGGTAGAGGTTTCTGACGAGTTTTTGATGGTTAAATCAGGTTTAAACCCTTGTCATGTCAGAAACTACTTTTTGACGTCAAAAACTCAACCCTAATATATATATATATAATATATATATTTCAGCTTTAGCATTGGAAATCATTGTAAAATATAATTTAGAAAAAAAGAATTACAAAAATTTTATAATAATCAAATTCTTATTTTAAGAGCAATATTTATTTATGAAACTGGCATATTATATCGCATTAGTCTGTAGAAAAGCTGTGGATGACAAAAGTGTACAAGTGTACATATTTCGTTAGAAGAGTTTTAAATTTATACAACAAAAAAGGTAAATTGAAGCAAAAATTTTAAACGTATGTTTTGGTGCTATACATGATAATTCCATGATATATATTTTGCATCTGACTTCTTCCGCAAAGAACAGTTAGTTTGTCAGAATAAGAAAGCTATAAGTTATGAATGTTCCCAACAGGGTAAATATAGTTATTCGTCTTATTACAACAACTTTCCATATAGTAAGATTAGTATTGGTGAAGCATGCCATTGGAACAAACCTCATACTTTGGTTTGACGAATCAAATATATTTCGCTGATTAATGCTGTATTTTACATCATCTAATGATTCGTTTACCAAAGAAGCATTAAACAGAAGACAAAGTAACATCGCGGCATACCAAAAGAACACCACATATGCATGAGAAACGCACTCGTTTATATTTATGAGAAAATACGCATTACAAAATAAATTTTATAGGCAAAACCAACAAGCTATGCCCAAAATTCCAGAAAAATTATTTTCTACTAGTAAAATATCATCCATTATTTTTTTATGCATGTTCAGGAGTACAGATAATTCTTCAGTGTTGACAGTAGCAATGAATTTACTAATTATTCTAAGAAGAATCCTGCATAAGAAGATATAATATAAAACAAAACCGCTATTTCGGAATGTTATCCATGTCCAATTTAAAGTTATTAAGAATGCTTCAAATTTAAATATTTTTTTATCATCAGCACTTAGTCCGAAAAAGCAAGAAGCAATAAACAATTTATCTTCAAGAGAACAAGCATACATGAAGATAAATAACGTGATGAAAAATAAAATATTGAAAAGAAACATTATGACAGTGAAGAGTTGAAATACTTTCCAGTCTTTATGCATACCTAAAGAGAGCAAATTTCTCCACAAGCATTTCGTAGTTTCTCTAAAGCATTTCCGTTTGCGATACCAAATCAAAGTTTGTAGAAGGACACTAATTAACGTCATAATTCCATTTATCCTTCCTAATGTTTCAATTGAGGGATTGATAAGCATATAAGATATGCTTATTAACAAATAAAAAATTAAGTGACAAAATAAGAATATTTTTCCTGTTATAATAGAAAAATTTCTTAAAAAGCCATCGTAGAAACTGGATTTGTCTTCGAAACCAAGTATTGTGAAAAATATTTCAAAGATTCTATAAACTGTTTTATAAGAAATGTCCATGTCATTTGTTTTAAATTTTTGTATAGATGTTGAAAACATTTTTCTTATTTTCTAACGATAATTTGCTTGATTTTTGATTTTCAGTTTCAAAAAATGTTGTTTTCGTCGTCTTCAAATTTAACTTCCTTCAGTTATAATGTTCAAAACTTTTTTAACATGTAATTAATTTCTCAAGTTTTATTTAGAGATTGATTTAATTACAAGTATTGTTTAATTACGAAATTGGTATTGGGAATAGAATTTCATTATATATAATACAGAATTTACAAACATTTTATAGACAAAATATAAATTACTTCATACTTATAAGTTTCCAGGTTAATATATAATATAGATTACATTTGTCGAGAAAATTCCGTTTCTATGCAAAACATGTGTTGTATAGAAAACATTAACGCAAAATGGAAATTTAAATGTATGTTACAACATAGGTCGTAATGTCTTATTTGTTTTTTTATTGATTTTGATTAAATTCTTATTTTATATATATAAGAGTGTTACGAATGAAAACATAGTTTTGTAACATATTGGTGAAAAAAAACCGACATGTTTTATCTTCTACGTACAATTGGTATTCTGAAACATCAAACTTTAAATTATATAGGTTTATGTATATATTTCAGAGAAAACAATTTTCTGTAACTTATACTTATTTTAAAAGTAATTTAACGTTTCATCGATAAAATATTGATATTTTAACGTATGTAATTGAAAAATGTTGCCAAGCGTTTTTTTAGTAAAATTTAAATAACGAAATGAATTGTATTTTGTTATTAGAAAATTCTTATCGAAATTAATATTTTTTATATTAAATATCAATCTGCATTGTAGTTTATTTTGTCACGCAATAGGCGAAATTGATTGTGTCTCTAAGAAAACCGAAAAAATAATACTTATATTAATATTTCGATCAATCCTTATTTTTCTGACTATAGTAGTCTAATACACTTGCTGTTGCTTTTTCCGTAATTCATTTTTAATTAAAAATTGCATAATTAATAATTTTTTGCTAGTCATATTTTTCTCTATTGAGTATAATATAGTAGCTATGTTTTTTATTTATTTATTTATTTTTTTTACTTTCAGTTTTTGATGAATTGATCTGTTTTGAAAGGTACGAAACATAATTTGACAATTTTTTGAAACGTCTGTGTGCGTGAGACAAAACAATTGTGGCCGCTCCGAATCAAGACCTTTTATTTATTTATTTATTTATTTATTTTTGTATAATTTATGGAAGCTCTTTCAAGTTCTAAAGTTTGATTGGCTAAAATAATTCCGAAAATACTTTACATTGACGCATGTATCAAAAAAAAAAAAAAAAAAAAAAAAAAAAAAAATCAGTGACTAATTCTTGCAATGTCCCATTTTGCTCTTGCTAATCTTTAATTGGTCTAAATATTAGGAATGTGTTTACACGCGTAAGTACTCGACTTTTTCGAAATGGTTGGGATTCTTTGAAATGCGAAGAAATGCTTTGACATAATAAATTATTACTTTGAGTATTTATTCTTTCTTGACACTCTGTTATTGAGCGATTTGAAATTTCTGGTTAATTGGTGGGAAATAACAATTCGAAAATTTATATTCGATGAACCACATTTTAAGTTAGTATTCCACCTGTCAAATCGCGAGCGTTGGATAACGGATATAGTTTTAATGAGATATTCTTTGGAATACATATTATATGTATGAATATATATATATATATATACATATATATTAATTCAGGCATGCATCTGTATTTATATATATAGTCACATTCCGATTTTTTCCGAATTGTTGATGAGAGAAAAGAGTAGCAACTATACATATATGTAGCTGCCATCCTTTGCTTTCTTCTCCCATGATTTGGTAATAAATTAAAACATGAATGAAATAGTGAAGTATGGAACTCGACGGTAAATGTGCTTCTGGGAAAAACACAAAATAAATAGTTGTAACTACTATTTAGACCACGGGGAACCGTCTGTAAAGGAAATAGTATTATTTAGATAGTCGTAGTAAAGTAATAATAATAATAATAATAACAGGGAACAAAGTAACCTTGAGCAGTGAAATATACTTTAATGAAAGAAAATGTTGCAGGCTACCTACGTATTTAGGCAAGTTTGAGCGATGTTTATCGACGTACGGAACACTGTACACCGTTTTTGGTGCTAATTGAACCAAAATTTAGTAATATAGTAGCTGGAATATGCAAAATTAAACCAAAAGTATGTGTTACAGTAACTGCATAAATTATATATATAAATATATATATATATAATTTAAATAATATAATTATATATATATATATATATGTATGTATGTATGTATATGGCACAAGATATCCTAATTTTATGGTTGTAATTACTTCAATAGAAAGATTTGGTTAAACAGTGCACTTAATTATAGTTAAAGGTTTCACTCTCTTATGGTTGCAGCACTCCTGTTCAATGTATTGGCTCAACCTAGGACAACATTTTTAACTGTGTAGTGCTATCATGAAAAACGGCAGATTTTCTAGTGACGCAAGCGCAAAAACAAACGAACGCCACGACCTTCAGCAGAAACGGAAAAACGAACGAAAACTGCGACACTTATATATACAGGAATTTTAAGATCAAAGAAACCGCTGAAAGCCGACACTTAATATCTCAGGAAATATGGGAGGTTATGTTCTGATATTTTCAAAATAGACTTTCACCTTCTGTCTGATCCTACCCTGAAATCGCTACATTTCTGCGTGCAATATATTTCGAGATATGAATTGGCTCATTTAAGTTATAAATGGACGGACTATATGTGTAAGAATTTTTTCTCGAATATGGCTCGAGCGAATTTAGTTTAATTTATATATGATATTAATCGCTTTTATCTGATGCGCCTGACATCTCCCTTTTCCCTAGGAAAACTCTTGTTTTTTTTTATAACTCAGTTTAAAAATCGAACTATTTTTTACTCCGAAAATACCGTGATGCGGCAGTTTCGCGGACGAATTTCTTCTCTTCCATCTGAAATACTGAATATCAAATAATCGTTTTGGCTCCATCTATCGGGAAGCGTCAAAAATAAACACAAAAAAAAAATATTTTTCTTTTTTTAATATATATATTAAATGAGTTATTTATTTAGGTACTTGTATTTTATATGACATTTGTTTATCAAAAATATTCTTTGTATTTACATTGTTTTCATGTTGATACGTTGTTAACTTTCAAAATTGGTTCTATTTTAAAAGGTGATTGCAACAACAAAAAATTTTTCCCTTATTTTCATAACAATGACAAATAATATGATAATCATATGCAGATATTTGAATTTTTTTCAAAATTAGGTGATAAATCACTTAAACTACGGATTGAAAAAATTCTTAAAACAGAATTTGAAAATAATTAATTTGCTCATTAAGTTTCTAGTATATATAATATATAAATTACAAAATGTTAAGCTATAATAAAATTTTGAATAGATTAAGATTTTTTTTAATTAAATTCATAACAAACTATACTACTTAAATATTTACCAGTATAAAATTTTCACTTTTTAAAGATTTTTCTATTATTATTTAGTTTTCTCTTTTAAATCAAATCTAAACCTAAAAAATTATAATAAGAAATAAATATAAATAAGAAATTTTTGTCATTTTTAAAATGTACTATATTATGCTTTTGTAATGTTGCATGTTTCCATCTTTTTTATCACTTTTTATAAAATTTTGAAATTTTATTTAGTTTGTTATTTTGTTCGAGTATGACCTATAAAACAACACTTTTAATACAGTGTTATAACTCATTACCATGCTCCTTCAATTTTACGTTTTGATCATTAACCCCTAAAAAGTAATGATATCAATACAAAAAACCCTTAATGGGTTAAAAATTTGTGACGCAGCACTGTACTTTATGGCTATAAGAATTAGAAATACGGGTCTTAAAAATAATGATATCAAATTTTCAGTGACGCTTTGATATTAATTAAATTATACATGGATTTTCTTATTTGAATTTGCTTTTTCCTTTTATTAATATTTACAGTGTAAACGTTATTTTCAACATAAAATAATATATAGCATTCACTCATTGATACCTTTCCCTTCACATCTCTTATACTATGAAAGCATGTGTTTTAAAAGAAATTATATGAAATTCCAGTAACGCAGTGGTGTTACATTAAGTGATTTGTTTTTAAATTTCTCTGCAATTATTTTGTCTTGCATATTAAAGTATATGTGCACATTGAAATATTGCTTTTAATTTTCAAATACGCTGTCAAATATATTACTTTCATTAAGCTTATATTATGTACTGAAATATATTTATTTCAATGAATTATTCTATCTTTTGCGTCACGCCATCCAAAACTGTAAGTAAAATATATGGAAATGTTTACTTTGTGTCATTTCATCCAAATAAATTGAAAATGCATGCAAATAGATATCGTGATGCAAAGAAAAAAACTGTGAAATATTTTTCAGTTTTGGATGGCGTGACGCAAAAGATAGAATAATTCATTGAAATAAATATATTTCAGTACATAATATAAGCTAAATAAAAGTGATATATTTGACAGCGTATTTGAAAATTAAAAGCAATATTTCAATGTGCACATATACTTTAATATGCAAGACAAAATAATTGCAGAGAAATTTAAAAACAAATCACTTAATGTAACACCACTGCGTTACTGGAATTTCATATAATTTCTTTTAAAACACATGCTTTCATAGTATAAGAGATGTGAATGGAAAGGTATCAATGAGTAAATGCTATATATTATTTTATGTTGAAAATAACGTTTACACTGTAAATATAATTAAAAGGAAAAAGCAAATTCAAATAAGAAAATCTATGTATAATTTAATTAATATCAAAGCGTCACTGAAAATTTTATATCATTATTTTTAAGACCCCTATTTCTAATTCTTATAGCCATAAAGTACAGTGCTGCGTCACAAACTTTTAACCCGTTAAGGGTTTTTTGTATTCATAAAATTTTAACCCTCTTTCGTTCATGCTGCACTTCATAGTGCAATTATCAAATTATGGATTTGTTTGTTTTATTTATTTATTAATTTTTCGAAAGTCCATTTTCTTGCATTTAAAAGGTCGTAGAAATTGTGAGAGTTAGCATCAGATTTCAGCCTTTTTGTATAACATATACAACATGTAGTATCTGAATTAAATCAAATCGTACCTCAAGAATAATTAAGTATTTTTAATTTTTAAAATATATATGTAATTTAATTAATGTTTTTAAGTTCTTGTTAGGTACAAGTGCACAATTGTACGAATAAATTATTATATTTATATAATGCCTTGTTTTAAACATTCGAATTTCTTAATATTTGACGTTACAAAGTATAAAAATAAAAATACAGTTTCCGCCGCTGATTAAAATCGCATTCGTTCTGAGCCAAAGTGATTTTATTAAGCGGTTGATTTTTATATCCGGCGAACGTTCCTACACTTAACGAAAAGTTTATACTTCTCTGAATTTGGAAAGAAACTTTAAACGTAACGAATAGTGGAATTAGAAAACAATATTAATTAATTTTTTACAGATAAGTAAATATTTTTTTTTCTTCGATATAAGTAAATTAATCACATTCCAAGTTCCTACGCACTTTCGTTTGCGGAAAATCATCGTAACTTTACCAAAAGTTCACACTGTTCTTATAAATTTAAAATCTTTCCGTTTAAACCTCATGAATTATAGTACTTTCAAAATAAGAACTAGAAATTGCTTTTTAATAATTAGAAATTAAATATATATATGTCATTTGAAATTAAATTTGTAACTGGTTTCGAAGATTACGTTCCTTGAAATTGTTACGCAGATAAGTTATGGGGCTTGTTTAATTTGTAACAGTTCTGCAATTGTGAAATCTTCGACAATGAGCGATAACGGAGGGTTTGCTCTGCTTTAGCTTCTTGTTCTATTTCTACAAAAAAAAAAAAAAAAAAAAAAAAAATTAATATTTTTTTTTCTTTTAATGCGCATGAATGACATTTTTTGGTTGCTAAGGAGATATTTTTGAGTTTATTTACCGGCCATGCTGATTTTATTTACTGCTGAATTTATTAACCATTGAATTTATTAGCGTCAGTTACTGTATATCATTTTTTAAATACTAAATTGCATTTGTTAATTGTATATCATATAAAAGCACCAAAAATGTGTTTTTAACAAATGTTTATGTAATGTATTTTTTAAATTTTCGCATGTTAAACTGTTTTAAAACATACCTTTAAAGAGCAAAATTTTACTATTACTACTACTATTAATATTAAAAATAAAAATATTTATGCATAACAAACTTTCCAAAGCTTTTACTTTCCATTCATCTCCTTGCTTCCGAATACTCTCAAACCAATCACCTATCTCTTTACATTAAGTTGAATATGGCGGTAATATTTTATTTTCTAAGCATTTCCCTAAAATATCAATCAGTTTTTTCTATGTTAATACCCCCCCCCCCTCTAAATTCCTAAAAATTATACAGTTTTATAACACAAAGTGAAAACAGCTTATAAAACAAAAATAAAATTTGAGCTAAAACTCTACATTTTATTCCGAAAGTTTTCACCTAAATATTCCTACATTTCTTTCTTGAATTATTTATTATATAATTCCACTTTAAAAAATTTCGAATTTTTTTGAGATTATTACTAGAAATTTCTTGCTACGTTAAATATGATTAATTATAATTTTTCCCCCTGTAATAAAAACTTATTTGTAGGGATTTCTTAGTCCCTAAATTCTGCGTTAATTTTTATTAGGTAAAAAATTAACTTTAATTATAATTTAACTGCCGCCATTACTCATATAAATTAATTAATTCTGTCAAATAGTTTTTCTCCTGCAGAAAAAAGTAAAAATATGGTTAAGCAAAAATTTTGTTATTAATAACCGTTAGTACTTTATAAAGTAATAAAGCAAGTAAATTGAGTCGAATTAAATGCTTGTCATTTTGTACATACACCCACGCAAAAGATTAAAAAAAACCTTTCTTTTGATTAATTGGTTGTTATAAAGACTTAATTACTATGAATATGAACGTAAGATTTTTCATAATTACTAAGATTTCATTGCTAGTGAAAAGAAAAAATCATGTTATTCCGTAATAGAAGGAAATTTAATTTTTAGGATCATTTGAAAAAAAAAAAAAAAAGAATGATTAATTAAAAATATGAAATAAAGTAAAGACATACATTATATAAATGCATCTTGAATTAATAATATTTTAGTTCTTAATTAAAGCCTTATGCATAAAAATAAAACTAATTTATCTATATATAATAAAGCAACAATAATTTTTAACAAATGAATATTTATGGAAATGTCCAATTCTTTACAGGTTTTGCTCTATAAATGGTAAAATATTAAGAAAAGAGCAGATCTTATGAATATTCTTCTTAAATTACTGTCTTAGAGGTACGAATATGTGCATATATACGCATTGCAGTTAGGTATTAGTATTAATTACATTAAAATTTCTCGAAATTTTTTAAAATAAAAGTTAGTAAAAGTCTGAATTTTAAATAATTTTCTAAAGTTTCCTGTGAACTATTTTTTCAGTTTGCTCCCTCGATTTTTTAGATTTATAATTCAACATAATAAACTACACATAATTGGATATTATTTTGTGAAATCATTCATAATTTATTACTTTTAAAAATCTCATCCCACTTGAATACTTAATCTTTCCATTAAATTTTGGTATTTAAAAAAAAAAAAAAAAAAAAAAAAACATTAGTTAATCGACATAGAGGTAATCGGATATTTTTAGAATATATTGTGAAACTAATATAATGTGTGTGTAAAAATTGGAGGGCAAATTTTAAAAAGAAAAAAGTAGCATCAGATTTTCATAAGGAAAATAAAAATAAAATGAATAAAATAAAATGAATAAATAAGTAAATATTTGAAGTTCTTCAGTTAATAGAAATAGTTTCGAGAAATTTAAACATATTTCTTATTGTCATATTTCAACGTATATGTTTACAAACTTTTATAATTTTAAGACAACAGTTTTGAAAAATAAACTTTCGTCAACTGCTTAATAGTAATTTAGTTTTCTCTGTTTTTCTGTTTTTTTTTTTTTTTTTTTTTTTTTTTTTTTTTGTCCATTAAAAAACGTACATGCAATAAGTTGCATCTATATATGCGACTGTTTTTACAAAATATTACCCTTTAATTGCATATTATGTATATATATATATATATTTTAATAGGGTCAGATTGTAATAGAGTAGTTAGTCACTAGATACTATTTATAAGCATATTATTTAATGAGCATAAAAGTTATTTGCTTGGAAAGTAAGGTCAAAGTAAGGTCTAATTTTATCTTATTTTTAAACTAACCCGTTTTTCTTAAATTCAGTTTTATACATTGTGATTTTCTTGAACACTTATTTATTGTTAGAGATTTTTTAAACATAAAGAAAAAGCTTACACACATAATTTTGCTTATAGTATATGCAAAAACGTTCTAGAATGTATATTAATTTATTTCTTTATATATGACGCGAAAGGTACAATATTTATATTCCATTATGAACTACCTCTTTTGCAACATCAAGAAACCATACGATAAAACGCATCTGAATTCAAAATAACCGGCACGAGGTGTGTTCTTTTATGAGATTCAAATATTTTTTTAGAAACACTAAGAAAAACGTTTGGATCTACAGAGAACGTTTTGCAATTGGGAAACACTTTTTGTTTCAATAATCAAATAGGTAAGCATTTATCATGTTTTGTTGCAATTTCATTACATAATATTTTCAATTATTTATCTGTAAATAAATTTGAAATATTTTGATTTATATTAAAGCTAAAAAAAAAAAAAAAAAAGAAAAAAAAAGTGCTGATTATTTTGTTATTTATTAGTCCGCTATTGGCTTCAGATTTATCTAATAGCTCTTTATATTGAGAAATAAATGTTTAATTAGGTAAAAATCGAATAAAAGATTCTGATAAACATAAAAATGAATTTTATATTTTATAATATATTATAAATACTTAATCTTATTTGTAATTATATATATATATATATATATATATATATATATTATTTTTGATATTGTGATACTAGAAATGTAAAACATAAACAATTTATTTTCAAAGAACGAAGAACTGAGAATAAATTATCACAACAAACAAAACGTTTTAAAATTTTTAAAGTAATATAATTAATTTAAATTCAAATTACTTAGAAGTTTCTTTTAAAATTTAAATTACGTTTAGGCGTGTAAAAACCACAAAACGAAACGAAAAATAAATAAATAACTAAATACGTACATGCATGCATGCGTATATATACATTATTAATTTAATAATGAATTGAATAATGTAATAATAATAAATAATGAGTTACATGAATCCTTATAGGCTTGTAACTCTAACATATTTTTATTTATTTACTAAGAATTCATAAGAGGTTTTCCACAAAAAAGAACTTTTGCAACACGGTTGAAATAATTGAATCTTCCAATTAAATGCACAACGTGTGAAAAATCCCTTATGAAATTTCAACTCTGGAAAATGCCTAAAATCCACCTGGTTCTTTTGACAACAATTTGTTTCATTTTTATTCTATTCAAATGAACTTTTGACAAAAGTTGTCCAATATATCTAGATTTCAAACTATGCAACAAATTTTTTTCTAACTTGCATAACTTGCGTTAAGCAAGAGCAATGCTCATATATCGGCGAATATTACAGGTTTGAATTTTGTGCTTCAGAATAAGGTTTCTCTAATATTTTGGCAATTTTTCTGCAAGTTTCATAAAATGTTATCGGAATTCAATCGAATGATAAGAAAAAAAAAATGTAGTTTTTGAAAAAAAATATATATATAGAGATATATATATATATATAATATCTGCCTAAAGAATATCGTAATTCAAACAAAAAACATATAGATATTGTACATAGTATGTGCAACAATGTTTTAGAGTTATAATTTGTTTGTATGTTTTTATGGTACAGGGTGATCCAAAGTATTTGAACTTTTCTTCAATTTGTGGTTGGTCTCCTAATTGAATTCTGGACTAAACTGACGGTGAAAAATAGGATTTTTTTAATGTCCTTTGCATGTCTGAAGTGTCAGGCCATTTTGTCCAGCCTTTTATTTAGAAAATCAAAAGAATGTTAAAAAAGAAGAAGAAAAAATTCTAATAATTTCATCATTCACTGTACACACACACATGTATAGATAACTAACTGCCGTTTTTAATCTTTTTATTAGTTTTATTTAATAATAAAAATTAAAATTTGTTAGCAAATTTATATAATTAATGCCAAATATCCATTTTTCCTACAACATAAATTGCATTTAATATCTTTTTAAAAACTTAACTTAATATACATATATATATATATATATACTCTAAGCTCATTTGCTTCAGAAAATGATACACGGGCATCATAACATAAATTCATTTAAAGATGTGTAATATTATAAGGTTTTTTAGTCAATCAGGCACCCCCCCCACCACACTTGTCCCCAATTTCGTTTTTGAATTATATTTTCTGCGATTTTCTAGTGATTCCTTTGCTAAGAGAAAAGCAGTTAAAAAGTTTTTTGTATTATAAAAGATATAGAAAATTTATATTTCTCAATAAACATTTTTCAAATTTTCACTGATAGGAAAGCGTAAGCTTAACAATTTTTTTCTTTTTTCTTTAAGGTACTTTCAAGAGCAATATGCATTTAAACTTCTTATCCATTTTTTTTTTTTTTTTTTTTTTTTTTTATCGATTATCTGAACTGGCATACTTTAAAATGATTATTAATTCTTTTTTCACCTAATTTAATATTCGCAAAATCAAATATATGTATATAAAAATACATTCAAAAGAAAGAGCTCCTATTTATTTATTTTATTTTTTGTAAAGTATACTTAAAAATCTTTGCAAACTTATAAAAAATGCCTTAAGTAATAGTTGCGCGTTGAGCTATTTTCTTATAAAACTCTCATTAAAAACCATTAACCATTTTTTACACAATGTCGAAACTTCAACAACGCATATATTCTGATTTAAATAATAGTAAGATAATTAAAAAAAAATATATTATTTGTTTTCATTTTCTTTATCTATTAAGAAATGTATTTTTTTAATTCAGTTTTTTAAAGTAAAACAAAAATTATGTGCAATTTGCTACATATTCTGAAAAGATTAAAAAAAAAAAAAGGTTTAATGATAATTAAATATTTTTATAAATATATGCTTTATTTAGTATTTTATTACATAAAAAATACGACTTAAAAATTTGAAATTATATTCAGAAACACCAGTTACTTTTATTCCCTTTAAAAATACAAGTAAAAAATTATCCCTTAAAGAAAAATACAATCAATCATAACTTCCTGTAAAAAAAAAAAAAAAAAAAAAAAAAAAACTCATATCCTAATTTAAAGATTTTAGTGCGTGTGCATAAAAATTGTTAAAAAATAAACATTATAGTTGTTGAAGGTTTCTAACAATGATGTGATTCCATTTAAATTATTGAAAAAATGTGCAAGATTGCGTAAAGTGATAAAATTAAAAGCATCCAAAAAGCCAAATTATCAAGCTTTAAATTAGTTATATGCTTCATTAATCAACCCATTTAATGTTTTATTTTTATTTTTTTTTAAAGAAGAAATTTTAAAGCAAGAAAAGTAACCGAAAAAAAAAAAAAAGTTGTATCTGTTTTTCTGTAAATATAAGCAAAAATACTGTAATATTAAAGAAAAAAAAATTATCCGTCTTGTTCATTTACGAATTAAAGAATAATACTCATCATGATATTGTATAAGTGATTTAATATAAGAAAAACAACCCATTAAAAGAATTCAAAACGTATTTGATTATAATGAAGGTGCAGTTGTGCATTAAAAAAAATAAAACAAAATCTTTATCTGCGAGACAAGTAATACATTCTTTAATTCTTCTTTTTGACAATGAATCAGCCATACGATTTCTTTCAAGAACATTAAAGTGGTTTGAAATAAAATATTTCTGACAACAATATTGTTACTATTGAGGTAAACACTATTCTCTCTCTCTCTCTCTTTCTCTCTCTCTCTCTTTATATATATATGTGTGTGTGTGTGTGTGTGTGTGTGTGTGTGTGTGTGTATACAGATAGATAGATGAATAGATAGATAGACAGACAGATAGACAGATAAATAGAACGTAAGAGGGAGAAGAGAAAGAGATTGATACAGGGTGATTCAAAAACCAACATACAAACCTTTAGTGGAGGTACGGCACATCATAAGGATTGGAAACCGCATAGGAACTCATAAACATGTATGCCATTTTAACCTTTTATGAGTTGGATGTTTTTTAGTTAATTTTTAATAGTCAAACTCGCAGATGGGTGGGGCTTTTGTAGATTGAATTTTTAAATAAATGTTATATTGTACGCAACATTGATATATCAGCTCTTTTTACGCAAATATTGACAGGCCTCGCAGCATTCCTAATAGTTAAGGAATCGTTTTGCTACATTGTCACCAATATTTTAATTGAACAATTATTTACCTAATACTTTAACATTAAATACTTGAAGAAAAAAGTTTTTAACAATAGCGGTGGACGTATAATAAAACGAGAGTAAATTTTTTGGAACGCTGCGGGGCCTGCATTAACATCTAAAATCATTTAGTTAAAGAGGTATTAAACAAAGCCACGCCCATTCGTATATTTCGCTGTTAAAAATTAACTAAAGACATCCAGTTCTTAAATAATTAAAATGACGTCTGAAGTCAGGGTTTCTTAAGCAATTTTAAATTCTTATAAATGGGATTTTTTGATTGTCTACTTCCCTTAAAAGTTTGTACATTTGTACATTGGATTTTTTGAATCACTCTGTGTATAAATAGATTTTTTTTTTTAGACTGAATGATGCATAGTAAAGTTAAAATAAACATTTCAATTCAATGTTTTAAATGTATTTAGAACAAACAAAACTTAAATTTGCCTATAAATGACACTAGAATACTCTACCATTGTATTTAAATGAGATTTAAGCTTTACTTGTATTAATTAAATATTAGCATAAATGAATAAATATAAGAAAATATTTTTACCAGTTTCAATTTGTAAATATATTCATTGGGCGATGATTTATTCTTGTTATGATAATTCATACATTCATGATTTCACTTCGTTTAAAATTGATTTTAATATTAGTGAAAATACAGTTGTTTATCAAACAACGGTATTTCATGATTATTCATCGAAATATTTTATTATATATATATATATATATATATATATATATATATATACATGGTCTGTCCCAAAAGTAATGCGCCTCATTTTCTTCTGCCGCAACTATCTATCGCACAGGGTTGCCGCTTGCACGGAAGGTTGGGTTGAGTCTTGGGAACACAGCGCCACCAGCGCCAGTGAGCTCCGAGCTCCTGCAGAGTGTCAGTGCCTGTTTCAGTGAACCCTTGTGTGAGTGCTCGGTCGAAATCAAGATGGAACAAACTCTCGAGCACAATTGTTGCAGTGTTGTAAGGACGATCCGACCGTTTTGGACAATGTGGTAAGTGATGACGAATCTTTTACCTTCTTGTACGACCCAGAAACAAAATGACAGAGCGCAGAGTGGCATACGACGTCGTCACCACGCACAAAAAAGGCAAGAATGAGGAAATCGCAGGGCAAAGCGATGCTCAGTGGTTTTTTTTTTTTTTTTTCTTTCTTTCTTTCTTTTTTTCGAATCCAAGGGAGTGGTCCATTTTGAATTTGTTCACCTGGCCAACCAGTGAACGCCAAATTTTACGTTGAAGTACTGAAAAGGCTAAAGCAAAGGGTCAACCACGTCAGGCGCGAGATCAAGAATTCCTGGAAGCTGCACTATGACAATGGTCCCAGCGTCTCAACGCTCCTCCAGCCGCCTTACAGTCCTGATTTCTCCCCGTCCGACTTCTCTTCATTCCCAAAGATTAAAAAAATCCTCAAGGGACAGAATTTGCGGACCCTGGAGAACATCAAGGTGGCTACGACGAGGTTACTAATGGACATCTCTGTGATGGACAGCCAGGATGCATATAAAGCATGGAAATCGCGTCGGAACAAGTGTGTTGAAGCAGGAGAGATGTATTTCGAAGAATATTGAGTAAGTGTACGAATCGATTCAATAAATTTCTTAAAATAAAAATGGGCGCATTACATTTCGGACAGACCATGTATATATATATATATATATATATATCTGTTTCATGTTTCTATTAAAAACATTCAATGAAATCTACTGAAATTTTTCTTCTAAATTTCATATTTAATTTAATTTAAGATTTAAAATTAAATTCGCAAAGAGCATAAATTAACAAATTTATATATTTTTATCTCAATAACCTTACTGTTCTAGAACCAAAGACTTGAATAAATAAAAAACAAACATTTCACTATTTTATTAAAATGCTATTAATTCTAAAGAAATATATTCCACTCTTATATGCTGTCCATTATATTATAAAAATATCAGATATAGCAGATTTAAAATATAGCAGATTCTGCACTAATTTTTCACGCGTACTTATAAAATTAATCCCATCGAACCTGATTTTGATAATGCCCGTATAATCTATAGTACTAACAATAGAAACCAAGCCCTACTTAATGAATCTTTTGAAATTATGAAAAGGAAATCTGAAATTAGTAATGATACTTTATCCAACCCCCCCCTCCTCCCTCAATTTGGCTTCATTTTTTAGGCTTAAAATAATTTAAGGTACCCGGTTGTTATTTTTCTGTCAACCCTGCATTGTGATCCTTTGACTCCGTTTATTAAAGAGCTTTATTTTTCCTATAATGTGCATGATGATGGTTTCTTTAGATATTCTTAACTTATTTTAAGATGTCTATAGATAGTTTCTTATATAAGTTATGTAGTCATGTTTTAGTATTTTTATGAACTGTGTTTGTAATATACAAGAATGGCTTGATTTGATTTATGTTTATAATTTATGTACAACATTTCCCTGAAGATGGTTAAAAATTGAATATTAACCGAAACGTCGTAATGTAAAGATATTTTATAAATAGTGTGATATGCTGAAAATTATGGTTTATTCATATTTTTATAATACTATAAATACTTTCTAAGCAAGATTTTGTTATTAATAACCGTGAGTACATTATAAAGTAATAAAGCAAGTAATAAAGCAATAAAGCAAAATTTTCTTCTAAATCTCATTATTTAATTTAATTTAGGATTTAAAATTAAATCCACTAAGAGCTTAAATTAACAAATTTATATATTTTATCTCAATAACCTCAATGTTCTAGAACCAAATACTTGAATAAATAAAACCGAAACATTTCACTATTTTACTAAACTACCATAAATACTTTTTCGCCGAAACGCACGTGGAGGCCTCCATGTGGAGGCTCAAAAAGAGTTTTGGTATCTGTCTGTTTCTGTGTCTCTCTGTCTGTTTCATGACAGCGAGCGAAAAAATTATTCTATTGACTTGTAACTCTGTACACAAGTTTATGATACAGACGAAATTAGCTTTACAGTTTTGAGTATGTGTTCTATTTGTAGTGTGTACAGGAAATTCACTTCATTAATATTAAGGTCATACTTCAAAAAAATATTTAAAAAAATACTTAGATTAGACTGAAACTATGAACATTTCCTTTGATTTTAAATAAAATTTGAAAAAAAAAAATTACGATGTTTGCATAGACTATACACATTTTCTAACAATATGTACCCATTGCATCGCTTAATTTGCGTTCTATTACAGTTCCAGAATAACATATTAAAAAGAAATTTTGTTTTAATTAAGAAATGAGAAAACTGATAAATTTGATTTTAATACAGTTTTAATTTAATTCATAAAAAAGCTATAAAATATATAGGTTTTGTATCCGCATGTTGCGATTGCTTTTGTACATTGTAAAAAAACTTCTGTAACATTCCGTTTCGAAAAAAGAGAAATAGTAGCATTTTCTGAACCAGATCGATTCATTTTGGAAATTAAAAGTTTTAATTTACAATACTGTTCCTTTCAAGCTTGCAGCGAAACCAATCTTTTTCGTAATCAAAAATTGTCAAAAAGTCACATTCACTACCATACACTTTGTTTCCTGATATAGATCTAAAACGAACCTTTTTGTAAATTAAAGCTTTTCCTTCACAAAATATATCAACCCATTTCAGAAAAGCCATTTCAGAACGGAACGTTTCAAAATTTTTTTTCAATCCAGTAAATTGTCTGAAAACGGGAAACCCATAATAATACATTTTGTATGAATTTTGGGAGTGTAGAGTCACACAAAAGCGTGTTCGATTTGTACCTCCATATCGAACTGTTATATATCATTAAATGAGCATTGCACTCGCTATATATTTGTATATATACAAAAGAAAAGGTTATAATTCAGTACAAATGCTGTTTTTAATTAACAAATTATAGATATCGTAGTTTTAAATTTCATTTACTATAAATATACGGTAATACAAAGAATCAAAATTGTGCATGTGTATCAAAACATTTGGTGCGCATATAGAAATTTTATTGATATATATATATATATATACATATATAATTTTTTTTTTCACAGTCTTAGCAAGTCATTCGTAGGTTCTTATCTATCAAGTTAAAATGCAATAACATTATTTTGTTTCACATTTTTCAGCATTACCATCGTAAATTGTTGTAAAATGTAGATTAGAAAAAAAAAAAATTAAAAATTTTACAATAATGAAATTCTTATTTTCAGAGCAATACTTAAATACGAAACTGCATATTACATGGCATGGATTTGTAGAAAAGCTGTAGATGACAAAAGTGTACAAGTGTACATATTTGTAAGTAGAGTTAGAACTTATACACCAAAAATGATAAATTGAAGCAAAATTTTGAAACGTATGTTTTAGTGCTATACATGATAATTTCATTCCATATATTTTGCCATTGAATTTGTCGGCAAAGAACAGTTAGATTGTCAGAATAAGAAAGCTATAAGTTATGAATGTTCCCAACAGGGTAAATATAGTTGTGCGTCTTATTACAACAACTTTCCATATAGTAAGTTTAGTATTGGTGAAGCAAGCCTTTAGAACAAATCTCATACTTTGGTTTGACGAATCAAATATATTTCGCTGATTAATGCTGTATTTTACATCCTCTAATGATTCATTTACCAAAGAAGCATTAAACAAAAGACAAAGTAACATCGCGGTATACCAAAAGAGCACCACATATATATAAGAAATGCACTCGATTACATTTATGATAAAATACACATAACAAAATAAATGATATAGGCAAAACCAACAAGCTATTCCCAAAAGTCCAGAAAAATTATTTTCTACGAGTAAAATATCATCCATTATTTTTTGATGCATGATCAGTAGTACAGAAAATTCTTCAGTGTTGACAGTAGCAATGAAGTTACTAGTTATTCTACGAAGAATCCTGCATAAGAAGATATAATATAAAACAAAACCGCTATTTCTGAATGATAACCATGCCCAGTTAAAAGTTATTAAGAATGTTTGAAATTCATATATTGTTTTATCATCAGTACTTAGTCCAAAAAAGCAAGAAGCAGTGTACAATTTATCTTCAAGATAACAAGCATACATGAAGATAAATACCGTGATGAAAAACATAATATTGAAAACAAACATTATGACAGTGAAGAGTTTTAATTCTTTCCAGTCTTTATGCATACTTGAAGCAAGCAAATTTCTCCACAAGCATTTAGTTGTTTCTCTAAAGAATTTGCGATTGCGATACCAAATCAAAGTTTGTAGAAAGACATTGATTAACGTCATAATTTCATTTATCATTTGCAATGCTTGAATTGAAGGATAGACAAGCATATAAGATATGCTTATTAACAGATGCAAAATTAAGTGGCAAAATAATAATATTTTTCCTGTTATCACGGAAAATTTTCTTAAAAATTTATTATAGAATCTAGCTTCGTCCTCAAAACCAAGTACTGTGAAAAATATTTCAAAGATTCTATAAACCGCTTTATAAGAGATGTCCTCTTCATTTGTTTTAAAATTTTTTATAGATGTTGAAAACACTTTTCTCGATTTGTAACGATAATTTGCTTGATTTTCCATTTTCAGTTTCAAGAAATGTTTTATCGTCGTCTTCAAATTTACCTCCCTTTAGTTATAATGTTCACGACTTTCTTAACATTTAATTAATTTCTCAAATTTTTTGAAGCCTCAAATTTTATTAAGAGATTGGTTTAATTACAAGTATTATTTAGCTACGAAATTGATGTTGGAATCGTATAATATAGAATTTCGTTATATATAATACAGAATTTCAAACCATTCTACAGACAAAATGTAAATTACTTCATACTTATAAGATTCCAGGTTAATGTATAATATAGTTTTTATTTGTCGAGAAAATTCCGTTTATAAATCCATTTCTATTCAAAATATGTGTTGTTTAGAAAATATTAACGCAAAATGGAAATTTAAATGTATGTTACAACATAGGTCGCAGTGTCTTATTTGTTTTTGTATTGATTTTGATTGAATTCGTATTTTATAAATATAAGATTGTTACGAATGAAAACATAGGTTTGTAACATATTGGTAAAAAAAACTGACATGTTTTATCTTCTACGTAAAATTAGTATTCTGAAACATCAAACTTTAAATTATAAATTTTTATGTATATTTTAGAGAAAACAATTTCTTGTAAGTTATACTTATTTTAAAAGCAATCTGACGTTTCATCGATAAAATATTGATATTTTCACATATGTAACTGAAAAATGTTGCCAAGCGTTTTTTTAGTAAAATTTAAATAACGAAATCAATTGTATATTGTTACTAGAAAATTCTTATCGAAATTAATTCTTTTAATAATAAAAATCAATCTGCATCTTAGTTTATCTTGTCACGCAATGGGCGGAATTGGTAGCGCATAAGCTATTTGAAAACGTTACACTTAGGTTAGTATTTCGATCAATCTTTATTTTTCTGATTATAATATAGAATATACTTGCTGTTGCTTTTTTTGTAATCCATTTTTAATTAAAAAATGCATAATTAATAATTTTTTGCTTGTCATATTTTTCTCTGTTGAATACAATTTAGAGGATATATATATTTTTTTTTCACTTTCAGTTTTCGATGAATTGATCTGTTTTAAAAGGTACAGAACATAACTTGACAATTTTTTTTTTCAAATGTCTGTGTGTGTGAGACAAAAAAATTTCATTCGCTCCAAATAAGGAATATATATATATATATATATTTTAAATGTATACTTTCATGGAAGGTCTTTCAAGTTTTAACGATTGATTGGCTAAAATAATTCAGAAAATACTGTACATTAGCGCATGTATCCAAAAAAATCCAGTGACTAATTCTTGTATATTCCTATATTGCTCTTGCTAAACTTTGATTGGTCTAAATATCAGAAATGTGTTTACTCGTGTAAGTACGCGATTTTTTCCGAAATGGTTGAGATTCGTTGAAATGCGAAGAAAAGCTTTGACGCATAGAAATATGACTTTGTGTAATGTATTATTTCTTGACACTCTGTCATTGAGCGATTTGAAATTTCTAGTTCAGTGGTAGGAAATGACAATCTAAAGAACCATATTTTAATTTATTATTCCACCTGCCAAATCTCGAGCGTTGAATAATGGATATATTTTTAATGAGATTGTTTATTGCAATGTATTATATGTATGAATATATATATATACATATATATTCATATATATATATATATATATTCATATGTTAATTCATATTAACATTCATACATATATTAATTCACGGATGCAACTGTATATAGTTGCCACCCTTTGCGTTCTTCTCCCCTGATTTGGTAATAAATTAAAACATGAGTGAAAAAGTGAATTATGGAACTCGACGGTAAATAAGCCTTTGGGAAAAACACAAAATAAATAGTTGTAACTACTATTTAGTCTACGGGAAACCATTTTGAATGAAAATAGAATTATTCATATAGTCGTAGTAAAATAATAATAAAAACAGGGAACTTTAAGAAAACCTTGAGCAGTGAAATATACTTTAATGAAAGAAAATGTTGCGGTCTACCAACGTATTTATGCAAGTTAACGCGATGTTTATTGACGTACCGAACATTATACACCGTTTTTGGTACTAATGGAACGAAATATTAGTAATATAGTAGCTGGAATATGCGTAATTAAACCAAACTTTTGTGCTACTGTAACTGTATAAATGTATATATATATATATATATATATATATATATATATATATATATGGTACAATGTAACCTAATCTTATGGTTGTAATTACTAGAATACAAAGATTTGGTTAACCCTTTAACGCTCACTACATAATTTATTTTAAAAATTACTAAACTAATTTTAAAAATGGCTTTTGCGCTCATAGCTGATCGTAAATATTAAAAAAAAAAAAAAAAAAAAAAAGTATTGTTCTTTTTTGAGAAATTTTTAGTTTCAAGTTAACCTTATTAAATTCAAATAATGTTTAATTTAATAAATAAAACACTTTGTAAGCAAACATTATCGACTACAAAAACTCGTAAAAGTGGTTTCAGGTGAAAATAATAGTCCAGCTCTTCATTAAATGAAAAAGAAAAACTAGACATGAGTGCATCATGAAACCAGCAATGCGCACTCCCTCACATAAAGAAATTTCGAGTGACTTATGCATTTAGCTGCCTTTGAAGCATTATTTGTTAAATTTTGGAATAGAGCTGATATCTACCGACAGGAAAGGAACAAAAGTTTAAAACCTGATTAAAACAAGTGAGGAAAAAAAACTGCTGCATAAAAATTCGCAAATTATATGAAATGATTGGTTTCGCTGTGAAACCAAGGAACGTTAAAGAGTTATACTGTGCAGTGCACTTAATCATGAGTAAAAGTTTCACTCTCTTATGGTTGCAGTTCTCCTGTACAATGTATTGGTTAAACGTAGGACAACATTTTTAACTGTGGTAGTGCTATTAAATTTAACCCTCTCTCCTTCACGCTGCACTTCATAATGCAATTATCGAATTATGGATTTGTTTATTTTATTTATTCATTAATTTTCCGAAAGTCCAATTTCTTGCATTTAACAGATCGTAGAACATATGAGAGTTACCATCAGGTTTCAGTCTTCTTGTATAACATATAAAACATGTAGTATCTCAATTAAATAAATTCGTGTCTCAAGAATAATAATGTATTTTTAATTTTTTAAATATATATGTAATTTAATTAATGTTTTTAAGTTCTTGTTTAGCTACTGCATTATTCTACGAATAGATTATTATACTTATATAATGTCTTGTTTTAAACATTCAGAGTTCTTAATATTTGACGTTACAAAGTATAAAAATAAAAATACAGCTCCTGCAGCTTATTAAAATAACATTTGTTTTGGCCTAACGTGATTTTATTAAGCGATTGATTTTATATCCGGCGAACGTTCCTGCACATAAGGAAAAGGTATTACTTCTCTGAATTTGGAAAGAAACTTCAAAGGGTAACGAATAATGGAATTAGCATACAATATTAATTAATTTTTTACAGATAATTGTTAATTGTTTCTTTGATATTAGTAAATTAAACGCATTTCAAGTTCCAATGCACTTTCGTTTGAGGAAAATCATCGTTACTTTACCAAAAGTTCACACTTTTCTGATAAATTTAAAACCTTACCATTGAAAAATCATGAATTATAGTAATTTCAAAATGAGAACTACAAATTACCTTATAATAATTAGAAATTAATATATATATATATATATATATATATATATACATATAATTTCAATTCAAATTTGTAACTTATTTTGAAGAATACGTTTCTTGAAATTGTTACGGATATAAGTTATGGGGCTCGTTTAATTAGTAACTGTGCTGCATGTTTAAAATCTTCGACAATGAGCGATAACGGAGGGTTTGTTGTGCTTAAGTTTCTTTTTCTATTTCTAAAAAATAAAAAATAAAAAAATTACAATGTAAATGATTTTTTTAATGCATATAAATGATATTTTTGGTTGCTAAGGAGATACTTTTGATTTCATTGACCGGCCATGCTGATTTTATTAACCCTTTAACGTTCATTGGTTTCGCAGCGAAACCAAACGTTTAATATGATTTAACAATTTTTATGCAGCAGTTTTTTAATATTTACCCCTTGTTTTAATCAGGTTTTAAACTTTTGTTTCTTTTCTGTTTGGTAGATAGCAACACTATTCCAAAATTTAACAAATAATGCTTCAAAGGAAGATAAATGCATAAGTCACTTGAATTTTCTTAGTGTGCGCGAGTGCGAATTGCTGGTGTGATGATGCACCCATGTCTAGTTTTTTTCATTTAATGAAGAGCTGGACTACGTTTTTCACCTGAAACAAGTTTTACGAGCTTTTGTAGTCCATAATGTTTACTTACAAAGTGTTTTAATTATTAAACTAGCAGGCTTTGCCCGCTTCGCTGGTCACTAAATTTAAAGGAAACTCCTTTCTATATAGCTTTAGAAAAATAAAATAAAACAAAATACTAACATTGCTCGAAAGCTCGCTTCAGGTCCCTGCTGACTTCGGCAGCGATTTGGTCACTCGCTAAAACACAGGCGCCTGTCCCTATTACCTGCGACATTGGTTTACCAATAGTCTTCCATTTAGGTGCTTATTAGATAACAGTTTCGAAATAAATAGTATCGAAAAAAATGAAGTATCCCTTTTATATTTGAACCCAGTTACATATGAACAACACTATGCGCGGTGCACATAATATTTGCTTTTACGTTATTTCCTATGTTTCTTTTGTTTATCCGATCAACCATAAAATGACAGCAATTTCACGCCAAGTATTACAATATGCTATGACCGGCTACGTCTGTCACATGAGACAATTAATTTTTGTGGTTATGTATAATTCATGTTTTGTAAACCTGATCATAGTACAGCCTTAATATAGTTCTCTTTGGTGAATTTTGAATTTTTGTCACCATTTTAGACTTAATCCCTTGTAACAATATGCTATGAGCGCGAATTCTCTCGTATTTTAGACAACTAATCTTTTTAAGGTTATATATATTTCCCATTAAACATATTTTTATTTTCATTTATTATTAAATATTATTTATTATTAAATTTATTTATTATTAAATATTAATTTGAATTAATCAAATATTTCTGTTCGACGGCATGCAAGCGCAGTCACATACGGAGGCTCATTTATTTGTATGATGAATTAGCATAGTGATTAGTATATAAAAAAATTAATAAATAGGTAAACATTATCATGCTACATAACTTTCTTATGTTGCTCTATTGGCGGCTTTTGACTTTTTGTCGCAATATTAGCGATGGATTTTTTTTTTTTTTTTTTTTTTTTTTTTTTATGAAAAGGGGAAGACTATTTTGCTAATAATTTTTATGTTTATATATAAGAATCCTTCCTATTCTGTTTATTTTTTTAATGATTTTTAGGTTTAAAATAAGGCTTGCTGAAATAAATTTGCTGTTTTTAAAGCTGCATTTTTTCTATAAACTCCTTTCTATAGTCGCCAAATTCATTACCTGCCTATTGGAGCTTTTTAATGCGTTTTAAAGGGAAGATTAAGTTATTTTAACGCGAAAAAGAGCTAGAAATGCAGAAAATTGACATTTTTATCAACCTCTTTGAAAGAATTTATACAAAAATAAGTACAATTATTTACAATTTCGTAACAATACGCATTGATAAAGTGCTAATGTAGTTAGTTCTATAGCTACGATTCTACAGAAAATTTAAAAACATGGTTTATAAAAAGATCTTTATCTTATAATAATTTATATTTTTGTTGCGCTACTTAGATTAAAATGGCTGTTGCTACATTAAACTTCTTGTTTGTACTGCGTACTTCAACACCAAAATTTAAAAAATCGTCCAGGAGGATCTATTAATGAAACTGATAAAATAAAAATATGGTTCATAGAGTTTAAATAATCTATTTAAAACAGAAAATTGTTTCCATACTATAGTATTTTGTAGGCAGGAGAAGATTTATAAGCCATAACTAGGATATGACGAGGCGTTTCATTTTAAACACATAAAATTTAATAGATGACTATGACAATTACAGATGAAATATACAAGTAACATGAACGACTACATTTTTAAGACTGCGATCTGTTCTAGCAGAGATAAACGTAAAAAGAAATGAACAGATCATTGATTGGACGTGACGTCACTTACCAACAGTCCAATAGATTAAATCAGGAGTACAATGACGAAATACGCCACATTTCTCCTCCCCTTAATTCTGTATACCATACCTGATGGGAGGTTTTCTTACTCTAGATGATCTTCTTACAACCTGTTCAGAAAAAGACAAATTAGTGTTTTTAAGTTTTGAATGTTCAGATTTTAGTTTATTTTTATTTAGAGTACTGTTGATATTTTTATCACAGTCAATTTCTCCAGGCTTTGTAGACACAGATCTACTGTCGGTTGGCCCTGGATCTGGTGTAGTGGGAGGATCGGTTGGCACTGGATCTGGTATAATGGCAGGCCTCCTTCCAGACTTAGATTCTCCATTGCTTTGCAGGTGTGGACTCTTGCTATCGGAAACCATGGGAATATTTCCATCAAGAGTGTTCTTTTGAATTTCACCAGGATTTGTAGTTTCCTCCAGTTGTACTCTGGAACCTAAACTTTTTAGTTGATCAACGTGTCTTTTCCATACATATGAACCTACTTGAATTTTATAATGTAGTTTACTTACTCTGGCAATTACTTTACCTATTTTCCATTTATCTCCTGATGTGTAATTGCGTACTGCAACTTTTTCATTTATTTCGAATTCTCTTATCTTTTTCTTGTTAAAAACATTTTTATGTTGTTTGTTTTCAACATAATTTTTAACATTTGGTACAAGCAAATCTTATTTTGATCTGATATTTCTTTTCAGAAATAATGATGCGGGACTCTCCCCTGTTGTAATATGAGGCATTATTCGGTATTGGAATAAAAATTCGTTTAACTTAAATTGGAGATTTCCGGGTTCTGAACTTAAGGATTTCAATCCTTTTTTAATAATTTGGACATATCTTTCGGCTTGACCATTTGTAGAGGGATGATATGGTGCAGTTAAACTATGTTTTATGCCTTTACTTTGTAGAAAATGTTCGAATTTTTCTGAAATGAATTGTGGCCCATTATCAGACACAAGGGACACAGGATAGCCATATCTGGCAAAAAGCGAAGAAAGACAGTTTATAGTGTTCTCAGCCGTAGTATTAGGAACAATGAACACTTCTGTCCATTTACTGTGGGCATCTACTACGATTAAAAACATTTTCCCCATCATTGGACCAAAAAAGTCTACATGTATTCTGTTCCAAGGTGTTGTAGGCCATTCCCAGTGATGATTTTCCATTTTAGGAGGATTATGTTTTAATTTAATACAAACAGAACAGTTATTTGCTAAATTCGCAATGTCTTTATCAATACCTGGCCACCATACAAAACTACGTGCCAGTGCTTTCATTTTTACTATGCCAAAATGGCCAAAATGCAAATCTTCCAACACTTTTTGTCTATGAACAGTAGGAATTACAACACGATTCCCTTGTAGTATGCAATTATTTAGTATAGAAAAATCTTGTTGTTTATGTCCAAAAAGTAAGTAATTTGGCATCTGTGTGCCTGATATTAAATGTCGGTACATTTCTTTCAATGTTGGATCTCGCTTAGAACTTGCACATAATATCTTTGTATTTAACGGTAACGATGTGATTTGATGAATAAATAAACAATCGGATTCATCAAGGTTGCCAAATAAATTTGGTGGCAAAGTTGGTGACACTTTTTCTGGTTGTAGCGAATCGGACGACGGCAGCAGTAAGTCTTCACTACGTAATGGAAGACGTGATAGAGCATCGGCATTTCCGTGCTCTGCAGATTTTTTATATTTAATATCATAATTAAATGTCTGTAAGTATAATGCGTATCTTTGCATTCTAGCTGACGAAAGTACCGAAATACTTTTTACGGGTGAAAATATGGAAACTAGGGGTTTACTATCTGTATACAGTGTAAATCTCCTACCATATAAAAATTGAAAAAAATTCTTTACACCAAAAATTATTGATAACGCTTCTTTATCTACCTGACTATACCGCTTTTCTGCAGAAGATAAAGTTCTAGAAGCAAAAGCTATGGGTTTTTCGGAGTTATCTGGCATTGTATGCGAAAGTACTGCCGAAATTCCATAAGGAGAAGCATCAGTGGCTAAAATTAAGGGTAATTTAGGATTAAAGTGGGTGAGAATCCTTTCGGAAGTAATTTCCTGTTTAATTGCATTAAATGAATTTTCACATTTTTTAGTCCACTGAAAATTTACATTTTTACGTAATAATTCATTTAGAGGATAAGCAATCGTAGATAATTTAGGAACAAATCTAGAATAGTAAGATACTAAGCCTAGGAACGCTTTTACTTGAGTTACGTTTTGAGGTATTGGAGCATTTAAAATAGCAGAAATTTTTTCTTGCGTTTTGTGTATGCCATTTTTATCAATTTTGTAACCGCAGTATGTAATTTCATCATTCATGAAAAAAGATTTTTCTTTATTTATTTTAAGATTATATTCACGTAACCTTTCTAGCACTTGTTTTAATCGTTCTAAATGTATTTCATCAGTTTCCCCTGAGATACATATATCGTCAATAAAAACTGAAATACCCTCTATACCTTTTAAAATTTGTTCTATAGTTCTCTGCCATATTGCTGGCGAACTGGCAATTCCGTATGGTAATCGCGTAAATTTAAATAAGCCTTTAGGAATGTTAATAGTAAGTAATTCTTGTGAATTTTCCTCTACCGGTAAATGCAAGTATGCTTGGTTTAAATCAATTTTTGTAAAATGTAATAGACCCCCTAAAGTTGCTAATATATCCTCAATTTTTGGTAGCGGGTATTTGTCAACCTTTAAAAATTTATTTACCTTGACTTTAAAATCGCCGCATAAACGAATTTTCCAATTAGGTTTTACCACCGGAACAATAGGTGTTGCCCATTTACTAGTACTAACAGCTTTTATTATCCCTTCATTTTCTAATCTTTTCAATTCTTCATTTACGGCATTCCTTAATGCATACGTAACTGTTCGCGATTTACAAAATATTGGTGATGAGTCTTTCTCTAAATGTAATTCAGCTTTAACATTTTTAATTTCACCTACGTTATTTGTGAATAAATCCGTAAATTCATTTAGTAAATTATTTAAATTATCCGAGATTTGTACTTTGTTTACCGGAACAGTTTGTAAATTGTTTGGGAATATATTAAATGTAGTTATTCAATCCCTACCTTGCAATAAAGGAAAATTGTCTTTTTTAACTAAATATAACTTAACATTCCTAGTTTTGTTTTCGTAAGTTACATTT
This sequence comes from Salticus scenicus, assembly GCA_963930645.1. Lineage (NCBI taxonomy): Eukaryota > Metazoa > Arthropoda > Arachnida > Araneae > Salticidae > Salticus > Salticus scenicus. The sequence continues at coordinate 250,651,267 of OZ005656.1, read as the reverse complement.
ACTCTAACAAATCCCTCGGGCTGGAAAATTTCTCCCGTGGCTGTCTTTAATTGTACATCAGCAGGAAACATTTTTTGTTCTGGAAATAATCTCCGAAAACAATTTATCGGTACGGCGGAAATCGCCGATCCCGTATCAAGTTCCATTTCTGCTTTAGCACTATTTTCTATCAAAACCCAAATTTTTATAGGTTTAGTGCCTTCAGATTGTAACGACAAAATGTCTACAGTATCAAGAACATTTACATTTTTCTTTTGAGTAACATTGTTTTGTGCGTTCCGACACACTTTACTTAAATGACCACGTTTTTTACAAAAATTGCAAACTGCATTAATAAATTTACAAACATTTGCTAAATGAGAGCTATTTCCACAACGATAACAATAAGTTTTACTTTTATTTGCACTCGCAGTTTTGTTCACGTTTTGTTTACTTAAGTTATTTTGAGAATAATTTTGTTTTGGTTTCCTAACACTAACAGAAACTTTATTCAAATTCAAATTTTTATTTTGTAATTCTATCATGTTGTTTTCAGTACTTTGCATAGTTACGGCTTGTTCTACTGCTTTTTCAAATGTTAAATCTTCAACCTGAGACATTAATTTGCTTTGGATTGTTTCATTTTTTAATCCGCGTAAAAATTGTTCTAACAAATTTTCTGACAGCGAATCGCCTGTAAACGCGCAATGTGTTGTTAATTTCTTTAATCGAACACTAAAATCCTGCACAGATTCGTTATCTCCTTGACAACATTTTCTAAATTTAATGCGTTCACTGATTTTGTTAGGTATCTTACACAGATGTTTTGTTAAGACATCTACTAATTCAGTGTAAGTTTTTGATTCAGGAAGATCTGGGAACAATAAATTTGTAAGAAAATTATATAATTTCGGTCCAATAAAAGTTATTAAGGCACTAACTTTTTTTTCATCCTTAATATCAAACAATATAAAGTTCTGTTCCAGTCTCCTTACATAAATCTCAAACGATTCAACCGAATCATTGAATTCTTTAAAATTTTGAAACATTTTTAATGAAAATATACTAGTTCTAACAATAAAAACATGCAATCTAATAAAAGAACAGAAAGAAAAAAAAATAAAATAAATGTGTAAATACCTTTTTTTCTCTCTTTCCTGAAAAAATAAAAAATCGTAGACAACTAATTATCTCTGGCGCCTATGCATTTCCGGCCTGACAGTAGACAAAAACTCACCAACTGCCCGTTTCCGATCGCTTTTCGTTACTTTCGAAATATCAATTTTCTTTATGAAATAAGTAGATTTTGAATAAACACATGTGTAGAAGATATTCCGTTCTTTTTTTATGAACTGCAGATTTCATTTTTAATCATCTTGAAGTAGATATTATTAAAATGTTGAAGAGCAAAACTTCTTTTTGATTTTTTCTTTTTCATTTCGTCGCCAATATAGTATTTTGTAGGCAGGAGAAGATTTATAAGCCATAACTAGGATATGACGAGGCGTTTCATTTTAAACACATAAAATTTAATAGATGACTATGACAATTACAGATGAAATATACAAGTAACATGAACGACTACATTTTTAAGACTGCGATCTGTTCTAGCAGAGATAAACGTAAAAAGAAATGAACAGATCATTGATTGGACGTGACGTCACTTACCAACAGTCCAATAGATTAAATCAGGAATACAATGACGAAATACACCAAACATACAATCTTCTGCTGTTGCCACCTAAAATTCATACTTTAGTTAATTTTAAAAAATCTAATGGGCTCTTCCCACCGTCGTCTGCTCAGTCACGTGATAGAGGAAAACGAATAATCGAATTATGAGAATCGAATTCAATTAAATATTGTTCTTAAGAACAAAAATGTTAATATTTAATATAAAATAAAATAAAAGTAATATTGTGCATTTGTAATCAGTAGAATAATTGTATTTGTAAATTTAATAATTTTTAAAAAACATTTTATGTGTTTATTTATTTTTACCTGTAAGAATCGATTTTTGTATATTGTAGTGTAACTGTAACATTAAATGATCTAGCAATAAATAATAGTTTCTTGTGGAATGTTTATGGATTATAATTTGAAATTTTAAAATGTTTCCATTTAATATAATTGCATAAAGGTGTTACAACAAGTTAATTAACTTAGTTACTGGTCTAAATAGATTTACGCAGTACATTGCACTGTCACTGATTTAAGTACCAAAAATCAGAGATTAAACATGTTCTTCATGAACATCAATAACATATATAAACTAAATGATGATTGGAAATGTATACAGCAAACAAAAGATGATGAATAATGATATGAAATTGATTAAAAATGATGATGTATAAACAAAATAACACAGATTAAATACGATTGATCAAAAATAAGAATAGAAATTATGCTACTTTAGATAAACAAGACTTCGTCTGCTATTTGTTTTTCCTCTATCATGTGACCTCTGACGTCAGGTGAGAAGAGCCCATTGTCCGATCGATAATCCGTTGGATTCACAAAAATTGCTTCTTTCATTTGGTATCTTATTTGTAACGATACGACTGATATTTGTAATTTATTTTCTAATCTATTTACTTTCCTCGTTTTAAATAAATGTACTTTTTCTTTTCTTTTTTTATTCTGTCGAAAAAAATGGCAACAATTAAATTATGGATAAAATTTAAATGGCTAATTTATCAGACATTAGAAGGTTATTATTTTCACATTTTAATTAATTAAAAGAAAACTAATAAGAAATTCGAAAATCCGGCTTCGAGGTGCATCAGGGGAGGTCATTACGAACCACCATGCAAATTTGTGTAGCTCAGCCATCAGCCGTTTTCCTAAAAGGCTCTGGAAATACATACACAATGACACACACACACACACACACACACACACACACAAACATCTTATTTTATTATATATATAGATTAAATATTATTTGAATTTAATAAGGTTAACTTATAGATGTTACAAACCAAAATTTTCTCGAAAAGGAACAATGCTAATTTTTTATTTAATATTTTTAATTTATGACCAGCTATGTGTCTAAAAGCCATTTTTAAAATTAGTTTAGTAATTTTTAGGGAATAAATTATGTAGGGAACGTTAAAGGGTGAAGCGGCTGATTTTATTAATCAGTGAATTTATTAAGCGGCGGTTACTGTATATCATTTTTTAAATAATAAGTTGGATTTGTAAATTGCATATCATATAAAAGCACCAAAAAGGTGTTTTACAAAAGTTTATGTAATTTATTTTTTTAATTTTCGCCTGTTAATCTATTTTAAACGATACGTTTAAAAAGCAAAATTTTACTATTACTACTACTATTAATATTAATAATATTTATACGTAACAAACATTCCAAAGCTTTTACTTTTCACTCATCTCATTCTTTTCGAATGCTTTCAAACCAATCACCTTTCTTTTTACATTAAGCTCAATATGGTGGTAATATTTTTTTCTAAGCGTTTCTGTAAAATGTTTGTCAGTTTTTTCTATGTTTATAACCCCCCCCCCCCCATTCCTAAAAGTTATACAGATTTATACCACAAAGCGAAAACTGCTTATAAAGCAAAAATAAAATTTGAGCTAAAATTCTACATTTTATTCCGAAAGTTTTCACCTAAATATTCCTACATTTCTTTCTTGAAATATTCATTATATGATTCCTCTCTAATAAATTTCGAATTTTCTAAGATTAATGCTAGAAATTTCTTGCTACGTTAAATATGATTAATTATAATTTTTTTCCTGTAATAAAAACTTATTTGTTGGAATTTCTTAGTCCCTAAATCCTGCATTAATTTTTATTAGGTAAAAAATTAACCTTAATTATAATTTAACCGCCGCCATTACTGATATAAATTAATTAGTTCCGTCAAATAGTTTTTCTCCTGCAGAAAATAGTAAAAATATGGTTAAGCAACATTTTGTTATTAATAACCGTGAGTACATTATAAAGTAATATAGCAAGTAAATTGAGTCGAATTAGATACTTGTCATTTTGTACATACACCCACGCAAAATATAACAAAAAAATTCTTTTGATTAATTGGTTGTTATAAAGACTTAATTACTGTGAATTAGTGAAAGAAAAAAAATACAAGTTAATCTGTAATAAAACAAATTTAATTTTTAGAATCATTTGAAGGAAAAAAAAAAAAGATTTAATGATTAATTAAAATTATTAAATAAAGTAAACACATACATTATATAAATTCATTATGAATTAATAGTATTTTACTGTTTAATTAAAGCCTTATGCGAAAAAGTGAAGAAATAAAACTAATTTACCTATTTATAATAAAGCAACAGCAATTTTTAACCAATGAATTTTTATAGAAACGGAAATGTGCAATTCTTTACCGATATTTATTTTGCTCTGTACATGGTAACTATAAAGTAGGGAGCAGGCGTTAAAAACCTTTTTTTAAATTGCTGTCTCAAAGTTATGAGAATGTGTATACATACGCATTGCAGTATATCAATACTAATTAACGTAATTGATGGAAATATTGCAAAAGCAGGTAATATGGCCAACCCACAATAATGATATTAATTTCAGTGAAATCCAAAAGATGTCACTTGAATCTGGAGGTTGGGCATTGACCCGCCAGCTGATCCACCATGTTTGTTCAATGTAATATGCGCTATTCCATTACGCTCTCCAAAATCCGCTATATTTGTTCAATGCCCAGTCTCTCTCTATTGAGGGTCCCTAGTCTCTCGATGTCAGAAGAATATAGTTTAGTACTGCATTGCCCACAATCCTTGATCACTAGCGTGGAGGGTGGGAGGGGACAGTCATTGTTGATTTGTTGTCAGTTGCGCTAGCATATTATAAACTTTTCTTTGGTTAGTTTGTTACTTTTCTTGTTGAAACAAAATATCTGATTTACTGTTATACATAATATTTTAGGTGGTTTAATGGTCTTTTTAATTGTTTTAATGAATTTCAGTAGCTGAATATTCATACAGAATGACGAATTTTGTTTTAAAAAACTTGTTATTGTTGGGCATATTATCTGCACGTATTGAAATTTAAACCTCTAGGACGCTGTCTTCTCATATTAGAAGGAGTCATGTTCCATCTTGATTACTTAATTCTGGATGACGCTGAAAAAAAAAAAAAAAAAATTCTACCTTGTTTATCTTATAATACAACCCATGAGATGCGGCTTTTGGATAAGTCCTGTTTTGGTCCATTTGAGCAATTTCGGGACCAAAACGTTACATAGGTTTTGGAACAAACCAACTATGAAAACATTACAAAAGATCGATTTGGTAGAATATTTTCTCCAATTTGGGACAAAGCTATGACACCTTCGAACGTTAAAGGTGGCTTCAAAGGGACAGGTATTTATTCTGTCAATCCTATTCTATCTATCCTGTCAATGTAATTCCCGAAGAAGCTTTTACTTCAAGTTCTGTGTCCGAAAACCCACCTCCAGCAAAGAATAGTGCCAACATAGAAAAACAAATTTCTACTCCAGGGACACCTTCTGAGAAACTGGTTCGTCATGCTCCTTGTCCCTCAAGTACTCCTGGCTCTTCTTCAGACTCCAGCTGTGATTCTCTTATCATTTAGAGAATTACTGCCATCACTACAAAAAAAAAAAATTGTAAAATAACTTTTGTCATAAAACCTATAATGAACTATCGTGCTTTAATTTTGAAAAGAAAAGAAAAAAAAAAAGACCCAGAATTGTTCACAGTAATACTGAACACACTCAAACATCACAAAAAAGATTAGAAAAAAAAAAAAAAACAGTCTGTGAAGAATAGCGGAAAAGGATCCCAAGTATACATACACGTGTACGTACAGTCGGTAACAAAAGTGTCCGAACACTAGCAAAAATTCCTATGTAAAAAAAGCCCACTTCATACGGTTTTCTTAAATAAATCCTTATCGAATTATGTTCTTACACTGACTAAGGAGAGGGTTCGACAAGGATTTATTTAACAAAACCTTATGAAGTGTACTTTTTTTACATAGGAATTTTTGCTAGTGTTTGGACACTTTTGTTACCGACTGTATATATTTATTTCATTATTTTTCGTTGTGATTTGTGGTTTTTACACGCATAAACATCAGTTTATACTCTTAAAGAATCTGCTAATTAATGAAAATTTAAATTACTGAAGTTATTTTTAAATATTTGAAAGTGTTTTGTTTATTGTCATTTTTTATTCTCAATTCTCCGTTCTCCGAAAATAAATTGTTTACGTATATTTCTAGTAACACAAATAAAAAAAATGCATATTTGTAACATTGATTATTTCTAATATAATATAAAATTTAAAATTCATTTTTACGTTTTAAAAATCTTCTATTCACTTTTCACCTAATCAGATATTCATTTTCAATATAAAGAACTATTTAATATTTCTGAAATGTTGGCTGACTAATAAAAAAAGAGGCATTTAGCACATTTTTTTTTTTTTTTTTAACATCTATATAAATGAAAATATATCATATTTATCTACAGGTGCACATTCCAAAATTGTATGTTCTGAAATTGCAACAAATTATGGTGGATGTTTATGAATTAACTGCTGGAGAAAAGTATATCCCAATAAGAAAACGTTCTGTGTAAATTCAAACGTTTGTCTTCGCGTTTTCAAAATAGTTGAACCGCACAAAACAAATTATCTGGTGCTGGTTATTTTGAATTTGGATGCGTTTTATTCAATGGTTTCTTGAAGTTGTAAAAGAGGTAGTTCATAATGGAATATAATTATTGTAACTTTTTCATCATGTATAGTAAAATAAAATAATATACCTTATGGAACTTTTCTGTATGTATGAACAAAATGATGCATGCAAGCCTTTCTGTTTACATGCAAAAAGTCTCTAACATTAAATAGATATTCAGGAAAATCACAATATATTAATTAAATTTGAGAAAGACAGATTAATTAAACAATAAGGTTTAATTTAATCTTACTTTGCATACAAAAGTGGTATTCCTAAGCAAATAATTTTTATGTTCATTAATCCATATGTTTATAAACAAATCTAGTGACCAAATATCAACTACAATTTATACATATATCTATATTTAATATGTAATTGAATGGTAGTATTTTGTGAAACTAAACACATAGCGATGCAATTTATTGCATGTATGCTTTTTTAACAAAAGAAAAGGAAAAAAAAAATCTAACAATTTGATTACCCACTGTACAAAGTTCCCACTCGTTACTTTTTTGGTCATCGGAAATTTCGCAAAGCATTTTCGTAAATGTGTTTCTTACGATAGATCTTAATTAATCGTGAAGAAATATTTAAAAATATTCTTTTAAAAATTTCCGGTACCCAAGAAAATGACGAGAGGGAACCCTATACTGTATTTATGTACTTAGCCTAGAAAAAAAAAACTGTTATACATTAAGCTGAATTGCTCCTCAAAAGGTTACACATGCATCATAACTTAATAAAAAATAGAAATGTGTAATACTATAAAGTTTTGTTAGTCAATCAGCCCCACACACTTAATTTAGTTTTCGAATAATATTTTCGATGACTTTTTTGACTGAAGAAAAAGCTGTTAAAGACGTTTTTGTATTGTGAAAAATAGAGGAGTTATGTTTCTCAATAAACTTTTTTCAAATGTTCGCTAGAAGACAAGAAAGCATAGTTTAAGAACTAAATTGTGTAAATTAGTGTTTAAAAAAGAAAAAGAAAGAAAGAAAAATACATTCAAGAGCAATATGTATTTAAAATTCTTAATATTTTTTTTTTTTTTTTTTTTTTTTTTAATCCGAATTGACATATTTTGAAGTGATTATTAATTCTATTTTAACTTATTTAAAATTCGCAAAATAAAATATATGTCTATTAGAATATGTAAAAATGAAAAAGAGTTATTTCTTTTTTGTAAAGTAAACATTAAAATTTGTGCAAACTTAAAGAAAATAAACTAATGGTTGCGCATTAGGCTATTTTCTTATAAACTCTCTTAAAACCTATTAACCATTTTTTACACAGTGTTACAACTACAACAGACCGTATATTTTGATTTAAATAATAATATGATAATTACAGAATATTTCTATTTTTTTTTTTTTTTCTTTTTCAATTAAGAGTCGTATTTCTTTGATTAAGTTATTAAAGTAAAACAAAAATTATGTGAAAGATTGCTATATATTCCGAAAACATTTAAAAAAGTTTAACGATAATTAAATATTTTTATAATTAAATGCTTTTTTAAATATTTTATTACATAAAAAATACGACTTAAAATTTGAAATTAAATTCAGAAACATCAGTTACTTTTATTCCCTTTAAAAATTCAAGTAAAAAATTATCCCCTACAGGAAATTTCAATCAATCATGACTTCCTGTAAAAAAACCTCATATCCTAATTTAAACATTTTAGTGCATGTTCATAGAAATTGTTATAAAATAAACATTAAAATTGTTGTAGGCTTCTAATAATGATGTGATTCCATTTAAATTATTGAAAAAATGTGCAAGATGGCGTAAAGTGATAAAATTAAAAGCATATCGAAAAAACAAAATTATCAAGCTTTAAAATAGTTATATGCTTCATTAATCATCCTATTTAATATTTTATTTTGATTTTTTTAATAAGGAATTTTGAAGCAAGTAAAGTGACTGAAAAGAAAAAAGATGTTAGATCCGTTTTTCTCTAAATATAAGCAAAAATACAGTAATATTAAAGAAAAAAAAATTCTCCGTCTTGATCTTTTACAGATTAAAGAACAATACTTATCATGATATTGCACAAGTAATTTAAGATAAAAAGTAACCCATTAAAAGAATACAAAATGTATTTGATTATAATGAAGCTACAGTTCTGCATTAAAAAAAAGTAAAAATCTTTATCTGTGAGAGAAGAAATAAAAATCTTTGATTCTCATTTTGGACAATAAATGAGCTATGTCATTTCATTCAAGAAAATTGAAATAGTTTTAAATAAAACATTTCTGACAACAGTGGTGTTAGTATTGAGGGAAACACCGTTCTCTCTCTCTCTCTCTCTCTCTCTCTCTCTCTCTCTCTCTCTCTCTCTCTCTCTGTCTACACACACACACATACACACACATTTATATATATATATATATATATAGAGAGAGAGAGAGATGAATAGATAGATAGATAAATAGAAAGAGAGAGAAAGGGGGGGAGGGAGAGAGAGGGGGGAATTGTTACAGGGTGATTAAAAACGTAATTTCCAAATCTTTAGGGGAGGTACGGCACATCATAAGGATTGAAAATTGCACTGGAACTCCTGACTATGAATGCCATTTTAACCCTTTAAGAGTTGGATGTCTTTTAGTTAATTTTTAATAGTGAAACTCACATATGGGAGGGGCTATTGTAGATTAACTTTTTAACTAAATGTTATATTGTGCGCAACATTGATATATCAGATCTTTTTAAGTAAACATTAACATCTAAATCGTTTAGTTAAAGATGTATTATACAAAGCCACGCCCATTCGTATATTTTGCTGTTAAAAATTAACTAAAAACATTCAGTTCTTAAATGATTAAAATGACGCCTCAGGTCGGGGTTTCTTCTGCAAGTTTATATTCTTATGATTGCGATTCTTATGATTGTCTACTTCTATTAAAAGTTTGTACGTTGTGTTTTGAAACACCCAGTGTATAAACATATATATTTTTTAATTTTTAGATTGAATGATACATAATAAAGTTAAAATAAATATTTAAATTCAATGCTTTAAATATATTTAGAACAAACTAAACTTAATTTTGCCTATAACTTATGCTAGAATATTCTACTATTCTATTTAAATGATCTTTAAACTTTACATGTATTAATAAATTAATAGTTCGAGACGAATAATTAAAAGAAATAATTTTTACCAGTTTTAATTTGTAAATATCTTTACTGTACGATGATTTATACTTGTTATGATAATTCATACATTCATGATTTCATTTCGTTTAAAAATGGTTTTAACCCGTTAAAGCCCGAATTAATTTTGCATAATATTATTAGCTCAATGTTTCACTACTAAAATAATTTAGAGAACTGCCAGTAAATTAGATTAAATTAAACAATTCTTCTGACAGTTTTAATTTAAAGCGTATCCTCATTTATTGACATTTAGTGTTCTAGCGAGAAAATTTCTAGATAGAAAAAATTTGAGATAACAGACTAATTTCCTATTATATGCTGACAAAGATCTCGAAAGTGAAGAATTATAAAATATATTATTATTGAACTTGATTTAAGTTAGCATACCTGCGCAAAAATCAAATATATATACGATAAAGGAAAAATCATAAAATGACTATCCAAATTATGAAATAATAATTCATAGTAGGCACATATAACTTTCAGGGATCCTTTAGTGTGACGCTATAAACTATCACTAAAAAGCAGAAATCATTCCAAGAAACCGCAAAAAATATACGTAGCATTTTGTTAGCTGTCCTCAAATGAGGACACTGGGCGCTAACGGGTTAATATTAGTGAAAAAACAGTCTTTTACTAAACAACGATATTTCATGATTATTTATCGAAATGTTTTATTATATATATTTATTTTATTTTTTTCCTGTTTTATGTTTCTATTAAAAACATTCAATGGAGTCATTCAATATATTTTATCTCAATAACCCCACTGTTCTAGAACCAAATACTTGAATAAATAAAACAGAAACATTTCACCATTTTAATAAACTACCATAAATACTTTTTGGCCGAAACGCACGTGGAGGCCTCCGTGTGGAGACTCAAAAAAATTTTTGTATCAGTCTCCTTGTGTGTCTCTCTGTCTGTCTCATGATAGCGACCGGAAGAATCATCCTATTGACTTGTAACTCTGTACACAAGTTTTCGAGACACACGGAATTAGCTTTTCAGTTTTGAAGATGTTTTCTATTTGTAGTGCGTGTACAGAAAGTTCACTTCATTAATATTAAAATCATACTTCGAAAAAAAAAATATTTAGAAAATACTTAGATTAGACTAAAACTAAGAACATTTTCTATGCTTTTCAAAAAACATTTGAAAGAAAAAAGAAAAAATACGAAGTTTTAATAGACTATACACTTTTTCCAACAATATGTACCCATTGCATCACCATACACTGTTAAAAATGTCTGTAAATTTAATGTAAATATTTATCCAGAGTCTCTGTAAATTTACAGTAATTTGTAGTTAAAACTCAATAATCGTGATTCTCAATCTTTATTCTGTATTTTTATGAAATTTAACTATTTAATTATTTAATTAAAATCAAAAATGACTGTTTATACTTTAGAAAAAACATTCCAAGTCCGAAATATATTCTCTACAATAATTAATTAAATTAACATTAGTTATTAAAGTGAATGTATAACATGAGTTTTTTACCATTTCCGTTTATTTTTCTCTGTAATTTTACGTAAGACTTAAGATAATAGATTACACAGAGTTTTCTGTTGAAATTTTTAACAGTGTACTTGCGAGCTATCTCATTATGAACCGTGCAATTTTTAGTACCCGCCTTCTTTTTTACTCATATCATTTTTTAGAGTAATTTTTTTCTTATTTAATCGTAACAACATTTGAAGAGAATTACTCTAAAAATAAAGTTATGTGAGAAAAGCGGCGTTTTTTCAAGGGGCGTTAACAATTGTACGGTTATTAATTAGATAGTTGACAAGTATGCATCCCTTAATTTTCGTTATAGTACAGCTCCAGCATCACATCTTAAAAATAAATTGCGTTTAATTAAGAAATGAGAAAACTGGTAAATTTGACTTTAATACAGTTTTAATTTAATTAATAAAAAGCTATAAAATATATAGGTTTTGCATCCGCACGCTGCGATTGCTTTTGTACATTGTAAAAAAAAATTTCTGTAACGTTCCGTTTTGAAAAAAGAAAACTTGTAGAATTTTCTGAACCGGATCGATTCTTTTTGGAAATGAAAAGTTTTAATTTACAATACTGTTCCTTTTAAGCTTGCAGCGAAACCAATCTTTTTTGTAATCAAAAATTGTCAAAAAGTCACATTCACATACTTGCCAAGCATCTCAATATGAACCGTACAATTTTTAGTACCCGCTTTCTTTTTTACACCAATAATTTTTTAGAGTAATTTTAGTCTTATTTAATCGTAACAACATTTGGAGAGAATAACTCTAAAAATATAGTGGTGTGAGAAAAGGGGCGTTTTTTCAGGGGGCGTTAACTATTGTACGGTTTTTAATGAGATGGTTGGCAAGAATGCATTCACAACCATATATTTTGTTTGATGTTATAGATATTAAAGGAATCGTTTTGTAAATTAATAAAGTCTTTCTTTCCCATAACAAATCCATCCGTTTCAGAAAAGGCACCTCGGAACGGAACGTTTCAGAATTTCTTTACAATCTAGAGAATTGTCTGAAAACAGCAAACCCATAATAACATATTTTATATAAATTTTGTGGATGTAGAGTCACACAAAAGCATCTTCGGTTTGTCCCTTCATATCGTACTGTTATATATCTTTAAATGAGCATTGCACCCGCTATATATTTGCATATATACAAAAGAAAAGGTTATAATACAGTATAAATGCTGTTTTTAATTAACGAATTATCAATATCGTAGTTTCAAATTTCATTTACTATAAATATACGGTAATACAAAGAGTTGAAATTGTGAATGTGTCACGAAACATTTGTTGCGCATATAGAAATTTTATTGATATATATATACATATATATTTTTTCACTGTCTTATCAAGTCATTCGTAGGTTCTTATCTATTAAATTAAAATGGAATAACATTATTTTGTTTCACATTTTTCAGCATTACCATCGGAAATTATTGTAAAATGTAATTCAGAAAAACAAAATTAAAAATTTTATAATAATCAAATTCATTTTTCAGAGCAATATTTAAATACGAAACTGCATATTATATTGCATTGATCTGTGGAAAAGCTGTGGATGACAAAAGTGTACAAGTGTACATATTTCGTAAGTAGAGTTTTAAACTTATACACCAAAAATGATAAATTGAAGCAAAATTTTTTAACGTATGTTTTAGTGCTATACATGATAATTTCATGTCATATATTTTGCCTCTGACTTCTTCTGCAAAGAACAGTTAGTTTGTCAGAATAAGAAAGCTATAAGTTATGAATGTTCCCAACAGGGTAAATATAGTTATGCGCCTTATTACAACAACTTTCCATATAGGAAGTTTAGTATTGGTGAAGCAAGCCTGTAGAATAAATTTTATGCTTCGGTTTGACGTATCAAATATATTTCGCTGATTAATGCTGGATTTTACATCATCTAATGATTCATTTACCAAAGAAGCATTAAACAGAAGACAAAGTAACATCGCAGCATACCAAAAAAACACCACATATCTATGAGAAACGCACTCGCTTGCATTCATGAGAAAATACTCATAACAAAATAAATGATATAGGGAAAACCAACAAGCTATACCCAAAAGTCCAGAAAAATTATTTTCTACTAGTAAAATAACCTCCATTATATTTTGATGCATGTTCAGTAGTACAGAAAGTTCTTCAGTGCTGACACTAGCAATGAAATTACTAATTATTCCAAGAAGAATCCTGCATAAGAAGATATAATATAAAACAAAACCGATATTTCTGAATAACAACCATGCATAATTAAAAGCTATTAAGAATGTTTGAAATATATATATTTTTTTATCATATGTACTTAGTCCAAAAAAGCAAGAAGCAGTGTACAATTTATCTTCATGAAAACAAGCATACATGAAAATAAATACCGTGATGAAAAATAAAATATTTAAAACAAACATTATGAGAGTGAAGAGTCGAAGTTCATTCCAGTCTTTATGGATATTTGAAGCAAGCAAATTTCTCCACAAGCATTTAGTTGTTTCTCTAAAGCATTTCCGATTGCGATACCAAATCAAAGTTTGTAGAAAGACATTGATTAACGTCATAATTTCATTTATCATTCCTAATGTTTCAGTTGGAGGATAGAAAAGCATAAGAGATATGCTTGTTAACAAATATGAAATTAAGTGGCAAAATAAGAATATTTTTCCTGTTATAACGGAAAAATTTCTTAAAAAGCCATCGTAGAAACTAGATTTGTCTTCGAAACCAAGTATTGTGAAAAATATTTCAAAGATTCTATAAACTGCTTTATAAGAAATGTCCATGTCATTTGTTTTAAATTTTTGTATAGATGTTGAAAACATTTTTCTCGTTTTGTGACGATAATTTGCTTGATTTTTCATTTTCAGTTTCAAAAAATGCTGTTTTCGTCGTCTTCAAATTTACCTTCCTTCAGTTATAATGTTCAAAACTTTCTTAACATGTAATTAATTTCTCAAGTTTTACTAAGAGATTGATTTAATTACAAGTATTATTTAATTACGAAATTGTGTTGGAAATATAATTTCATTATATATAATACAGAATTTCAAAACATTTTATAGACAAAATATAAATTACTTCATACTTATAAGATTCCAGGTTAATATATAATATAGATTTCATTTGTCGAGAAAATCCCGTTTCTATGCAAAACATGTGTTGTATAGAAAACATTAACGCAAAATGGAAATTTAAATGTATGTTACAACATAGGTCGTAATGTCTTATTTGTTGTTTTATTGATTTTGATTAAATTCGTATTTTGTAAATATAAGAGTGTTACGAATGAAAACATAGGTTTGTAACATATTGGTGAAAAAAACTGACATGTTTTATCTTCTACGTACAATCGGTATTCTGAAACATCAAACTTTAAATTATATATGTTTATGTATATATTTCAGAGAAAATAATTTTCTGTAACTTATACTTATTTTAAAAGCAATTTGATGTTTCGGCGATAAAATATTGATATTTTCACATATGTAATTGAAAAATTTTGCCAAGCGTTTTTTTAGTAAAATTTAAATAACGAAATAAATTGTGTTTTGTTATTAGAAAATTGTTATCGAAACTAATTTTTTTTTAATATTAAATATCAATCTGCATCGCAGTTTATATTGTCACGCAATGGGCGAAATTGATTGCGTCTCTAAGATAACCGAAAAAATAATACTTATATTAATATTTCGATCAATCTTTATTATTCTGAATATAGTAGTATAATACACTAGATGTTGCTTTTTCAGTAATTCATTTTTAATTAAAAATTGCATAATTAATAATTTTTTTGCTTGTCATATTTTTCTCTATTGAATAGAATTTAGTAGGTATGTATTTTTTTTTTTTTTTTTTTACTTTCAGTTTTTGATGAATTGATCTGTATTGAAAGGTAAAGAACATAATTTGACATTTTCTTGAAATGTCTGTATGTGTGATTCAAAACAATTGTGGCCGCTCCAAATCAAGAACTTTTTTTTGTATACTTTTATGGAAGCTCTTTCAAGTTCTAACGTTTGATTGACTAAAATAATTCAGAAAATACTTCACATTGGCGCATGCATCAAAAAAAAAAAAAAAATCCAGTGACTAATTCTCGCAATATCCTATTTTGCTCTTGCTAAACTTTGATTTGTCTAAATATTAGGAATGTGTTAACACGTGTAAGTAGTCGATTTTTTCCGAAATGGTTGAGATTCGTTGAAATGCGAAGAAATGCTTTGACATAATGAACTATTACTTTGAGTAATTTATTCGTTCTTGACACTCTGTCATTGAGCGATATGAAATTTCTGGTTAATTGGTGGGAAATAACAATTCGATGAACCATATTTTAAGTTAGTATTCCACCTGTCAAATTGCGAGAGTGTGGTAACGGATATATTTTAATGAGATATTCTATTGGAATATATATTATATGCATGAATATATATATACATATATATTAATTCACGGATGCAACTGTATTTATATATATATATATATATATATATAGTCACATCCCGATGTTTTCCGAATTGTTGTTGAGAGAAAAGAGTGGCAACTATATATATATATATATGTGTATATATATATATATATATATATATATAGGGGAGACCCGTGTACCTAGGGCCACCCCACTTTATTTGAAAAATATTTAATTTTAAGTTTTAATACTCAAATGGGCTAGTAACAACACCATTTGCTACTTTTACAACTACTTTGGAACATTTGAAAGCAGGTTGAAAGCAGGGGTTGAACAACCAGGTTGAACAGCCACGAAATTTCAATTCAGAAATTTAATACATCAACCTGGAAATTAATTTTAGAAAAATAAGTTCCTGGAAATTAATTTCTAAAATTAATTTCCAGGTTGATGTATTAAATTTCTGAATTGAAATTTCGTGGCTGTTTGGAGTTATGCCATGTTTAAATTTGTCACTTGATATTGCTGCTTTAATACAGACTCGGTGACCTTGCCAACGTAAATTATGTGAGAAGTGCCGAGCTGGTTATCAGCCAGGGTAGCTCAGTGGTTAGAGCATCCGCGCGTTATGCGGAAGGCCCGGGTTCGATTCCCGGCTCTAGTATTTTTCACATAGTTGGTAAAAAATCAGCCTTCTACACCATTCCATCTAAAATTAAAATTTTCCGTATTCACATTTGTATTACAAATGGATATGCATTATAATCATACTCTCTCTAATCAAAGTATTTGCATCCATAGTATACTGATTGTATAAATATGAATATTGTGCATATTTTTTTCGAAAAAAATAATATACAAATTGCAAAAGAAACGCACACTGGTGGAGTTTCATATTTTCAAATGACGTGAATCTACGTCAGCGGTCGCAAAAGTGTTAAGAAACACAGTATAGCCTGTAGTAATTGGATGCTGGAAAACTCTGGTAAACCAACCACTATATATGACGTTGCTGAAAATGTTGGCAAGTCCTATCCGCCTGTGAGCATTCAATCAGGCTTTCGTGTATCCGGCATATGGCCAATGAATCAAAACACATTCACTAAGGATGAATATTTAAGTTCAAATATGACTGAAAGACAAAATCCCTCCATAAATAAATAAATAATAATAATAATAATAATAATAATAATAATAATAATAAAGATTTTCCAGGAAGAAAGTGAACCAACAATGATAGAACTGGATGTCTCTGTTTAGTGTCCTGTTGAAATTTCGAAACCTTCAACATCTAACATATTTTCGTGTGTCATGCTTTAACAGGTACGAACCTTTACCTAAAGGAAAGCATCCCACATCAAAGAAAAGATGTGACTGAAAACCAGAGAGATCTAGAAATCCAAGAGACACTGCAGAAAAAGAAAAAAGAAATTGAAGAGAAAATAAGTTCTGTTAGAATATCCCACAGGAAAAAAAAATTCGTGTTTCAAATTAAGGCAACAACATGATAATTATTATATGATAAATAAATATATTGCTTGATATTGTTTCTTTTATAAAATATATTCTTATATGCTTATTTTCTATTCATTAGAAAGTGAAATATAAATTTGAGAGAATGGCCCTAGGTACAATGAGGTCTGGTCCTAGGTACAACACGAGTGAATTTTTTTAAAAACCATCTATTTGTCGGAATTTCTTATTTCAGGTATTTATATTAATCGCAGTTGGAAGTAATTAGTCCTAAAGAGTAATTAGTCCATGTCAGTTTGATAATTTTAAATAGGTCAAGGGCTCTGTTTTTAGGCATTCAAAAAAAAGGGGCCCTAGGTACACGGGTCTATATGCCTTTGGGAAAAACACAAAATAAATAGTGATAACTACTATTTAGACCACGGGAAACCGTCTTGGATGGAAATAGTATTATTCATATAGTCGTAGTAAAATAATAATAATAATAACAGGGAACAAAGTAACATTGAGCAGTGAAATATACTTTAATGAAAGAAAATATTGCAGACTACTTACGTATTCATGCAAGTTTTCGCGATGTTTATCGACGTACGGAACATTATACACCGTTTTTGGTGCTAATTGAACCAAATCTTAGTAGTACAGTAGTTGCAATATGCGAAATTAAATCAAAAGTATGTGCTACAGTAACTTCATAAATATATATATGTATGGTACAAGATATCCTCATCTTATGGTTGTAATTACTACAATACAAAGATTTGGTTAAACAGTGCACTTAATCATAGTTAAAGGTTTCACTCTCTTATGGTTGCAGCACTCCTGTACAATGTATTGGTTCAACCTAGGGCAACATTTTTAACTGTGTAGTGCTATAAAATTTTAACACTCTTTTTTTCATGCTGCACTTTATAGTGCAATTATCAATTTATGGATTTGTTTGTTTTATTTATTTATTAATTTTTCGAAAGTCCAATTTCTTGCATTTGATATATCGTAGAACTTGTGAGAGTTAGCATCAGATTTCAGTCTTCTTGTATAACATATAAAGCATGTAGTAACTGAATTAAATCCATTCGTGTCTCAAGAATAATTATGTATTTTTAATTTTTAAAATATATATGTAATTTAATTAATGTTTTTAAGTTCTTGTTTAGCTATACAAGTGCACTATTGTACGAATAAATTATTATACTTATATAATGTCTTGTTTTAAACATTCAAATTTCTTAATATTTGACGTTACAAAGTATAAAAATAAAAATACAGTCCCGTCGCTTATTAAAATCACATTCGTTCTGAGCCAAAGTCATTTTATTAAGCGGTTAATTATTATATCCAGCGAACGTTCCTACACTTTAGGAAAAGTTTCTAATTCCCTGAATTTGGAAAGAAACTTTAAAAGGTAACGAATAATGGAATTAGTAAACAATATTAATTAATTTTTTACAGATAATTAATTAATTGTTTCTTTGATATAAGTAAATTAAACACATTCCAAGTTCCCATGCATTTTCGTTTGCGGAAAATCATCGTTACTTTACCAAAAGTTCACACTGTTCTTATAAATTTAAAATCTTTCCGTTTAAACGTCATGAATTATAGTAATTTCAAAATAAGAACAAGAAATTGCTTTTTAATAATTAGAAATAAATATATATCATTTCAAATTAAATTTGTAACTTGTTTCGAAGAATACGTTCCTTGAAATTGTTACGGAGATACGTTATGGGGCTTGTTTAATTTGTAACAGTGCTGCAATTGTGTAATCTTCGACAATGAGCGATAACGAAGTGTTTGCTATGCTTTAGTTTCTTTTTCTATTTCTTAAAAAAAATTGTATATATATATATATATATATATATATGTATGTATATATTTGGGCATGAATGATATTTTTGGTTGCTAAGGAGATATTTTTGTGTTTATTAACCGTCCATACTGATTTTATTAGGCGGCGGTTACTGTATATCATTTTTTAAATAATAAATTGCATTTGTTAGTTGTGTATCATATAAGAGCACCAAAAATGTGTTTTTGGTGTTGTTTATGTAATTGTTATACAATTGTTTATGTAATTTATTTTTTAAATTTCCGCATGTTAATCTGTTTTAAAAGCTACGTTTAAAAAGCAAAATTTTAGAATTACTACTACTATTAATATTAAAAATGATGATATTTATACATAATAAGTTTTCCAAAGCTTTTACTTTTCACTCATCCCATTGCTTCCGAATACTCAAAAAAAAATGCACCTATCTCTTTACATTAAGTTGAATATGGCGGTAATATTTATTTTCTAAACGTTTCCTTAAAATATCTATCAGTTTTTTCTATGTTTATATCCCCCCCTACCCCCAAATTCCTAAAAAATATGCAGTTTTATACCACA